>CM019694.1:37975840-38528340 GCA_009760885.1 Achatina immaculata
TGGCCACATCTTCATTCAAAGTGGGACACTGAACGGTAACATAATGTGACATAGACATATATATATGAAGACGATCTCCATTTAACAATCATCGACCCGTAGCTGACATGTTGGCGAACCAAAGCTGACCAAGACCCCGTCACATATCTCCGTTGGTACCCCCCCCCCCCCGGTAATAAATCTAGGCTGGCTAACGAGGCAGGGATCGCCAGTCCCCATGGCCATGGAGTCTGCCCAGGAAGCATATGATACCGTCTACTGTTTTAGGCCCACTTAGGGTGGGAAAAACTAGCCGCTGTAATCCAATCAGACAAAAGGCCTTGCTTCAACACTCTCACATCGTCGGCTACAGGCAACACCAGCTCATAGTTCCAGGGAAATAGAAGAATAAGAAGAAGAAGAAGTAGAAGTAGAAGAAGAAGATTGATTGACTGATTGGTTGATCTTTATTTCAAAAGAGTTAAGAATTGGGCACGCAGGCCCGTCTGACATTCTGCCCTTTATCATACATCTTTCATTCTATTCCAGACATTCTACAAATATGCTGTTCATGTAACAAACATAATTAACACTTGAGCTGAGAGACATAAAATAAAATATAACATTTACGTTTCGCCCTTAAACATTCACTCAGTTCAGAAGTAACTACATACATTATAAATGACTATCTACTAAACAAAATTTTCTGGACTATTCAGAAAACAATTAATTGTATTCGGTGTTTGTAAGAGCAGTTTAAAATAACTTTTAAGTTTTATAACTCATGGAGGCATGTAGTCGACATCAAATAGATACTGGGAAAGCTTGTAGTTGAAGTAAGGAGTATAATTTATATTTTTTATACAGGATGGGAGGGTATTCCAAAGATGAGCAGCAGAATAACTAAAGCTTTTTTTGTAAAGATCAAGTCTAGGTTTTGGAAGACATATGTTGTTCAAGCGTTGGCTGTACTTTGGGCTAAATTTAAACAGAAGAAGAAGAAGAAGAAGACACATACAGATCGTATAAGGCATTCCAGTTCATTATCCATGTGTACCGAATATAACTAAAGAAAAGGAAATACGAAGCTAGCACAAAGGACACTTAGGTGAAATAATTATACAATAAAAATGATAATGAAGAACATGGCAATTTGACGTTTATTCACTACAGATAACGCGGTCACATATTCATCTTTTGGAGGACACAAGCTGCTACAAGTAAAACACGCTGATACCACATATACTTTAAAATAAACTGTTCGACAAACTATGAACAAACATTACACGAAGACTAAATCACAACATTAATGCTCAACCTGGGTTCACCGATAAGTGCAAAGTATTTTGTCGTTATCTCTAACAAATAATGACGGTATCACTTTTTTAAAAAAGTGTGTTGTACCAACTCCATTTTCTCTGAAAAGTCCTGACAAAACTTAAAGTTGCACAGCGCACAACTTAACGTCTTCCATCATGTGGCACCGCCTTCGTTTCACATGAAACTAACCGTTTTTTCAGGATCTAACACAGTGTTTCCCAACCTGTTTTTAGGATTATCCCCCACCTCAACGTCTCAAAGAATTTTAAGCAATCCCCCCACCCCCTCCCTTTTCCCCGTAGCATAGTGAACCAAGTTCTGAAAAAAAGTATAATATAAATATATTGTAATTGTCCCCCCCCCCAACAAAAAATATTCAAATTGCCACCCTGTATGGCGTACGCTCCACTTTGGAAAGCATTGCTCTCATACATGAAGGAGTCGTGCGACAAGACACGGACATAAGAGATAAAGTGTTGCCATCAATATTCTCCTTGACCTGCCGACACGCCAGAGTATGGTCAGTATCACACCTAGCTCCATTTCCCTTCCCTAACCCCAAACCTGACTGCCTTTCCCTTCCCTATCCCCACACATGACTGCCATTCCCGTCCCTAGCCGGACCTATATTCTTCTTCTTCTTCTTCGTTCGCTTCCACCACCAAGACCGTCTCGTGATCCTACTGAATGTACCCATGTGGTCCTCGATAGGTCCCGTGGTCCCGACACGAGATCCACGAGAGGACCACAAGAGGTTCAGAGTATCGCAGGGCTTGAGCCGGTATTCTTCGTGGGTCTCAGAAGCGGTATTGCGTGACACCGTGGTTTTCGTTGCACCAGTTTAATCTAGAGTTGGACTTTCTCACCGGAAAACCTCATCGTGTTTTGCATATCAGTATATCCCCGCTGGGTGAAAGGTGGTTGCCCACGCAGTCCAGAGTTGGACTTTCTCACCGGAAAATCTCAGAGTGATTAAGATACGCATACATCCCCGCCGGGTGAGAGGTAGTTGTCTATCTAGACTGCACTGGTCCAGTGTCTCCGACTTCAATATTTTGTGGTCGTGGCCGCTACCCTTCCTTGTTGTGATCAGGACGAAGCTTTTGTCCAGAAGGACGAATACTCGCCACTAGTAAGTTTCACCCCTGGGTTAAGCCGGTTAGGCCTTTTTATCCCAGTATGGGCGTGACCGACCTCTAGAGCAGAGGTACCATGACATGAATAGCCATCAAGTTTCACTCCTAGTTTAAGCCGGTTTAGGCGTATTTCACCAGTATGGGTGTAGAACGGACGTGGCCGGCCTCTAGAGCAGGGGTGCCGTGGTATGAGTAGCTCTTGCCGCTTCACTTTTTCCGTTCCATCACCTTTTCACATCGGGGCCGCACGGCAACCCTAATTGCTTTTTCGCATTTTCTTCATTGGCCAGGAGGAGTTTCACTCCACGCACTGCATCCGAAGAATCTCGCCACCAGTGTCTTAACCCCTGGGTTAAGCCGGTTGAGGCAATTCGCCCGGTATAAGTGCACATAGTACGTGGCCGACCTCCAGACCAGAGGTGCCGTGATTTGAACAGTCCTGACCTTGAGACTACTGATTACTTTACTTAATAATTTATTTCACCTTTTCCATAGTGGCGCCGCGCGGCAACCCCATTCGCACCTTTCTTCACTGGCCGGGAGGAGCCCCACTCCAGGGCAGCTGAATAATCTCGTCAGCAGCGATATATGAGTTACCAAACATGACTCTCACCTACCCGAAGCGTCTGGTTTTCAGGCGCCAGATATTCGCCTTCGCCCCTTCTCCTGTCAGTTTGAACAGTTCTGCCACGAGAATGCCAGGAGCTGGACTTGACTGTCAGAGGCTATCTGAGACTCACGCCTTGGGGATATTTCATTGGAGTGGAGAGTGTATTCCCCACCCCACCTACGGCTATAACAGTCCTTAGAACCAGCCTTTCCCTTCCTTAGCTCGATACCTGGCTGCCTTTCCCTTCCTTAGCTCGACACCTGGCTGCCTTTCCCTTTCTTAGCTCGATACCTGGCTGCCTTTCCCTTCCTTAGCTCGATACCTGGCTGCCTTTCCCATCCCTAGCCCCACTAGAAACAAGATACCCACTTTTACATCTGGATTCACGGGGAGGCCTACATCTAATACAGAACACACATCGCAGAACAGAACAAATTATCATGACGATTGAAGAGAATACAAAAAAAAAAAAACAAACTACATGCAAAGATATCTGCATCTTTCGTCCCAACACATCTTTCTTCAGCATGACGTATCTCGATCCCTGTTTACTTGATACATTGCTTTCTCGAAGAAAAAATAGGAAATGAACTACAAAACGGGTCAAACAGTATGTATAACAACAACTGTATTTCATTAACTTCAGGGGAGAAAATGTATTTCTTTTGTTGCTGTCTATCGCAACTTAAATTGAAACAAAAAATAAATTTAAAAAGCGAAACAAGTGACATAAAAAAAACGAAACAAGTGACAAGTGACATTGAGCTATTGCCTCTTTCGCAACCACACACGAAGGTCATAAACCTTCAACTCTAAATCCGGAGATATCTTAAAACTCGTGTTCTCTCCATCAACAATAAAATTAAAGAGGTTAAGAGAGTCTTAAAAGCAAAAACACAGTGAAGAATGTAAGATTTACCAGAGTAATGACGAAACAGTAAGCATTTGCGTCTAGTTACGTTAGTTTGTGAAACAGCCTTTCACAGCTGATCACTCTTCTAGTGCACATTATGCCTAAAGGTAATACCCAAACATAAACAAAGCTAAACAACCATAGAAAAAAAAACGACATTAACCTTTTGCTATCATGTGTAATTCTTCACTATCCTGTATCAGTTTGATTTGATGTTTGTTTCCAAGGACTTCAGTCTGGCTTCAGTTACCCATAAATCATTTTCTAGTTATCGGAAATAAACAGTGAAACATCACTCAATCAACTAATCAGTCGAGAAACTAATAACCAAAAAATCTTATCAGTTAATTACGTCTTCGTCATTGGCCGTGAAAGGGGATTGGTTGAGCTGTGCTGCAGTTTATGCCCCTGTTGGTCCACCACATCCGACTTCGGCTTGAAGTATTTTTAGGACCGGGTTCGTCTTCCACGGTAATCCCTATTCACTAGGCCAGACTGCTCTGCTGTCTGTTTCCGGGGGAGGTATAATGGGGTCTTGGCCGGCTATGGTTCGCCAACCTTGACACAAGCAATCAGCTGTGAGTCTCTGACTGCTGTCTCGTTCATTGTGAGTGTGTGTTAATTACTAACCAATCCACTAAATGAACCAGCTGCCCATCCAGCAAAATCGTCTACTAAACCAAATAACGGCCAACCAGCCAAAAATGGACCCCGGCCACATGTTATATATAACTGTTCTTAGGGCTAAAACTTTAAGCATAAAAACAATACTAAGAGATTTTGCTTTAAAAAAAATAGTTATAAACTAAACGTCTACAGCAGGTACAAGCAGCAATTGACAGCATTTACAAAGAAAATAACAAGCAATCATATTTTGACCAAAAGCTGGACTGATTGCCGATTCTTCTTCCATTTTTATCCATCTAATTTCGTGGCTTCTCCATCTGTTCCATTACACTAATTTTTTTAACGGAGAAGGGATCGATGGCCCCGCGCTCCAACCTCATTCTGGAGGACCAGATTCACCTGTATTAAGTTAGGAAACACCCCAACCTGGAGGACCAGATTCACCTGTATTAAGTTAGGAAACACCCCAACCTGGAGGACCAGATTCACCTGTATTAAGTTAGGAAACACCCCAACCTGGAGGACCAGATTCACCTGTATTAAGTTAGGAAACACCCCAACCTGGAGGACCAGATTCACCTGTATTAAGTTAGGAAACACCCCAAATTCCCCTGTAGGGAAATCAGAAAGGACAACAGAGCATATCCTTCAAAAATGTCTGGTTTAGGAAGAATGAAGAAATATTTGTGGCAGCGCTTCTAGTGTAAGTAAAGTTGTCTGGAAATATCGATCCTTAGAGACATCAGCAAAGTTTGTATCTGAGAAAAAAATGATGTCTGAAAAACAGAACGAAGAAGGGGAGGAAGAAATAGTAGTTGTACTCTAGTAGTAGTAGTAGTAGTAGTAGTAGTAGTAGCAGTAGTAGTAGCAGCAGCAGCAGCAGTAGTAGTAGTAGTAGTAGTAGTAGTAGTAGCAGCAGCAGCAGTAGTAGTAGTAGTAGTAGTAGTAGTAGTAGTAGTAGTGTAGTAACAGCTGTAGTAGTTGTTGTTGTAATAGTGACAGTAGAGAAGTAGGAGTGCAGAAGTAGTGGTAGTAGTAGTGGTGCTGATGGTTCTAGTAGTAATCGTTGTAGAAGTAATAGTTATAGGAGTATTAGTTGCAGAAGTAATATTTGTAGAAGTAATAGTTGTAGAAGTAATATTTGTAGAAGTAATAGTTGCAGAAGTAATTTTTGCAGAAGTAATTTTTATAGAAGTAATACTTGTAGAAGTAATAGCAGTGGCAATAGCAGCAGTAGTAGTAGTGGTGGTAGTGATAGTAGTAGTAATAATAGTACTAGTAGTTGTAGAAGTAGTAGTAGTAACAGCAGTAGCAGTAGTAGTAGTAGTAACATCAACAGCAGTACTAAAAATGATACATAGAGCATCATACATTATTTTTTCAGCACATAACTTTTCCAAACAACTACTTATGTCAGTCCGTAAGAACAGTGAAGATAAAAACTTTTTCTTAATGCGAAGAAAACTAAATTGACGACAACTGACAAAACAAATAAGGCAGCTGAAATATTAATCAATGAGGACAAACTGGAAGAGGTGGAGAGTTTTTAATATCTTGGATCATTACTAACTAATAATGGAGACACAATGAGGGAAATTAAAAGGAGGACATCTATCACTCTTCAAAAAGTAGAACAACTAAAGAATTCGTGGAGAGGAACGGGCAGAAGTACAAAAATAAGATGCATGCATCCTTCTCATCACAACATATGCCTGTGAGACCTGGATAATTAACAACTGAGGAACACATAAATGCTTTTGAATGTAAATGCTACAGAAGAGTTCTTCAGATATCATGGACACAAAAAAGAACAAATATATCCATACTACAAGAATTATTGAACTACTATTGAAGAAGGTTGGCTAGTAAAGAGTATTAAACAGAGAGAATTTAAATTTAAACGTCATGAGAATTTAGAGAAGACCGTCTTGGAAGGGTACATAATGGGAAAAAGAACGCGAGGAAGACCAAGGCGTAGTTAGCTGCAAGACATCGTTGATAATCTGCAAATGGATACATCAGCAGCAGGGCATCTTGCTTACAATCGAGAGGTCTACAGGAGAGTTGTTAGGGAAGCAAAGTTCCGCAAGGGACATGCAAATGACGGACTAAGTGGTAGTAGTAGAAGTAGTACTTGCTGAACTTTTCTACAACATGAGACCTCTCTGTACGTATAAAGAATGTGTAAATCACATTTCTACTCTAACAAAGAAAATCACGTTTGGAATATATGGATTAGACGAAGAAGAAGAAGAAGAACAACAACAACAACAGCAACAACAACAACAACAGCAACAACAACAACAGCAACAACAACAACAACAACAACAGCAACAACAACAACAACAGCAACAACAACAACAGCAACAACAACAACAACAACAACAGCAACAACAACAGCAGCAACAACAACAGCAACAACAACAACAGCAAGAAACTGACAACGCCTGAGTAATGTCTGACTCTGACAATTTGGCTGAGAAGCAAGAGCACAAGGGAGTCAGAATCTTCGTCACGTAAAGAGAAGACATGAAATCTATGAAATAGACCATTTCTCAAACATGAAATTTGAGAACTGCACCGTTTCCCAGACGCGAAGTATAAGAACTAGACAATCACCATAGAACTGTAAATGAAGATGAGAGATAAGACTAAAATATAAAAAAAAATAATAAAAAATGAAAAACTCCGAGCTGCTGATCAAGTGGCACAATAAAAGAAAGGCGACTTATCTAACTGAAATACCAAATGAGTGATCAGATGCCACTGCAGCTAATCATCCTACATCCTTCCCGTGCCGCTAAACTTCACATCAGGTCCGCATGTCAGTTCGCCAAGATTTCCTGTCTTCGGCGAGTTTTTCAATCTCATCAAGGGATGTTATGCTCACCGAACTGCCTTCTCTTAACAATGTCCTCTTTAGAGTTTCACGTGGTCGACCTTTTTACTGCAACTAATACAAAACAATAAATTCATTCGTTCATTCAGCTTTCCCAGCCATTGTCGCTCGTTGCAGCAAATAAGAACTATCTCCAGTCCTCTCTGATCCTATCTGCCACTTCTCCACTCCCAGATCTCGTAGGTCTTCTTCCAGGTTGTCACGCCACCGTTGTCTTGGTGTGCCTCTTGGTGTCTGTCTCCGTTTATCATGTCTGTATAAGCCCTTTTTGTCTGTCTATTCTCGTCCATTCTCTCCTTTTCACAATCAACATCAATGATCTTCTACTTCATCTAAAAAAAAATCATCTTGCGACCTCTTTGCTGATGACTGCACAGTTTACACTAGGTACAATGACTGTATTAACCTTGAGTCAACTCTTCAAATTGAAATAAACACTCTAACTGGAGCAACAACTACAGAATGCTCATAAACACTAGCGAAATAAAATCCATGCTCATTACAACAAGACATAAATTAACAAATTCACCAACAACAACACTACAGCTCCACGCTGGAACTTCACAAATAGAGAATGTTTGTGAACATAAAACTCTAGGTCTCATGACTGACCACCACCTGAGCTGGAATCATCATGTAGACAGTCTAACCAAACTCATTGCATAAAAAGTTTACCAATTTACTCAAATTAAACATTTTTTGACATAGACACCAGAAGAATATATTACATGTCACAGATACAAAGACACTTGGATTACTGTTCCACAGTCTGGGATAGTTGTTCCATGTCAAACATGAAAATATTTTACTCTCTTCAGAAACGAGCAGTAAGGCTTATAGATGACAAACATGCAGCACATGTTACAAATAAGGACAAACATCTTGATATTCTACCCTTCAAGAGGAGATTTCTTCTCAACAAGGCCAAGTTAATTCATAAAATTCTTTTGCACAATGCGCCATCCTATCTGTGGTCGTTGTTCAAATCCAACCCAAAACAGTCAACACTTAAAGCGATTGTATTCTCCCAAAACCAAGGCTTGACATATTAAAAAAAAAGCTTCTCTTGCCCAGCTGCCCACCTTTGGAATGCCCTACCAACTTACGTAAAACTTAAAAGAAATATTCGTTCTTATAACGTTAAACTTTGTCAACATCTTTTTGATATGGACTATATGCCTCCCTAAGCATATTCTAAAGCAGTTTAAAGTATGGCTTGATTGTTGTAATTTTAACGGTTTTTCTATAAATTTTAGTTTTGAATGAATGTAACAATGCAGTTTTATTTCATGCTGTTGCATAAATCAGAGTGTAGAGTGTATGAACAAGAGATAAGTTTATTATTTATTTATGTAGTCATTTAACTGTGTCTTCATGATTATTAATGCTCATTAACAAATGCTGAATAACTGTGACTGAGTGAAAGCTGTATGATGAAGGGCAGAATGTTAGACGGGCCTGCGTGCCCAATTCTTAACCCTTTGAAAATAAAGCTCGTCCGTTCGTTCGTTCTCCTAGTGTCCGAGCAAGCCCAATATGATGGTTGTCATAACGGTAGCTATAAGTGGAGACTGGAATAGAGTGCAGGTTTCTTTGCTATTTATAATTCTCCACTCTTGTGATATAGGATCTCTAACAGGCCCAAAAATTCTTCTCAAGGTTCTATTTTCAAAGATCTGTAGTTGTGCTTCACTTTGTTTTGTAATAAAATTTAGAAAAAAAAAAAACAAACAAACACTGGAATTATATTTTTTGACAGTACTTGCTGGAACAGAGCACACATTTTCATGAAAACAGCGCGAGGATACAAAACACTACATGAAAAAAGATACGTCAAAGATTAAGCATGGAAAGAGTGCGGCTTTTAAGAAACCGAAAGACGAGAATAGTAAACGTCCAAGAGATTGGGCATGTGCGCTAGAGAACACTAAGTCGAGAAGCCAAGGGTGAATTCTTCAGTTGCACGAATCTGCTCTCCATGTCTGCTTTTTCTTCATGATTCATTTTTTTAAAGTGCAGTAGACAAAGATAAAACATGTGAAATGGATACAATTTAAGACCAAAAAAAAAAAAAAACCAAGCAGATAAATTTTTGCTGCACTTTAGTTCAGTGGTTCTCATACTTTTACCGATCCTTGCTTTCCAAGTTCCACTTAAAGACCTCCTAAAAACCGTGCCCCTAAGTGAATACCCAAAATGTGAACTAAGTTAACTTAGCCCTGGAAAATAAAAACCAACAGTAACCCTTTACTCTCCTGTGTCTGTCTGATTTTGCTGATTGTGTCCAAGAACTTCATGATTGTTTCCAAGAACTTCATGATTGTTTCCAAGAACTTCATGATTGTTTCCAAGAACTTCAGTTTACTCATTTGGTTCTTATGATCCCTACCACTCCCCATTTTCCCTCATTGCTTCTTGGATGTTCCGACCTCCAACCCCCCTCCCTTCTTCTAAAAGTTATCACTCATATACGGTCTTACTCCAGGTACCAGAAAATAAACTTCTGAAACACTCCACTTATCTGAGAACTAGCAAACTTGTAGGGAAACGTATGAACATAGAAGAACCACGAATGATTGGTTGGGGAGTCTAGTCGACCATTCATTTGGGAACTGCCGCTGCTGATAATTACAAGAACTTGAAAGTGCTTTGTAACTGAACAGGACACAGTGAAGTACAGAAAGACCAGGACAGTTTTAATTGGAACATCGCTACCGCGGATCCGTACAGCAATGAATGTCAGAATGCATGAAACAATAAATAGCGGCTTGTTACGGGTGAGTGCATGCGTGCATTCTGTAGCAATATTAAAGAACGCGAAAAACTGAAATTTATTCTTTCTCTTTCTCTCTCTCTCTCTCTCTCTCTTTCTCGCCCTCTTTCTCTGTTTCTTTTTTCTTTCTTTCCTTCCTTCTCTCTCTCTCTCTCTCTAATTTTCTCTCTAGCCCTCTACTCCTCTCTCATTCTCTCTCTCTCTATCTCTTTCTACTTCTTTATCTCCTCATTCTTTATCTTCTCTTTTTTTTTTCTCTCTCTCTCTCCCTTTCTCTCTTCCTCTACTTCTTTCTCTCTCTAACTCTCTTCTCTCAATCCTTCTTTCTCCATCTCTCACTTTCTCTTCCTCCTTCTTTCTCTCTCTCTCTCTCTTTCTCAACCTCTGGTCTGTCATTCCTCGTGGGAATGTAGCGAGTTCTCTGTTAATACCCAGACAGAGACGTGTCTTGTATAACGTCGGGCTTATCTGCTGTAACCTTAAGGATACCTGCTATAATGTCAGGGCACTTGGTTGGCCAAGTGATTAGAACCGAAAGCGCCCAAGTTAGAAAGTTTTTGAAATGGGTGCAAGGATTCTTCTGGAAGAGTGGAAGGAAAGTCGGAAAGTCGTGACGCTAACCACATTAGTCTCTAGTGTGGGGTATCGGGGTAGGGTATCCCCTATCAAAGGAGAAGTAAGACGCCTCCTTACCTCCGTCAGTCTACGAGACACCCTTGGGCAAGGTGGAGTACCCTTATAGCACCCCCCCCCCCGAATCACGGTGCTTGAAGCCATGGGAGCAGGTGGTGGATGGAATGGGAGAGCAGCTGACCGATAATGTTGGTTATGGTCCCCATTCTATGATGGTAGGCAGATGATCTCAATGTAGGGACAATGGCTACGATCAAAGACTAGTACAGTCACTGCCCGAAGGAAAGCATTGGTAAACTGCCTTTTGGAAATATACCACGAAACCCAAACAGCAACATGGAAAGTCGAATAGGAAAAAGATCTGGTGGTGAGTCCCCCAGGCCAGATAGATCTAATTTTAACACTGGGGAAGAGTGTGAGACAGATGTCAGTACTAGTAATTGTGATGACGGACAAAATCCTGACGGTGTTACTAAGGAAAACCCCTGCATCAAACTAAAAAGAAAAATAAGAGTAGTAACATGGAGTGAAAGAAGTATGTATGAGGGAAAGTATCAAATAATAAATGACGAGATGAAAAGAACGGGGATATGCAATTTGGGAATCTGCAAAAATCGATAGAAAGGATCAGAAAACTTCGAGAGCGAGAATGATACCATCTTTATGTACTCTGGTGGAGAATTAGGAGGAAAGAATGGAGTGACTTTTTACTTGGACAAATCAACATCAAAAGCGTTACTAGGTTACAATCCAGTAAGTGATAGAATCCTTACAATCAGACTTAAGGGCACTCCTAGAAATGTAACAATCATCCAGATATATCAGCAGCAGAAGAGGAAGTAGAAGACTTTTATAACACACTGCAAACGACGATAGAACAGGTACGGAAAAATGATACTGTATTAATAATGGGGGATTTTAATGCAAAGATTGGTACAGGAAGAACAGAAGACGAAGGATATGTTATGGGGAAATTTAGCATGTGACAAAGAAATGGGGCAGGTGACAATCTAATGGCGTTTTGCATGGAAAATGAGCTAATGATCGCTAACACACTTTTAAAACAACATCCAAGAAGACTTTACACATGGACATCACCTGATGGGAAAATCAAGAATCAAATAGATTACATTTTAGTGCAAAGAAGGTGGAGATCAAATATAACATCAGCAAAAACTTTACCAGGTGCTGATTGTGACACGGAACATGAGTTATTAATAGCAGACATAACGATATAGATAAAAAGGACAGTTACGGGATCAAGACCACTCCGCTTTGATCTTACAAAAATACCAGAACAATGTGGTATAGAAGTGAAGAACCGTTTCGAAATCCTGATGGCTGCACAGGAGGAGATGACACCAGATGATTTGGCTACGCAGGCCAGAGATATCTTAATAACAACAGTTAAAGACGTGGTTCCATTAAAGAAAACACAAAAGAATGGATGGATTACAGCAGGCACACTAGAAATGATAAAACAACGTAGAGAAATGAAGGCGCACTGGAAAGTGACAAACAACAACAAAGAGAAATATTAAACTTTAACAAAAGAAGTACGAAGAAACATAAGAAAAGCAAAACAAAAAAAAAATACATACAAGATTGTTGTAAAAGAATAGAAGAACATCAGAAGTGTAGGAGAGATAGTGAAATTTTTAAAGAAATGAAGACACTGACGAGAAATGTCACACCAAACTAAATGTAATTTTTGACAAGATGGGCAATACCTTGACAGAGACAGAGGAAATCCTAGAAAGATGGAAGGAATATTGCAAAGGAATGTAGGAAACAACTGACTGTGAAAGCAGAAATCAACAGTGTGAATTATTATTGGAGAAGAAAGAATCTGAACCGACAATAGAAGACATTTTATGGGCAATAAATAATCTGAAAAATGGTAAATCACAGGGATGTGATGAGATAACAGCTGAACTTATTAAAACAGGAGGAAAGGAATGTGCAACAATCTATCATGCACTATATAAAAAGATATGGCATTCAGGTATTTGGCGAAAAGACTGGAAAAGAACTATGCTCATACCACTGCCAAAAAAGGGTAACCTGAAATTATGCACAAACTACAGAACTGTTGCCCTGATTAGTCATGCCATTAAAATTCTGTTAAAAATCATAATAGGTAGATTTCGTAAGAAAACAGAAGAAGAAGTCAATATGCCCCAATCTGGTTTCAGGCAAGGAAGAGGATCAAGAGATCATATATTCAATATCAGATTAATAATAGAGAAATGCAGAGAGTTTAATGTGAAATCTATATTTATCTTTTATAGACTACTCAGAGGCATTTGGTTGTGTGCAACACCAGAAACTTTGGAAAAGAATGGAAAAAAATGGGATTTCCAACACATTTGATACAATTAACATTACTGCTGTATCTAGACCAACAAGCAACAGTAGGAATAAACGGTGAAACAACAACTTGGTTTGACATAAAATAAGTGTGCATACTGTCGCCTCACTTATTTAACTTGTGTACAGAAAATATAATGAGGAATGTTAGAGAAGATTTAGACAAAGAATATTACGATGCCATAACAATTGGAGGTTATAAAATACCAGATATTAGATATGCTGATGACACAGTATTACTGTCCACAACATAAAAATGAATGGAAAAACTAATTATATCAGTCCGTAAGAACAGCTAAGAGGAAAACCTCTATCTTAATGCGAAGAAAAACTAAACTGATAACAACTGACAAAACAAACAAGGCTTCTGATATATGTATCAATGAGGAAAAGCTGGAAGAAGTGGAGAGCTTTGAATATCTTGGATCACTGCTAACTAATAATGGAGATACAATGAGGGAAATTAAAAGGAGGACATCTATGGCTCTTCAGAAAGTAAAACAAATAAAGAATCTGTGGAGAGGAACAGACAGAACTACAAAAATAAGATTTTTAAGGGCATGCATCTTTCCCATGGCAACATATGCCTGTGAGACCTGGACACTTAACAAAACAGCTGAGAAACATATAAATGCCTTTTGAATGTAAATGCTACAGAAAAGTTCTTCAAATATCATGGACACAAAAAAGAACAAAATATATCTATATTACAAGAGCTTAATATTGAAGAAGGCTGGCTAGTAAAGAGGATTAAAGAGAGAAAACTTAAATATTTTGGACACATTAAACGTCATGAGAATCTAGAGACGACAGTCTTGGAAGGGTACATAATGGGAAAAAGAAAGAGAGGAAGACCAAGGCGAAGATGGCTGCAAGACATCGTTGATGATCTGCGAATGGATGCAACAGCAGCAGGCCATCTTGCTCACAACCGAGAGGTCTACAGGAATGCTGTTAGGGAGGCAAAGTTCCGCAAGGGACCTGTAAATGAATATATATATATGCAGCGCATCATACGTTATTTGTTCAGCACGTAAGTTTTCTACAACAAAAAACCTCTTTGCATAACAGCCCTTGTAATGTACATTTCTCCCATAACAAAAAAACAAAACAAAACAAAACAAAATCTGAATTACATGGACTTGAAATTTTTATAGACTCTAGACCTCATGTCCTCCGGTTTGAGTCTCCACCCCCCCCCCTCCACCTCCACCTACGAACAGACAAATTCATGTCGAGGTCAGGGCCTTTCAAATGAACTCCTAATCCTTTAAGCAGACGTCTAAACGAGCCCTGGCGCGCCACAATCGCTGGCAAGAGAGCGCCGTAAACCCTTCTGGCAGGGTAAATTTTCATTCAGTCTTGGCCCCGCTGCACCAGACAGAGCAGCTTTAGAGTGACTAAATCGCAAGGTGCCACCACGTTAAAAGAAGGAGGGGGGGGGGAATAAAAGAAGCTAAATCCAACGGTTATTCTGTGAATTACAGGCTTAGAAGCACACTGAAAAAAAAAACCCCAGAACTGTCGGTTTCTTTGTTTTTAAAGTAAAAAAAAAACATATCTGCTCCTAATTATATATAACGAGTTTTTGATGGAGATTTTGTGGTTCTAGAGTTCTCACAGAGTTTTATAGTTTCTTCTTGCATTTGGCGACGCTTTAAAAATATTTTTTTAACATCCTATATTCCCCCCCCCCCCCAATCTTTTTTATATGCGACACAGCTTTTACAAGTCTGCGCCCAAAGCATTGGAGCTTTACACAAAGAGCATCACAGACCTTTCACAAACTTGGACATTTCAAAGCCAGCACCTACAAAAAGAAAATGGAGAATCCGGCGAATATGATGAAAATCTCTCCGCCCATCCTTCCAGCATTTTCCAGCACAAACTAAGCGCACACAAAACCTGTCGCCAGCAAAGCTCGTTCAGCTTCAAACAATTTCTTAGTCAGAATTGACTTCTTCTTTTTCTCCTTCTTCTTCTTCTTCTTCTCTTTTACCTTGAATGTAGTAGTTAAATCTTACACTCTTTTGATATGTTTTTACTAATTTAATTTGTATTTTTGTACTAAATCAAGTGTGTGGGAAGAATGATGAAGGGCAGAATGTAAGACGGGCCTGCGTGCCCAATTCTTTACCCTTGAAAAATAAAGATTATTCATTCATTCATTCATTCATTCATTCTTCTTGTCTTCTTCATCCTTCTGCTTCTTCTCTTCTTCTTTTTCTTCTTTTTCCTTCTGCTTCTTGTCTTTTTTTTCCTTCTGCTTCTTCTCTTCTTCTTCTTCCTTCTGCTTCTTCTTCTTCTTTCTTCTGCTTCTTGTCTTCTTCTTCCCTCTGCTTCTTCTCTTCTTCTTCTTCCCTCTGCTTCTTCTCTTCTTCTTCTTCCTTCTGCTTCTTATTCTTCTTCTTCTTCTTTCTTCTGCTTCTTCTTCTTCTTCTGCAAGACAAATATGTCAGAGGACAGACAGAAAAAGGCTGAAGAAATTCTAGACAATATTTAACATGCACTAAAAAAAAAAAAAGAAGAAAACCTCCATTACACGCGACTTTCTCAAGCAATGAAAAATAAACTGATTGACTGATTAGTTTCTAACACCTGTACAAGGCTTCCGAAGTAAACATCTTAAGGCAATGATTACTGGCAAGGGTAGAGATGGCATAGTGGTCAGCGCATCAGCCTGCTCCCCAGAAGGTTCCTGGTTCAATTTCCCACTGAGACGGCGGACCGACCAGCACCTAACCTCCAGAAATATTTCCCTAGGATTTCCCTCGGAAGACAGTGGGCTGACCAATGTGCTGTCCAAATCTCTCTCACTCTCTCACACACACATACACACACTCACTCACACAAACGTACGTACGTCATCTCATACGAAATTATGTAAGCTACGCAAATAAAATAAAATAAATACTTTTACTTTTCAGTTTCTTGACGTTATTCTCTAGTAGTACACTTTGATGTGGTAGTCAGTCAGTCAGTCTGTCTGTCTGTCTGTCATTTGCCTGTCCCTTGCGGAACTTTGCCTCTCTAACAGCTCTCCTGTACGTTTCTCGGTTGTAAGCAAGATGGCCTGCTGCTGATGTATCCATTTGCGGATTATCAACGATGTCTTGCAGCCATCTTCGCCTTGGTCTTCCTCTCTTTCTTTTTCCCATTATGTACACTTCCAAGACGGTCTTCTCTAAATTCTCATGATGTTAAATATTTCCTAAATATTTCAGTTATCTGTTTAATCTTCCTTACTAGCCAACCCTTCTTCAACGTTAAGTTTTTGTAGTATGGATATATTTGTTCTGTTTAAACTTCCTTACTAGCCAACCCTTCTTCAACGTTAAGTTCTTGTAGTATGGATATATTTGTTCTTTTTTGTGTCCATGTTGTAGTAATGCCGAAGAATAATAAGACAGCGCTACATGAGTTTGTTTCCCTATTTCTTTTTGGTTTTTTTTTTAATGAGAACTTTAAATCAAACTCTGTAAACTGATGTAACGACTTACGTTTAGACACAGCATGCTTTGTGATAATATATTTGGACACGAACCAGAAAAAACCCCCTAGAGAACACACTGGTCCTAACTCCCTTGCCAAACAATGTAGCCTAGAAATAAGAAGCCACTAACACTTCACATCACAGCAGCAAGCCCCTCAGGACTTTAAAAACAACTAAGTAGTAAGGTGGAGGAGGTCAGTGAATTTGTATACCTTGGCAGTAGAGTAGTAGAAAATGGAGACAGCACAGAGGACATCAACAGCAGACTTACTAGAGCAAACCAGGCTTTTGCAATGCTGCAGACTATATGGAAATTAAAAAAAAACTAAGCATAAATATGAAAATCAGGATATTTAAGAGTAATGTTCTAAGTGTACTATTCTATGGAAGTGAATGCTGGAAAATCACCAAAACCATAGAAAACAAGTTAAATTCTTTCCAGACTAAATGTTTACGAAGAATTAGAAAATATATTTTGGCCAAACACCATAAGAAATAACATCTTATTAGCAGAAATGCAGATGAAACCACTGACAACAATTATTGAGGAAAGACGCTGGCGATGGTTGGGACATGTGCTCCGAATGACTGACAACTCACTACCAAAAATAGCACTAAGATGGACACCACAGGGGAACAGAAGTAAGGGTAGACCAAAAGAGACATGGAGAAGAACAACAGAAAGGATGTTGAGCAATAAAGGGCTCACCTGGGCAAGAGCAGAAAAAAAGGCAAAGGACAGGCATTTGTGGAAAACCCTTGCGGAAGCCCCATGTGCCCTGGGCACTTAAGGTTCAGAGAGAGAGAGAGAGTAAGGTGAGTCTACATGCTGGATTTGGCGTGTCCAGCATCAGTGGCCCCCAAAGTGCACAACTGTATGTGGAAATCGAGCTGCAGAAGGAATCTAACTCAACTAGTTTTTGCTGTCTTACATAGAAATAAGAAAGAAAATGACAGGTATGAAGTAATGGTGGATTGTTTCTAATTAACTTTACAGGTCTTTTAAAATGTTTTTTTTTTTACGTTTTTGTCAATTTTGTATTGTCTTCTTTTGTCTTGTCTTGTCTTGTTCTTCCTCATTTACTGTTAGGTGTAGAGGTGAAGTGCAATTGTCTCCTAATGGCTCGCCTGTTGGCTTCGTACATTGAGATGTTCAGGGACTCTGCTATACCATCAGTCCATCGTTTGTTCCTCTGCCTTTGTGTGGTCTGTAAAACATTGCTCTCTGTGGTGCACGTGCTGCTGGTAGTCGTGACACATGACCGAACCATTTTATTTGCTGTTTTTGAATACAGGGCGTTTTTAAAGTCTCACTACACTTTCTATGAAAAAAAAATTGAAAAATGAAGTAAATGACGTAATCACAAAATGTGCTACAAAAAGTCATTTAATTAGTTACAATAGTGACTGCAATAATATAACGCTGTTTTGGATTAGCAGGAATGTACCACTGAAATATTCATTATAACACGTGTTGGAAATGTCCACCACGGGCTTCAAGACATGACTGTTCACGTCTCTTCATATTGTCAAATACCTTATACAACGTGTCTGTTATTTCTTGAATGGTAATTCTGATTGCTTCTTTCAGGTCCTCAATTGTTTGTACATTATTTTTGTAAACGTTTCCTTTCAAACCCCATAGATAATAATCTAATGGATTTAGATCTGGAGAACGAGCAGGCCAGATTCCACGAGATATGCAATTTGCGAAAATTTCTTCCAAAAAACCGTGTGTTTCTCTAGCTGTGTGTGCAGTTGCACCATCTTGCTGGAACCACGCTTTTTCAATTTCGCGTTCATTCAGCTGTTCTGAAAAAAGGTTCCAGAATGTCAGTACGGTACCTATCGGCATTTATAGTGTTGTTGAAGAAAATTGGTCCAATTAAACGTTTTCTACTGACGGCACACCATACCCCAATTTTCGCATCGTGTAGTGGAGCTTCATGAAATGCATTGGGATTAACACTGCTCCAAATAAGATTATTTTGGCTATTAACGTATCCAGATAGATGAAACCATGCATCATCAGAGAAGAATATTAAATCAAGAATTGACTCGTCTTCTTCAGCTAAAAATGTTTGAAACCACGTGGAGTAGTTTACTCTGGATTGATTGTCACACTCTTTTAGTTCAGACACAACATAAATCTTGTATGGATGAAAATTTAACCGATGTTTAAGAATTTTGTGCACTGTGCTCAGTGATACGTTCACTTATTGTGACATTTTCCTTAAGGACTTGCATGGATTTTTCAGGATTCTGTCTTGGATATCTACACATTTTTCTTCAGACACAACAGGCTTAGCAGATCGTGGAGCATCTTCCACAGTACCCGTACCACAAAACTTATTCAACAAATTTCTAACCGTAGTGCGATGAGGAGGTTGTTTATCAGGAAATTTTGCTATACATCTTTGAACAACCATCCGTGTGTATCGACCGCCATTTCGAAACACTTGTTCAACCAAAAAAATTCTTTCTTCCGTTGATAACACCATTCTGTTTTGAGTGTCAAAAATTACTCCAACAGATGACAACCATTCACTGCATTTTTCTTCATAATTTACTGTGCAGCACATTTTTTATGACGTCATTTTCTTTATTTTTACATAGAAAGTGTAGTGAGACTTTAAAAACACCCTGTTGTTCAGAATGGGTTCAACTCTTACTTTATTTCTAATGGCATCATTTCTGATTCTGTCCATTCTTGATATTCCAAGAATTCTTCTCAAGAATCTTCGTTTCAATTGTAATTTTCCTCTTCTCTTTTGCTGTCAGCGTCTATGCCTGGCATTGGTAGCACAAAGTTGGTATGAAGATTGTCTTATAGATAGTTCTTTTGGTTTCCAGTGAGACATGCTTGTTGTTTAGTATGGGAGCCATTTGCCAGATAAGTTGGTTCGCTTTGTTATATCTGTTTTCGATCTCTTTGTCTATTTTTCCTTTTATTGAGAAAATGCTTCCGAGGTATTTGAAATGCGTTACTTGCTTCATAGTATGGTACTCCAGTGTAATGTTTATTGGTGTGTCTACTCTTGCGATGGTCATGATTTCTGTTTTGCCTAGGCTAATTTTCATACTGTGTTCCTTGCATGCATCATTCAGTCTATTGATGTGATCTTGCAAGCCTTCTTCTGAGTCGGCAACTAGAGCTTGGTCATCTGCAAATAATAGTTCGTTTATGGTTATGTCGTCTTCTGTTTGTTCTATTTCATTTTGTTGATTTTTTTGCTGTCCTTAACAGTCCAGCTTCTCTACAGATGTTATCGATATATGTAATAAACAGCAGCGGTGATAAGATGCAAACTTGCCGAACACCAATTTAATAATAAAGGGTTCAGAATGCCCCCCCCCCCTATTGCTCTGATGATGGCACTTCCGTGTGGTACAGACTCTTACACAGATTTATTAGATGATTGGTAACCCGATATTGTTTTAGGAGTTCCCATGGTTTGTTCCTGTCCACTCTGTCGAATGCTTTTTCCTGGTCAACAAAAGCCAAGTAAAGGGTGTTATTAAATTCAATCGCTTTCTCTGACAACTGTCTGAGGGCAAATATTGCATCTGTGCATCCTCTGTTTTTCCTAAAGCCTTGTTGAAGTTCATTCAGCTGGGGTTCTATTGTTGGTCTTAATCTCTTCTCTAAAATTTTACAAAATGTCTTTCCTGTATGGCTTAATAAGGAGATGCCTCTGTATTGTGTGCAGTCTCTTTTGCTGCCTTTATTTTTTCCACAGTGGGGTGATTATGGCATTCTTCCAGTCTTGTGGGGTTTCTTGTTTGGTCCAAACTAGGCCGAATAGTCTGTGTAGCCATGCTACGTCTACTTCCTTCGCTGCTTTAAGTAGTTCGTTGGTTAGTTCATCTTGCCCTGCAGCTTTACCCCTTGGTGCCAGCCTTATAGCTTCTCTGATTTCTGATCTGAGTATATCAGGTTCTAACTCTGTAGAAATTTCTATGTTGGGGTTACTTTGATATGTGGTCTCAGTTGGGATGTTGAGTAATTGATCGAAGTATTGTCGCCATCTTTCTAGTATCTGTTTTGGGCCACATATTGGTTCTCCTTTCTCGCTGTTTATTATTTCTGTTGGATCAAATTGCTCTGTTCTGGTTCTCATGATGTTTAACTTTTTGTAGAGCAGTTTTGCTGCTTCTTTGAGGTTGTCATTATCAGCGTATACCTCCCAGTCTTTCTCCTTTTCCCTTGTTATTATTCTGTTTACTGGTCTTCTTGCTATTCTATATAGTCCTTGTCTTGCTTACTCTTCACACAATCTTTGTATCTCTCTTTCTTAATTTCTACAGCTTCTGTGACTTCCTCATTCCACCAGCTTCTTAGTTTCTTTCGCCCAGCTTTTCTTCTCATCTTGGTACCGCGTGTCACTTTTGCGGTTTCTAAAATGCTGGTCTTAAAATATGTACCATTCTTCCTCGACTGAATTCCTTTCGTCCGATAGTCCTGTCAAAATTGATTCCAGTTTCTTTTCATAGTTGCTGCTCACTGTCTCATCGCTGAGTTTCATTACATCTATTACTTCATCTTTGGTATTTTTGCGTGTTTTCCGTTTTATTTTGTTTGTTGTCCTTATGGTTGTGATAACTGCTTCACGATCTGTGTCAGTACATAGGTTTGGTATTACTCTTGCATTTACTATCTACCCTTTCTTGGTGTTTCTTGCTAATATGAAGTCGATCTGGCTTTTTGTGTTCAGATCGTTCCATTTGTACCATGTGTATATGTGGGACTCTTTGTGCTTAAAGAAAGTGTTTGTGATGAAAAGGTCATGCCGGCTGCACAGTTCAACTAGCCTGGCCTCATTATCGTTCTTGTTGGCATAGGGGTCCCCAAATGCTCCTAGGTGTTTTTCTACATCCGTTCTGTTTCTTCTCGGTTTTGCGTTGAAATCCCCCATCACTATCATGTTTTCCTGTCTTTTGATCTTGTTCTACTTTTGTCGTGGAATTCCTCGCACTCGTCTTCGTTGTTTGCTGCGTTGTAAGGTGCATAGACCTGGATGTATGTTGTGATTTCTTCCTCTTTTATTCTAACTGTTACAATTCTTTCTGATATAAAGTTGGTGTCTAGTATTTTTGTTGCTAGTGACAGCAGGATCGTGTACTCTGGAGAAGCATAATAGCCAACGCCAGTCGGCACGGCACTTGATGATGATAAGTGATAGCTCTACAACTATCCCAACTCCCTGTCCAGCTCTCGTGTAACTGTCTACGCCGGCGTATATGAGTGTGTAGTTCTGGTGGATTTGTTTACATCCTTCACCTTTTTTTTTCTGGTGTCCGCTTATCCCATAATTCTAATCTCTCTCTTATACATCGTATCGACCAAATCCTCTAGTTTGTTGTTTGCTCCACATATTTTGATGGTACCTGTTTTGTCCTTGTTCCTATTGCAATCATAATATATCTATGAGCACTGTACACCTCGCCGCTTTGCTAGATCTGTCGCAAGAGGGGGGGGGGGGGCTGATCATATTGCCCGACTTCTCTTTGTGGCTGCGTGTTGGCGCTGTAAGCTCACTGACCGCTACACACTGGTTTTATCGCCATGGCCTTCCCTTAGTGAAAAAAATAACATAATACACATAATAAAGTTCACCACTTCGGCGCGCCAGGTCCACATGAACCGGGTCTAATCCATGTCAGGAACTTTATAACCACCAATTTAACACCACATAACACGATCGCGACTTGGCGATATCGCCATTTTCCCGGAAGTCAATTTTAATCAAGTAAATTATATTTTCATAATAACATGGCGGGCTGCAACATAAAAAGAAAACATGGCCTCGCTATAGGCCAGCTCGACACTCCTTAGCAAGTTGGAGAGATGGACAGTGCCACTATTTGAGCCAATGAACCAAGATTCTATCTAACTTCCTCGTAAATAAACTATACTGTTGGGTCACTTATTTCTCTCTCTCTCTTTCTCTCTCTCTCTCTCTCTCTCTCTCTGAAACTTAAGTGCCAAGGGCACATGGGGCTTCCGCAAGGGTTTTCCACAAATGCCTGTCCTTTGCCTTTTTTTCCGCTCTTGCCCAGGTGAGCCTCTATTGCTCAACATCCTTTCTGTTGTTCTTCTCCATGTCTCTTTTGGTCTACCCTTACTTCTGTTTCCTTATGGTGTCCATATAAAGAGCTGTATTGAGGAAATTTTTTAAAAAATATAGCTGTATTCTGTTCCTCTGTGGTGTCCAAAGTTGGGTTATTTCAACATGGCGTATTTGGCATAGAGGCGTATTCTGAAATGAAGCATATTTCTTGTCTTCACACTGTAATTTTTAAAGGAGACCACAGTAATTCATGATCTTTTCGACTCGACTATTATTTCTTTCAAGAAGCTAAAATCAGACAGGGCACCAGGTGAAGATGAAGTGACTGCTGGATGTTGAAAGCAGAAGAAACAGAAACACCAAAACAACTTTGCCGGATATTACAACAAATTTGGGATCTAGAAAAAGCCCCAGAGGAGTGGAAAACTGGGCTTATAGTAAAACTACCAAAGAAGGGTGACCTCAGAGATTGCGGGAACTGGAGAGGCATTACCCTACTGCCACTCACCAGTAAAGTATTTTGCAGAATAATCATCAACAGAATTGTACCAACACTTGAGAAAAAACTTCGGAAAGAGCATACAGGATTTAGGAAAAGAAGATCATGCATAGACCACATATTTGTACTTAGACAAATATTAGAACAGGCAAATGAGTGGCATAGCACAACATATGCATTATTCATAGATTTTGAGAAAGCCTTTGACAGTGTCAACAGAGATGCACTGTGGAAAATCCTAAGAATGGCATGGCCTCCCCCATAAAATAGTTAATGTAATCAAAGCCCTATACGAGGGTTTTCAGTGCAAAGTTATCTGTGGAGAACATACCTCCAGCAGCTTTAGGGTACAAACAGGAGTGAAACAGGGATGTGTACTATCACCAACATTATTTATCTTGGCAGTAGACTGGTTAATGAAGGAGGCAACATCAGACAAACGCAGAGGATTATAATGGACCCTTGACACAGTGCTGGAGGACCTTGACTTTGCGGACGACATTTGTCTATTATCAAGCAGTCACAAAGATATGCAAGATAAAATAAACAAGCTAACTCAGAATGCAAATAACATAGGACTAAAGATCAACGTAGGAAAGACAAAGTTAATGAAACAAAATGTGAACAACAGAAATGTACTCAGTGTAGATAACAAGTTAGTGGAGGAGGTCAACGAATTTGTATACCTTGGCAGCAGAGTAGTAGAAAATGGAGACAGCACAGAGGACATCAACAGCAGACTTACTAGAGCAAACCAGGCTTTTGCAATGCTGCAGACTATATGGAAATAAAAAAAAACTAAGCATAAATATGAAAATCAGGATATTTAAGAGTAATGTTCTAAGTGTACTACTCTATGGAAGTGAATGCTGGAAAATCACCAGAACCATAGAAAACAAGTTGAATTCTTTCCAGACTAAATGTTTACGAAGAATTAGAAAAATATTTTGGCCAAACACAATAAGAAATAACATCTTATTAGCAGAAATGCAGATGAAACCACTGACAACAATTATTGAGGAAAGACGCTGGCGATGGTTGGGACATGTGCTTCGAATGACTGACAACTCACTACCAAAAATAGCACTAAGATGGACATCACAGGGGAACAGAAGTAAGGGTAGATCAAAAGAGACATGGAGAAGAACAACAGAAAGGATGTTGAGCAATAGAGGGCTCACCTGGGCAAGAGCAGAAAAAAAGGCAAAGGACAGGCATTTGTGGAAAACACTTGCGGAAGCCCCATGTGCCCTGGGCACTTAAGGTTCAGAGATTATTTCTTTCATGAATCTTCAACACCTTGTCGACCGCAAAATCTTTCCGATCTACTTATTCTGTACCTAATTCTAGTTTACTTTCTTCACGAACGCCGGTCTGAAATGTGTTAAATTCCTCGTGTACAGAGGGTTAATCCATGCTTTGCTTCATCAATGTCAATTTATAAGATGTTTCTTCGTTTGTCGACAGGTTTATTAAGTGTTTAAATGTTCTATGCGATTTGTTCTATGATTCAGTGTACACTGTTTTCTTCATTCCTTTCTTGCGAAACTCCGAGTTCACAGAACTGAGTTCAGGTGTTAGTTTGCAAACTTCATACTGCAGGCGGATATTCTTCATTTTCCAAGCCATTATTTGTCCCCAACACAGAGTGCCAAGTGCCCCTTTTTTCACAATCTGGTCATGGAGGACAAGGCGGAAAGAAATAAAACACACCATTAGATTATTATTATATTTTGAATTTAGAACAGAAAAGTGTTTAACTTTGTGGTAGGATTTAGTGAATAAGATAGAAGAAGGAGACTCCTGCATGTTTTCTAGAGTCATTTTCATGGCTGAGTGCCAAGGACTCCAGGAAGCCTATTTTGTACAACATAATTTTGGCTGGCTGAGTGGTCAGGCGCTCGCTCTACTAATCCGGTGGTACTGTGTTCAAGTCGCAGCAGTGGGGATTTTTTTTTTCTGGTACCACATCAGAAAAGGCCCCAGGTTTACCCAGCCTCTAAAAATGGGAAATCTGAGAAGGTAAAAGCGGCCAGGTATTATACTGACCACATCAGACTTTCATGTGCCGATGGTCATGGAAATGCGGGCCTAGCACCATATGTATACCAATTTACCTTAATGGCATGGAAACGATGATTCTAATCTTTACTTTTACAGCACAATTTTTATGACTGAGTACCAGAAGTGTTGCCTGGAAACGTATTCTAACATAATTCTAATGAGCTTGCTACACACGACTGGCAATACACCTCTTTCGAAGTATAACAACTGCTGGGACTTGAACAAGTCTAGGGATATGATGGCACCATGCAATCACACATACTGTCATCAAGATTAGGGCATCAGTATTTGGAAAACCAGTTAAATCTACTGTGCTTTGGAATACCGGCGCCAGTATATTGTTTTGGAAATATGGCGTTCGATTCACCAATCCGGTGGTACCGGATTCAAGTCCCGTCAGTAGGACTTTTTTCTGGTATACATAAAAAAGGCCCCAAGACCTCATGGTTCATTTCAGTCTCTTAAAATGGGCACCAGAGAAATCTGGGAATGTAAATGCAGCCAGGTGTTACACTGACCACATCACACTTTCATGTGCCGAAGGTCTTGGAAATACGGGCCTAACTCTGTGTCCCCAGTATACCTCAGCGGCACGGAAACGGGGATTCTACCTTTACCATGTTGAAGAAAGAAGGAAAGTAAATTCTATGTTTATGTAATTATCTGTATACGCATATGTAAAAAAAAACAATATGTAATTTTTATTTTGTATTTATGAAATATAATAATAACTGGAGGGGTGTAACCTTATTATCAGTTATGTCAACGGTGATGTGTAAAGTGATTTTGAATAGAACTAAGGATGTAGTGGATACTGCAATGAGAGAAGAACAAGCAGGATTTCGAAAAGAGAGAAGCTGTCTCGACCAGATCTAAGAATAATGCTTGAAGAACATATTGAAAAGCAGAAACCATTAATACTGAACTTCATAGACTTTAAAAAGGCATTCGATAGCGTACACAGAGATTCACTGTGGAGAATTTTAAGACTATATGGACTAGCACCTAAAATTGTCAACATAATTAGGGATCTCTACAACGGATATGTTTGTGCAGTCAAGACAGGAGAAGGAATGAGTGAATGGTTTCAGACTGAAACAGACATGGAACTTTTTGGAATTGCCATAGACTTTATAATGAAAAGATGATGTACAGGTAAAACTGGCGTTGATTGGGTACATGGGACCCAAATAGAAGATCTTGATTTTGCAGATGACATAACTCTTATCGGTGACAATGTGAAATCGATGCAGGAAAAAACAAATTCCTTGTCTTCCTTGGCTAACAAAACAGGACTTGAAATTAACAAAGACAAAACAAAAATAATGAAACTTCTCATAAATCAAGAAGGAAAAATATACATAGAAAGAATAGCTGTTGATGAAGTAAACCAATGTGCATACCTTGGCAGCTACATAGACCAGGATGGTGACACCAGGAAGGAAGTTAGAATTAGAATTGCAAAAGCAGCATTGTCCTGCAAAAATCTTGAGAACATATGGAATTCAAAAGTTATAAGCACAAAAACCAAGTTAAGATTATTCAATTCAAATGTGATATCCACTTTCATTTATATATGCGAAAGCTGGAAATCAACTAAAGAAATATATAAGAAATTAGACTCCTTTGAAAAAAAAATCCTCGGGAAAGTATCTGGTATAAAGTGGAACGAATTTAAGAACAGTGCAGAGATAAGACAGATGAGCAAACGACAACCTGTCTCATGGGTGATCAGAAAAAGAAGATGAACATATGTAGGCCAAGTGATGAGAAAAAACAATCAGAGAATACCAAAACAAGCTATCAAGTGGAGCACAACAGGCCGAAGAAAAAGAGGTCGACCACATGAAACTCTAAAGAGTACATTGTTAAGAGAAGCCTATTTAGTGGGCATAACATCCCTTGATGAAGTTGAAAGACTCACCGAGAGTAGGAAAATTTGGCAAACAACTATGCGAGCCCTATGTGACGTTTAACGGCACGGGAAGGATGTAAGATGTAAGAAGATTTGTGAAGCACTTTACCGTTAACTATTTATTGTAAATTATGTCAAATTTGTTGTAAATTGTAAAGCTTAACTTTTTGTTTAATTATACTGGCTATTTTTTAATCTATAGAATTCAGTTTCAAATCTAACTTCAAACGTTAAAATTTTTTAAAATTCTAAATTTAGTTGAAAATATAATCTATTCCAGTTCAAAAACTGCGAAATGTGTACTTTGTTGATCTGACAGTTCAAGAGACGCATCATGGGGAAGTACAGCATCTCCAGCTGACGACCCATTACTTCAGGAGTGCACAAGTCTGTGTTTGAGAAAGACCGAAGAAGCTGATCTAACATGGATATGCCTAAACTTAGCTGTGAAATTTCAAAGCCATCAAAAAAAAAAAGGCTTTAGATCTTAATTAATTTGTTACAATAAAATAAAATAAAATAATTTTAAAATTAGTAGAAAACATGTCAGCTTAACTCTTCTTCTTCTTCGTTCGCTTCTACCACCAAGACCGCCTCGTGATCCTACTGAATTTACTCCTGTGGCCCTCGATAGGTCCCCGTGGTCCCAGAAAGGACCACACGAGATCCACGAGAGGACCACAAGAGGTTTAGAGTATCGCAGGGCTTGAGCCTGTAGTCTCGGTGGGTCTCAGAAGCACGATTGCTTGACACCGTGGTTTTCGTTGCACCAGTTTAATCTAGAGTTGAAGTTTCTCAGCGGAAAACCTCGGCGTGTTTTGGATATCAGTATATTGTCAGCTTAAAAGAATCATATAAATTTATTGAAAATGCGATACGTGTAGCGAAATGTTTCATTTTAAATGTTAAATAGTACAAGGTGAGCAAGAAGTCTTTCCCTCATTAAAAAAAAAACACGCACGCATGCACACACACGCATACTCTCACTATCTCACTCTCTCTCTCTGAATCTTAAGTGCCCAAGGCACATGCAGCTCCCGCAAGGGTTTTACATAAATGGTACATCTGTCCTTAGTCTTTTTCTCCGCTCTTGCCCAGGTGAACCTCTATTGCTCAACATTATCTCTGTTGGTCTCCTCCATGTCCAGTTTGGTCTACCCCTACTTCTGTTTCCTTGTGGTGTCCATCTTAGTGCTGTTTTTGGTAGTGAGTTCTCCTACGTATCCTATCTTATCTTACATCTTTCATCCTTCCCGTGCCGTTAAACGTCACATAAGGCTCGCAAGGTAGTTTATCTAGTTTTCCTGTTTTCGGCGAGCTTTTCAACCTCATCAAGGGATTTTATGTTTCGTGTACCCTCTCTCTCTCTCTCTCTCTCTATATATATATATATATATATATATATATATATATATATTAATGTGAAGGTGGTGATTGTGATCTTGGACCATCTCTCCCAGTTCATAGTTTTTGGATGCTTGGTGTGGCCGCAAACCATCTTGTGGGAAAATTACCAATAGCTGCAACTCCTAGAATCCACATACCTAATACCACAACTTCCATGTTTCCTTTTCATCACAGTTTTAAACATCTGATTTTTTTTTCATAATGATGGAAAGACTTTCTGATATACCATGTACTTTATGAAGCCAATGAATTTAATTCGTGTGAAATATATATATATATATATATAAGCTTTACTCTGAAGGGCAAATTCCTTGTAAAATCGTTTCTTCATTCTGTGATTCTCTACCTATCTAGCAACTTCGGCAACAGTCCCCAAAACAATCAAGTTTTTTTTCTTTTTAGGTCATCATCAATTATCAGTTTATTCTCTGCGTGTAGACATCAAATATCAGTTCATTCTCTGCGTGTAGATTATGTACTTCGATGATCTTCGTCTTGCAAGGCGGATGTTTTCTATTTCCAGAGCCCGTTTTCGGGCGCTGAGTGCAAAGAGGCTAGCGCACATGTCTATCACGGAGAAGACCGGTGGTTTGAATCCAGCCTCTGCTGGAGATGGGGAAAGAGTGGCGGCCAGATGTGATGGATAAGAGAAAAAAAAAACGACTGCGGTAAAACTGGTTCCAGTAATTAAGCAGATAGAGGTGTATGGTTCAGTTTTACAAAAAAGATAAAAAGAGTGAGGTTAAAGTGGGCGGAAACAAGAATAACAGAAAGTAAGATGAGCACACAAGAACATGAAGAACACACAACAAACCAATATTTCGGAAAAAAGTCTTTTTCAAAGATAACATACAAAAACAACACAACATATAAAACCACAGAAAACACATGAAAAATTCAACACTTGGTTTCTTTTTCTGGTCTGCTCCTTCTATGAAAGACGAGCATAAAATGCTAACCACGCCACTCACTCTATCTCGTGAGCCGACAGGTCAGGAAAAATATGGACACTAGTATCATATCCCCAGGGTGCCTCTATGGCCTTTTATCTTTACATGCTGAGCCCGTTTTCATAATACATGAATGTTTCCATCAAGGCACAGCGGTAGCAAACTTGGAGTCGGAGTGGCCGATATCAGAGTCGGAAGTTTATAGAAAAAAAATGGATAAAAAATAAATGAGAATAAATTCTGAATAAATGTTGAGAACATAAATAATTTCGTTTGTCACAACCAGTACCAGTCCTCCGTAGCTAAATCGCTAAAGACGCACTTCAAAAAGTGCAGTGCCAACTGGAAGATCTCGGGGTCGATCTCGGAAAAAAAAAAGCAACAACTCACAAGACCTCTGGGGGTCATGACTCAGAGGGCCCACCCCCTTTAGAGTGTCAGGAGTTTAATAGGGGGGAGGGATACTTCCTCTGATGATCTGAAGGAGTTGTGTTGTTGTTCCGCTCTCTACAGTAGAGTTTCCTGCATACAGAGTCAGAGAACTCAGATGACTCGCAGTCACAACAAATTTTACGTGGAGACGCGGGAAACGTGGGCTTCTCTAAAGAAATACGACATGTTGCTGGAGTCCAACAGGAGGAGAGGGAAAAAAAAGGACCTGGAAACTTGATGTCTTGACCTCGCGGCCTTGATGATGATAGCCGTTGTGTTTTGTTGCGTCATCAAATTAATCCCTGCGCATTAGAACCCAATTGACTATAACTGTGTAACTCCAGCGTACCGGGCTTTATTTTCGGAGGCAGTGTTATGAGTATTAAGTTTAGCGTTGGCAGCTGTGCTCAGTATGTGCGTGCCCATGCGCGGCAGACTATGGACCTGCGGCACGCAACTTTTAGAACTTCACTAATAGGAAAAAGCCTGTGGGCCCTGTGCAGATAACCCACCCCAGAAGCCAAACCCTGGGTCTCTGTACAACGACTGCAAAAAAATCCTTCCAGTTTCTCCAAGAGACAGAACTGCAGATATAGAATATTGGGAGTTGGGCGGGGGTGTGGGGTTGAGGGGTGAAGGGTGGGTGAAGAAGAAGAAGAAGTAGAAAAGAAGAAGAAGAAGAAGTAGAAAAGAAGAAGAAGAAGAAGTAGAAAAGAAGAAGAAGTAGAAAAAAAGAAGAAGAAGAAGTAGAAAAGAAGAAGAAGAAGAAGTAGAAAAGAAGAAGAAGAAGAAGAAGAAGACGTAGAAAAGAAGAAGAAGAAGTAGTAGAAAAGAAGAAGAAGCAGAAGAAGTAGAAAAGAAGAAGAAGAAGAAGAAGAAGAAGAAGAAGAAAAAGAATGGCGACTGGCAGTGAATGGAAGACGCATTTTTTTTAGAAATAAATATTACATGTTTACATGTATTATATTCCTGGAAAAAAGAATAAATACAGATATATCCTTTTTTTCTAAGAACGATAAATGTACATATAATTTTCATAAAGGAATAAATATAATGTATAATAAATTTCTAAAAGAAATAAATATAGATGTATCATAATTTTTCAAAAGAAATAAATATAAATGTGTCATGATTTTTTAAGAGAGTAAATAAACTTGTATCATGTATATATAAAAGGATAATTATAGATGTATCATAACTTTTGCAAAATAATAATTATAGACGTATTATATGTTTTTCTTTCTAAAAAGTTAAATATTTACTGCTCTCTGTTTACGACAAATCTTTTCCCAGTGCTCTTTACCCACAGTCGTACTTCCGTTCTTTTCCCAGTGCTCTTTACCCACAGTAGTACTTCCGTTCTTTTCCCAGTGCTCTTTACCCACAGTCGTACTTCCGTTCTTTTCCCAGTGCTCTTTACCCACAGTCGTACTTCCGTTCTTTTCCCAGTGCTCTTTATCCACAGTCGTACTTCCGTTCTTTTCCCAGTGGTCGATATCCACAGTCGTACTTCCGTTCTTTTCCCAGTGGTCGATACCCACAGTCGTACTTCCGTTCTTTTCCCAGTGGTCGATACCCACAGTCGTACTTCCGTTCTTTTCCCAGTGGTCGATATCCACAGTCGTACTTCCGTTCTTTTCCCAGTGGTCGATATCCACAGTCGTACTTCCGTTCTTTTCCCAGTGGTCGATACCCACAGTCGTACTTCCGTTCTTTTCCCAGTGGTCGATATCCACAGTCGTATTTCCGTTTATGAGTTAGGTTCGGCACGAAATGTATTTAGCGCTCCAGACGTTATTTTATAGCAAACATTTTTTGTAAACATTTCTTTGGCTAGAAACAGCTTTCTTGCTTTCTTTGCTGTCGTGTCTGACACTGTGGAGCAAGGGAGCTGTGTGGTTAAGAACGAATTGCTTTCTGATTAGTGAAACAAAGACTTTGAAACCGAAAGAAAGTATCTTCCATGTAAAAGGGCTTGAAGAAAAATATGGATAAGATGGCACTGAAACATGGTCCATGGATTGCTCGATGGACTTGATGCTTTGATTCTGTAGAGAACCATACAGTTGTCTTCAGACTAGATAACTACATTTGTAATGTTATCAGCATACCATCATACACATGGTCATATTCTTACATCCATCCCGTGACGCTCAACGTCAAGTAGGGCTCGCATGGTAGTTCGCCAAGATTTCCTGTCCTCGGCGAGTTTTTCAATCTCATCGATGGATGTTACGCCCACTGAACTGGCTTGTCTTAACAATGTCCTCTTTTTGGTCGATTTCTTTTTCTTGGCCTGCTGTGTCCCACTTGATAGCTTGTTTGGGAATTCTCTGATTGTTTCTTCTAATCACATGACCGACGTATGTCTATCTTATTTTTCTGATTGTTGTTTGCTCATCTGTTTTATCTCTGCGTTGTTCTTGAATTCATTCCTCTTTATACCGAGTATTTTCCTTAGGCATTTGTTTTCGAAAGAGTTTAAATTCTTGTTTATTTCTTTAGTTGTTTCCCAGCTTTCACATGCTCATTTGATTAATTTTCACACATGGTCATCAGCTTCAAGGCAAATCATCATATAAGAAACAACGATATTAGAACACAGTAAAGCCATAGAGAACTCTGTTGTATGTTCAACCTTAGAAACAGACAAAACACTTCAGACGTGAGAGAAAGAAAAACAATAAGAAAATGAGCCACCGCTTGAAACACAGCAAGATGGCTGAGTGGATTTGTACGTTCTCCTCCTCATGGTAGACAGCTGCTGTCTTTCTCTCACGTCTAAAAGTGTTTTGCATTCTTTGTTTTTGAATGTTAACCATACAACAAGAAGATCTTGATTCTGAAGATGACATATCTCAACTCTTATCAGCGACAATGTGAATTCGATGCAAGGAAAAAAAAACCCTGTCTTCACTACCTAGTAAAATAGGACTTCAAATTAACGGGGAAAAATAAAAATAATGAAATTTCCCATTAACCAAGAATGAAAAATATACGTTGAAGGAACAGCTGTTGAAGAAGTAAACCAATTTGCATACCTCGGCAGCTACATAGACCAGGATGGTGACACCAGGAAGGAAGTTAGAATTGCAAAAGCCGCAGGGACCTTCAAGAATCTTGAAAACATTTGGTATTCAAAAGTTATAAGCATAAATACCACGTTAAGATTATTCAATTCAAGTGTAATATCCACCCTCATTTATGCATGCGAAAGCTGGAAAATAACTAAAGAAATGAACAAATTAGACTCTTTTGAAAACAAATGTCTAAGGAAAAAAAAACAAACTCGGTATAAAGTGGAACGAATTCAAGAAAACGCAGAGATAAGGTAGATAAGGCAAATTACATACTGATAATATTTCAACAACCTGTCTCATGGGTGATCAGAAAAAGATGGACACATGTCGGCCACTTGATGAGAAGAAACAGTCAGATAATCCCAAAACAAGCTATCAAGTGGAACACAACTGGCCCAAGAAAAAGAGATCGACTACGTGAAACAAGGACATTATTAAGAGAGGCCAAATTAGTAGGCATAATATTCTTTGATGAGATTGAAAAGCTCGCCGAAAACAGGAAATCTTGTCGAACTACCATGCGGGCCCCATATGATGTTTATCGGCACGGGAAGGATGGATGCAAGTTACATAGTAACTTCTTTCCAATTTTCTCTACCAAAACATCTCAACAAAATTTATTCTAGAATAAGATGGAAAATAATTCAGAAGAAAAAGAGTTAAAATACATAATTTCGAACCACTTTAGTCACTGATAGCGTGTTTCGGAATCAAAATCTGATTTGTAGTAGGTGTATACCATGCCCCAAAAACCAAATGTCGTCTTATATCGAGTGTTCTTTCTGTTGTTCTTGTAATGAAAATATAATGACTGTAAGCGGGCTTTGGAACCGTTTCAATAAAGTCTCATCTCTCAACATGGAACAAAATGCCATTATGATGTCATCATGCACAACATAACAAGGCGAATTCAAGCTTCTAGTTCAAGTTCTTTTTTTTTTTTTTTTGCAACACATAGACACAAACAAACCACTCGCAATCCTAGAAAATTCTGATCCAGAGTTTTCGCTATGCTGAACCTTACTACACGAACAGATACTTTTCCTCACTGCGGCCAGCAGAAAAATAAACGAATAATGAAATATTCGAACTGAAACACTGTCCGTTGAACAGTAGGATACACACAGGAATAGCTTCTCACGGAAGTAACAGTAGCCTACACACAGGAATAACTTCTCGAAGAAGTAACAGCAGGTTACACACAGGAATAATTACTGGAAAGAAGTAGAAAAAAAGTAACACAATGGAAAATTAATTAAAACCATGAGATAAAAACAAAAATTCTTTGGATATGTCTTGAGAAAAAGAGAAAGTAAAGGGAGAAAGAGAGGGGGTAGGTTGGGGTGGGGGGGGGGATAGAGAAAGAAAAATATCTGAACGGACTTATAAAATGGGACTAAAAAAAAAAAAACAGAAAAGGAAGACACGACAGACCTGATTAGGTACTCTAAAGATCGAACAGACTAAATCACGCTAAGCAACGATCATCAGCTCGGCATGAACATTACCCGGCGTCGCGCTTATGAAATGATCACAATTTACATCTACACTCATATTCCATTTCATAAACCCCATTTGCATTGTATATTTTGTAATTTTGCGACTGTTACCTTCATGCGACATAACTTTTACTATATTTTTTAAAATGTTGTTTAAATTTAGATGAATTTTTTTTTCTAATAAATTATGTTATATTCTAAGACGTGCTATAATGCCTACTACAAAACTGGACTTTTTTCCCCCTGTGAATTTCTATTTGTTCGCTACCGTATATTTTTAGTCATATAATGTTTATTATGGTAGATTTTTAATGACATTTGCTCATTATGGTACATTTTTACTCACGTTTATGTATTATCATCATTAACCCTCTATACTCCCACTGGAGCATAAGGCATCAACAAAGGTTCTCCAGCCAGTTCTTTCGGGATACCTCAAGTCATGTCTTTTCCCTATTTCCTTTAGTTCTTGTTTTTTCCATTCGTAGTATGTGGCCTAGACATTTCCATCTTCGTCTTTTGCCCTCTTTAGTAATGTTCTCAATGCCTGTTTGTTTGTTATTTCTTCGTTTGTCACTATTCTTCCCAGTGTATTTTCAAAATTTTTCTGAGCCATCTTCCTTCAAATCCTCTCAATCTACCATCAGTTCTCTGACTTGTCCGCCGTGTATCGGCTGCATATAATAAAATTTATTATAGTATATTTTAATCATTTTGAATCATTGTGGTATATTTTTAGTTAGATGTGTTTATTATGGTATATTTTTAGTTAGATGTGTTTATTATGGTATATTTTTAGTTAGATGTGTTTATTATGGTATATTTTTAGTTAGATATGTTTATTATGGTATATTTTTAGTTAAATATGTTTATTACGGTAGATTTTTAATGACGTTTATACATTACGGGATAAAACAAAAATAATGAAGGTTTTCTTTAACGACAAAGGACAAATATACGTAGAAGGAACAGCTGTTGAAGAAGTAAACCATTTTGCATATCTCGGCAGCTATTAGACCACAATGGTGACACCAGAAAAGAAGTTAGAATTCGAATTGCCAAAGCAGCATTGACTTTCAAGAATCTTGAGAACATATGGTATTCAAAAGTTATAAACACAAAAGTCAAGTTAAGATTATTCAATTTAAATGTAATATCCACCCTCATTTATGTATGTTTAAGCTGGAAAAAAATAAAGAAATAGACAAGAAATTAGACTCTTTCGAAAATAAATGCCTAAGGAAAATAATCGGTATAAAGAGGAATGAATTCAAGAACAACGCAGAGATCAGACAGATAAGCAAACAACAACCTGTCTCATGGTTGATCAGGAAAAGAAGATGGACATACGTCGGTCATGTGATGAGAAAAAACAATCAGAGAATCTCCAAAGAAGCTATCAAATTGAACACCACAGGCCGAAGAAAAGGAGGTCGACCACATGAAACTCTAAAGTGGACATTGTTAATAGAAGCCAATTCAGTGGGCATAACATCCCCTGATGCGATGAAAAAACTCGCAGAAGACAGGACATCTTGGCGAACTACCATGCGGTCCCTATGTGATGTTTAACTGCACGGGAAGGATGTAAGATACGTTATGGTCTATTTTTACTCACTTTCATTTATTATAGTACATTTTTAATCGTTTTGATTTATGATGCAGTATTTTTAGTCAAATTTGCTTATTTTGATTTATTTTTAATCAGGTTCGTTTATTATGATACGAGTATATTTTTAATCATTTTAATTTATTACTGTATATTTTAAACCCATTTGTTTATTATGAAACTTGTTTTTTTTTCTTACTTTCAGATAAATTTAATTTCTGTACGTTGCATTTATACACTGCCCTGATAATATATGTTACATCTGTACACTGCCATGATGTTGTATGTTACATCTGTACACTCCTCCGATGTTGTATGTTACATCTGTACACCGCCCCGATGTTGTATCATGCAGAGAACACAAAGAAACACGAGACAGCTGTCGCGCTCTGTCCAGTAATGACATATTTAGCAAATATTCCGTCCATCAAATGTCCTTGCCCGCCGATGAACAAAGCAGTAACTATCAAGTACGACATCGTAAGACAGTAATAAATTTTCTCCATTCCTTGCGATCAGCAGCCAGATTCCGAATGCTGTCCTAGCTAGTCTGAATACTATCCTTTCCAGATTAAACTGTCTTTCGTCAAGTTATCCTCGATCGGCCTGGTTTCTAGCTTCCTCCAGGCCTCCATTACACCTGGCTGTTCTAGCAAGGTTGTTTGATCTTCTAGTGTGCATGACAAATCCATCTACATTGCCCTCTTACCTACATTACTGGAACTGTTAAAGATAAAATTCGTATCCGGGTTTTTTTTTTCCAGATTAAAGCGTTTATCCGCGTTGTATTTACGTTTTAAGCAGCGTCTGTTTCTCTGGTTTCTTTGTGAATAAGATAGGGTTATATTCTGGAGGTCAATTATGGTTTCTTTCAGCTTAAAGCGTATTAACCCTAAGAACACTACATACATTCGAGATCTGCACAAAATTTGTATTCCTGAATTATTACAAAAATAGTAATTCAGTCTAATCTCTCTCTCTCTCTCTCTCTCTCTCTCTCTCTCTCTCTCTCTCTCAAAAAAAAAAAAAAAAGTATAATCCCCATTTCCGTGCCATTAAGACATAATGGGGATGCATTGTTAGGCCCGTATTTTCCAAGATCTTCGCAGCATGAAAGTCTGACGTGGTCAGTATCACACCTGGCCCGCATTTACCTTCCCAGATTTCTCTGGTGCCCATTTTTAGAGGCTGGGTGGACCCCGGGGACCTTTTTGGTGTGATAGTAAAAAAAAAGTAAAGATAGTCCCATAGCAAATGCCGTAGGGGGTGAAGTGTTAGAGACCTCATTATGCTGGGTCATCAGCGTGTGAGGTAGGGTGGCCAGTTCCTTTCATCGCTGCCTTTACTTCCCAGATTTTCTCTGGTACCCATTTTACGAGGCTGGGTCGACCTCGGGGCCGTATTGGTCGGAAAAAAAAATCCCGCTCAGCTGGGGATTCGAACCCTCGACCATTTGGTTGCTAGACGAGTGCTCTAACCACTACGCTAGCCGGCCCCTTTATCTTTTTATCTTTATCTTCATGTCTTCTTTTTTTTTCAAATAAAATCTTGTGTGGGTTTTTTTTTTTATTTTTCTTTCCTGATCACATAATATTCTGTTGTATGGTGAAAATCAGCAGCGGTGTCTTGCTCATCATGTGACAAGTTTACATACATGGTTTCTTGAGCTGAATTAGTGCTGACAAAAATGATGCAGGTAAAATGAGAGTACACATTTTTCTGTAAGCACATAATAATAATAATAATAATAATAATAATAATAATAATAATAACAACAGTAATAATCGTAATAATAGGCTCTCAGGGAATTTGCACACAACTTATTAAACAAATAAACAAAGTTAATCTCAGGGAATTTGCACACAACTTATTAAACAAACAAACAAAGTTAATCTGAAGTTATCTGCACATGTCTTGAGAAAACGGAGTTTAGAAAACCTGCCAATCACTACAGAACTCAAGGTGTATAGAAACAGGAAGGGAGACCGGCAGAAGACACCTGAACAGATTGACGAAGACGCATATGAACACAGGTACTACCAGCAGCCGTTCTGATCAGAAACACAGGTACTACCAGCAGCCGTTCTGATCAGAAACACAGGTACTACCAGCAGCCGTTCTGATCAGAAACACCAGGAAAATACCAACAGCCGTTTAAATCAGAAACACCAGGAAAATACCAACAGCCGTTTAAATCAGAAACACCAGGAAAATACCAACAGCCGTTTTGATCAGAAACAAGGACTATCTAAACTATGAAGACTGACCACCAAAGTCTATCGGCACTCAATGTAATGAATGAATGAATCTGTCTGCTGCTCCTAGTGGATTAAATAGTGATTGATTTTACGTTAAGCTGGCTATACTTGTATATATTGGTCTTTGTTGCCAATACAACTCCACCATCACTGGTACTAAGCCCCTGTTAAGGAAATGGGGGAGGGGGGAAGATCTTGAATGATTGAACATGTGAAGTATATTGCATCATACGATCTAATGCCGATAACAAGCGAACCAATCAACACTCAGATTTACCGGAAATGGAATTTAGCACTTTCTGCGAGGTAACCAAGGAAAATCCAGACACGGGTCAGTGAAACGTGGTTGCCGGGACGTATGCTCAAGGAAAGTTCAACGTTTGCAGATCTATGTATCCCCAGACTTGGACCAGAAGACCAGATCTATATACTCCATACTTGGGACAGAAGACCAGATCTATGTACACCATACTTGGACCAGAAGACCAGATCTATGTACACCATACTTGGGACAGAAGACCAGATCTATATACCCCTAGACTTAGGCTGGAAGACCAAATCTATGTACACCATACTTGGGCCAGAAGACCAGATCTATGTACCCCATACTTGGGCCAGAAGACCAGATCTATGTACACCATACTTGGGCCAGAAGACCAGATCTATATACCCCTAGACTTAGGCTGGAAGACCAAATCTATGTACACCATACTTGGGCCAGAAGACCAGATCTATGTACCCCATACTTGGGCCAGAAGACCAGATCTATGTACACCACACTTGGGCCAGAAGACCAGATCTATATACCCCTAGACTTAGGCTGGAAGACCAAATCTATGTACACCATACTTGGGCCAGAAGACCAGATCTATGTACCCCATACTTGGGCCAGAAGACCAGATCTATGTATCCCATACTTGGGCCAGAAGACCAGATCTATGTACGCCCAGACTTGGGCCAGAAGATCAGATCTATGTACCCCATACTTGGCCAGAAGATCAGATCTATGTACCCCCCAGACTTGGGCCAGAAGATCAGATCTATGTACCCCCATCTTGGGCCAGAAAATCAGATCTATGTAACCCCATACGTGGGCCAGAAGATCAGATCTAATATCTGAGGCAGATAATAAGCATATATCGTGAAAACCTGCTGACAAATTTAAGCGTGATCCATAAGAGCAAACTTCAGAATTTAGCGCCCTCTAGCACTTCAGGCTCAGATGACGGCGCCCCCCCTGGCATTCTAAGAGGATCATCAGAAAATCTGGCAACTGACTCTTATATTTGCGTGTATGTGTGTTTTTGGGGGGTAGTTGGAGAGCAACCAAGAGCACTCAAAATCTACTGGAAGCAACGGAGATGCGGCTCCTGTGGGGAATGACTGGAATATCACGGACAGCCAAGAAAAACAAATGAAGAGGATCTAAGTGAGACTGGGCAAAAGGAAAGAAATTATGACAAAATTCAGAAGGCGACAATCCAGATTTGTAGGACATTTTGAAGAGGCAAATTGGAACACTTCGTGACAAAAGGAAAATTTGATGGACAAAAAGAAAGAGGAAGCCAAAGAAACAAGATACTTGACGGATTAAAAGAGAAAGAAACACAGAGCACGGCCCAACACACAAGAAGCAAAGGATAGATGGTTGTGGAAATCAGTGACGACCAACGCCTGATTGGTGTATGGACCAGAGAGTGAGAAGGGGGGGGGGGGGGGAAGAGCGTGTGAAGAGGGAGGGGAGGGGAAGGGTGGCACCAAAAATGAAGAACACGTGCCTCACCGTCTTAAAAACCTGAACTTTGTAAAATAAAGACCAGGAAATAAAAACTTTATGCAAATAATCCATCGATATAGAACGTATTTATGATAATGCTGCATATAACGTAGGAGCTGGTGCACTAGAGATAGCCAAATCCAGGCCCCCACCGTGTGTAGAGATCTAAGAGCCCTTGCTAAAGAGCGTGAATGGAAAACTGTGGGGGTTATATGAAGAACTTCCGCTGACAATGAGATCATGGGAGCGATCTGTCTTCTTGCGTGAGCATATACAACTGAAAGAAGAAGAAGCAGAAGAAAAAGAAGAAGAAGAAGAAAAAGAAGAAGAAGAAGAAGGCCCTGCTTCAAACTAAAAAGAAAAATAAGAGTAGGAACATGGAATGAAAGAGGTATGTATGAGGGAAAGTATCAAATAATAAGTGACGAGATGAAAAGAACGGGGATACACATTTTGGGAATCTGCGAACATCGATGGAAAGGATCAGGACACTTCAAGAGCGAGAGTGATAATATCTTTATATACTCTGGTGGAGAATTAGGAGGAAAGAATGGAGTGGCTTTTTACTTGTACAAATCAACATCAAAAGCATTATTAGGTTACAATTCAGTAAGTGATAGCATCCTCACTATCAGACTTAAGGGCACTCCTAGAAATATAACAATCATCCAGATATATGCACCTACATCAGCAGCAGAAGAAGAGGAAGTAGAAGACTTTTTTATAACACATTGCAAACGACAATAGACCAGATACGGAAAAGTGATACTGTATTAATAATGGGGGATTTTAATCCAAAGATTGGTACAGAAAGAGCAGAAGACGAAGGATATGTTGTGGGGAAATTTAGCTTAGGACATAGAAATGAGGCAGGTGACAATCTAATGGCGTTTTGCATGGAAAATGAGCTAATGATCGCTAACACACTTTTTAAACAACATCTAAGAAGACTTTACATATGGACATCGCCTGATGGGAAAACCAAGAATCAGATAGATTACATTTTAGTGCAAAGAAGGTGGAGATCAAGTATAATATCAGCAAAAACTTTACCAGGTGCTGATTGTGACACGGACCATGAGTTAATAATAGAAGACATGAAGATAAAGATAAAAAAGACAGTTACAGGACCAAAACCACTCCGCTTTGATCTTACAAAAATACCAGAACAATGTGGTATAGAAGTGAAGAACCGTTTCGAAATCCCGATGGCTGCACAGGAGGAGATGACACCAGATGAACTGGCTACACAGACCAGAAATATCTTAATAACAAAAGCTAAAGACATGGTTCCAGTAAAGAAAACACAAAAGAATGTATGGATTACAGCAGGCACACTAGAACTGATAAAACAACGTAGAGAAATGAAGACGCAATGGAAAATGACAAACAACAATAAAGAGAAATATAAATCTTTAACAAAAGAAGTACGAAGAAACATAAGAAAAGACCAAAAAAAAAAACAACAACAACAACAATACATACAAGATAGTTGTGAAAGAATAGAAGGAGATCGGAAGTGTGGAAGAGATAGTGAAATGTTTAAAGGAGTGAAGACATTGACGAGAAATGTCACACATAAGCTAAATGTAATTTGTGACGAGATGGGGAATACCTTGACAGAGACAGAGGAAATTCTAGAAAGATGGAAGGAATATTGCAGAGGAATGTATGAAACAACTGACTGTGAAAGCAGAAATCAACAGTGTGAATTATTATTGGAGGAGAAAGAACATGAACCGACAATAGAAGAAGTTTTATGGGCAATAAAGAATCTGAAAAATGGTAAATCACAGGGATGTGATGAGATAACAGCTGAACTTATTAAACCAGGAGGAAAGGAGTGTGCATTAATCTATAGGAAAGGAGTGTGCATTAATCTATAGGAAAGGAGTGTGCATTAATCTATAGGAAAGGAGTGTGCATTAATCTATAGGAAAGGAGTGTGCATTAATCTATAGGAAAGGAATGTGCATTAATCTATCATGCACTATGTAAAAAGATATGGCACTCAGGTATTTCGCCAAAATAATGGAAAAGAACTGTATTCATACCACTGCCAAAAAATGGTAACCTGAAATTATGCACAAACTACTGAACTGTTGCCCTGATTAGTCATGCCAGTAAAATTCTGTTAAAAATCATAATGGGTAGACATCGTAAGAAAATAGAAGAAGTGAATATGGTCCAAGCTGGTTTTAGGCAAGGAAGAGGATCAAGAAATCATATATTCAATATAAGATCAATAACAGAGAAATTCAGAGTTAATTCTGAATCTATATTTATCTTTTATAGACTACTGAAAGGCATTTGATTGTGTACAACATCAGAAAATTTGGGAAATAATGGAAAAAATGTCATTTCCAAAACATCTGATACAATTAACATCATTGATGTATCTAGACCAACAAGCAGCAGTAAGAATAAATGGTGAAACAACAACTTGGTTTGACATAAAACAACGAGTCCGTCAGGGGTGCATATTGTCACCCTACTTATTTAACTTGTATACTGAAAATATAATGATGAATGTTAGAGAAGATGTGGACAAAGAATATTACGATGCCATAACAAATGGAGGTTATGAAATACCAGAGATTAGATATTCTGATGACACAGTATTACTGTCCACAACACACACAAAAAAGAATGGAAAAACTAATTATGTCAGTCCGTAAGAACAGCGAAGAGCAAAACCTCTATCTTAATGGAAAGAAAACTAAATTGATGACAACGGACAAAACAAACAATGCAGCTGAAAAGATGAGGAAAAACTGGAAGAAGTGGAGAGTTTTGAATATCTTGGGTCACTGCTAACTAATAATGGAGATACAATGAGGGAAATTAAAAGGAGGACATATATCGCTCATCAGATAGTAAAACAAATAAAGAATATGTGGAGAGGAACAGACAGAACTACAAAAATAAGATTTTTAAGGCCATACATCTTTACTCTTTCCCATCGCAACATATGCCTGTGAGACCTGGACACTTAATAAAACAGCTGAGAAGCACATAAATGCCTTTGAATGTAAATGCTATAGAAGAGTTCTCCAAATATCGTGGACACAAAAAAGAACAAATATATCTATACTACAAGAGCTTAATATTGAAGAAGGCTGGCTAGTAAAGAGGATTAAAGAGAGAAAACTTAAATATTTTGGCCACATTAAACGTCATGATAATTTAGAGAACCATATTGGAAGGATACATAATGGGAAAAAGAAAAAGAGGAAGACCGAAACGAAGATGGCTGCAAGACATCGTTGATGATCTGGAAATGGATGCAGCAGCAGCAGGCCATCTTGCTCACAACCGAGAGGCCTACAGGAGTGCTGTTTGGGAGGCAAAGTTCCGCAAGGGACATGCAAAGGAATGAATGAATGACATCTTTACTATCGTAATATATGCCCGTGAGACCTGGACACTTAACAAAACAGCTGAGAAAAATTAAATGCTTTTGGATGTAAATGCTACAGAAGATTTCTTCAAATATCATGGACACAAAAAAGAACAAATATATCCATACTTATCTTATATCTTATATCCTTCCCGTGCCGTTAAACGTCACATAGGGCTCGCAAAGTTGTTCGCCAATTTTTCCTTTCTTCGGCGAGTCTTTCAACCTCATCAAAGGATTTTATGCCTGTTAATTTGGCCGCTCTTAATAATGTCCTCTTCAGAGTTTCACGCGATCTGCCTCTTTTTCTTCGGCCTGTTGTGTTCCACTTGATAGCTTGTTTTGGGATTCTCTGATCATTTCTTCTCATCAAGTGACCAACATATGTCCATCTCCTTTTCCTGATCACCCACGAGACTGGTTGTTGTTCAGTCATTTGTCTTATCTCTGCATTGTTCTTGAATTCATTCCACTTGATGCCGAGTATTTTCCTTAGGCATTTGTTTTCAAAAGAGTCTAATTTTTTTTTCTGTTTCTTTAGTTGTTTTCCAGCTTTCGCATGCATAAATGAGGGTGGATATTACATTTGAATTGAATAGTCTTAACTTGGTTTTTGTGCTTATAACTTTTGAATTCCATATGCTCTCAAGATTCTTGAAGATTGATGCTGCTTTTGAAATTCTGATCCTAACTTCCTTTCTAGTGTCACCATCCTGGTCTATGTAGCTGCCATAGACCAGGATGGTGACACTATCCATACTACAAGAACTTAATATTGAAGAAGGCTGGCTAGTAAAGAGGATTAAACAAATAAAACTTAAATATTTTGGACACATTAAACATCATGATAATCTATATAAGACCGTCTTGGAAGGGTGCATAATGGGAAAAAAGAAAGAGATTAAGACGAAGATGAAGATGGCTGCAATATAATATTGATGATGCGCAAATGGATGCATCAGCAGCAGACCATCTTGGTCACAACCGAGAGGCCTACAGAGTGCTGTTAGGGAGGCAAAGTTCCACAAGGGACATGCAAATGAATGAATGACGTTAGTTCTTTATGTAAGGGTATTCCTATCATCCCACAGAAGCATTTAGGGAACATGACGTCAGTTCTTTACGTAAAGGTGTCCCTATCATGCTACAGAAACGCGTAGGGGATATGATGTTAGTTCCTTTATTTTTCCTCACTTGTCGGCGCACGACCGTGGTTATGTGGTCAATCTAACCGTGGTTATGTGGTCAGTCTAACCGTGGTTATGTGGTCAGTCTAACCGTGGTTATGTGGTCAGTCTAACCATGGTTAAGTGGTCAGTCTAACCGTGGTTAAGTGATCAGTCTAACCGTGGTTATGTGGTCAGTCTAACCGTGGTTATGTGGTCAGCCTGACCGCCTTCCCTCGTCAGCTATAAAAGGAGCCAGAAACCTATTTCTACATCTCAGTGACTTGGGCAACTTCAGCCGGATTGGAACCGCCAGCCTTCTCTACGAGAGATCAGTACCCTAACCGCTTCTTTACTCGGTCTTCAAAAAAAAAAAACAAAACAACTTACACGATGATACTGAACAAATCATGTAGTTTATATCTTCTTCTTTCTTCTTCTTCTTTCTTCTTCTTCTTTCTTCTTCTTCTTCTTCCTCCTCTTCTTCTTCTTCTTTCTTCTTCTTCTTCCTCTTCTTTCTTCTTCTTCTTCTTCTTCGTCATCTTCGTTCGTCCTGACATCGACACCAATCTTCCTCACAGTTCCTCTCAGATTTTTCAGCGTCACATTTGTATTTTAAGTTACCAGGGACTGTTTTCCCGTGGAAGTTTCGGGTCATGTTGACACTTCACAGAGCAGGCGGAGAGCTTTGATTCTGTTACAACATAACATGCGGTAAAAGAAGCTGCAACCAGAATTTTACTTATGCCAACTAAAGCAATTTTTTGTTTAATTTTGAAGGTTCTTTTAAAACGATATAATTTTTAAATTTCAAGTCCTTCATTACACAAGTAAAGTCGACCCCTCCCTATTAAACCGAGGGATGGCTATCTGCTGTTTCAGGAACCCGTGGTTTGAGCGGGGAAAAATACTGGATAAATAATCAAATAATCAAGAAAACAGAAAATTCTTAGATTTGATTTCATAAATTTCGTGGGGGCATCCGCCTGTATGACATAGAGTCATGAATCATCTCTCCGTCAGCCATTTCTTCGTTTATAAGGAAAGATACTCATCTAGATTTGTGAATGTGCTCTCTCTCCATCTATCTCTATCTCTGTGTCTCTCTCTCTCTCTCTCTCTCTCCTTTTCTCTCTTTCTCTCGTCTTCATAACTACATTATGTGTATGTGTTAATTATTTTTGTTGAGGTCTTAATGTGCACAATTTTAAAAATTAAATTATATCATATGTATGTATATGTATGTGTGTATTTATGTATGTATGTATGCATGTATGTATGTACGTTTGTATGTATGTATGTATGTATGTATGTATGTATGTATGTATGTATGTATGTATGTATGTATGTATGTATGTATGTAAAGCTAAAATTTCCTTTTCCATGCCATTAAGGCATATTAGGCAATACGGTGTTAGGCCCGTATTTTCCATGACCTTCGGCATATGAAAGTATGATGTGGTCAGTATCACGCCCTGGCCGCTCTACCTTCCCAGATTTCCCTGGTACCTATTTTTAGAGACTGGGTGAACCCCGGGGGCCTTTTTTGGTGTGTACCAGAAAAAATCTCACAGCTGGGACTTAACCCGGTACCACTGGATTAGTAAGCCGAGCTCCTAACCACTCAGCTAACCAATGTATGTATGTATGTATGTATGTATGTATGTATGTATGCATGTATTTATGTTAAAAACGTATACATTATATACACATCAGCATTAACCGCGGTTTTAAGTATCCGCGCGAAGACTAGAAATCAAATGACAGCAGATACGGAAAGTCTAATGTAACTTATAACAGGTATACAATCTGCTCTAAATCATCGGTAAAACAATACATTACAATGTAACATCAATAAATAATTGTAAATTCTGAGTAAAGTTTAAATACACACACACCATATACATATATAATAATTTCATATCCAAACTTCTAGTTGATTATATTGACTCTAAGAACTATACGTATCACGTGTTCTGCAGAATATGTGAAATAAATACAAACCATTATATACAATATATATATATATATATACTGTTCTCAGTGCACTATTATATATAATTTTCGGTCGTAAATAAATTCTTATTTCCGAAAGAGATAACAAATATATTGCTATATCAGAATAAAAATTAACCTTTATTCGTGACTTTTCCCTGACATTTTGAGCGGAACGTAGCCATATAATTACAACATTGCAAAGCCTCCACAGACTTACACATTCGAGCTGATGTTCATGATGCAATTATAGGAAACAACAGAGCAGTGAACAGCATGCGGCGCTCAACAGACCCTCGGCCCCGCTACTCGGTTTATGTGTTCGCAGCTCTCCATGAACAAGGGAACTTTACTCGTTTGTTTTCTTTTTTTTTTTCCATTCGTTTCTTCTCTCTTCCCCCCCCCCCCTTCCACTGAACATTTGCCGTGGCTTTGAAATCTTTTACACTCTCACAATTATCAAGTAATATTTCCTTCTGCGCAGGCTCCAAGTGGCGTTAGTTTCACCCACAGTTTTTTGTTGTTTTTTTCTTTTTAATTTCCCTCCCTTCCCCCACCCCGATCTCTTAGACAAGCGATTTTTGTTTCTTTGAATTGTAATTTTAAATGTAGCAAAAGGTTAAAATATACACGTTTAAATTTTAATACATTAAAGTCATTTGTTTAATAATTTGAAGCAGAAAGAAAATAATAATAGAATATACATATAGAAATGAATAATAATAAGAAGAAGAAGAAGAAGAAGAAAAAGAAGAAGAGGAATGAGGTTTTCATTCTTATAACAAGAATTCCGCGGTTGAGTGGTGATTACAAACGATGCACACACATATATATATATATATATATATATATATATTCTCTAAATGGGATGATAATATAATAAAAATAATAAATTGATAAATGTTTAAAAAACATGTGAATGAAAAATAAAAATGAAAGAAAGAAAGCAGTCTGATACAATTAGATAACTCACCATGTGGTAAAATTATATCCCATTAGATAACTCTCCATTAACTAAAGAAGACTTTAAATAACTCACCATTTAGTAAGAAATAAATCACAATAAATAGCCTTCCATTCAGTAAAACCAGATATTAGATAGTAGTCCATTTAACAAAAAAACAGACATTAGATAATTCTCCTTTTAGTTAAAAAAACAGACATTAGATAACTCTTTATTCAATATTTGTTTAAAAAGAAACAAACATTATATAATTTTCCATTTAGCAAAAGACGGACATTAGATAACTCTCCATTTAGTTAAAAAAACGGACATAAAATAACTAAATGTATTTTTTAAAAAAACAACAAACAAACATAAGATAACTCAAATATATTTAAAAAACAGACACTGTATAACTTACCATAGGGCGAGACCACATTAGACAACTCACAGCTTAATAAAATTAAAACTGGTAAGACAGATCAGCACACGGTCGAACTAAGCCTCTCTATATAACTCAACTAATCCTAAACTTACACCTGATTCTAAACTACAGAGGACAAGTCTCGCGGACGATCATGGCCACTCCTCTTCAGTGCTAACAAAAGTTTCTCTTGAATGTTAAATAGTTTCATTATTACAATTTATTATTGGCAAATTATGGTTGATACCAATCATAAACAATCGACCGGTTGTTCAAGCAATATAGTTTTATTGTAAATTAGTATTGTAAATTAGCAATTTTTACATTTTTTTTTACTACTACTTTGTGGTCTGGACACTAAAGTTTAAATTATGTGATCACGAAACTTCATCACAAACACTTCATTTACATCTGTGGTCTGGGCACTAAAATTCTGTATTCCTGAAACTTTGGTTTAAATTGTGTAGTCTGAACACTAAAGTTCAGTTAAAGTTTTGCAGTTCTGATACAAAACTTTAAACTGTATGGTACAAAAATCCGTTTAAATTTGATGTCTGGACATTAGAACTTAAATTTCTAGTCTGGACATGAAAGTTTAAGTGGTTAGAAAATTTCAGTTTAAATTTTGTGAACTAAAAACTAAGGGCCGGACATTCAGGCTTTAGTATATTTTTAGTCAAGAAACCTCATTTTAAATTTTGCAAGTTCGGACACTTAAATTAAAATTTTATAGCAAAGAAACTTGCATTTTAAAACTCCAGGAAAAAAAAAATAATTAAACAAATTATAGAGCCGGTATTACTAAACGACAGTTAGCCTAGATGAGTAAATTATAGTTTTAAATAATCTATGGCAATTAACTAGCAAATGTAGATTTATGACATGACTAAACCACATACACAAAGACCACCGTTCAAAATCCTAACATGGCGTACAAACGTTGACAAAGTGGGTAAAAACGCAGTCATCGCCACAAATCATAATACACGCAGTCACCGCCATAAGTTGTAATACATGCAGTCGCCGCCATAAGTTATAATACACGCAGTCACCGCCATAAGTTATAATACACGCAGTCACCGCCATAAGTTATAATACACGCAGTCACCGCCATAAGTTATAATACACGCAGTCACCGCCATAAGTTATAATACACGCAGTCACCGCCATAAGTTATAATACACGTAGTCACCGCCATAAGTCATAATACACGTAGTCACCGCCATAAGTTATAATACACGTAGTCACCGCCATAAGTTATAATACACGCAGTCACCGCCATAAGTTATAATACACGCAGTCACCTCCATAAGTTATAATACACGCAGTCACCGCCATAAGTCATAATACACGTAGTCACCGGCATAAGTTATAATACACGTAGTCACCGCCATAAGTTATAATACATGCAGTCACCGGATAAGTTATAATACACGCAGTCACCGCCAAAAGTTATAATACACGTAGTCACCGCCATAAGGTATAATACACGCAGTCACCGCCATAAGTTATAATACACGCAGTCACCGTCACAAGTCATAATACACGCAGTCATCGCAGTCAAGAAACTTCATTCTAAATGTTTAAGTTCGGACACTTAAATTTACAATTTATGTTTATTAAATTTCTCCCTAGAAAAAAAATTTATCCGTATCACCTCTTTCTTATCATCAAAACTTAACTTTTATTTTTACTGATATTTATCTACATATCTGTTGCTTATTATTTTTCTTTCGTTGCAGATTTTTTAAAATTAAAAATGGCCGACAAGGAACAGGTTCAAATTTTAATTTTTGTTAATTCTGAAGAAAGAAAACTGATTTACTTCGTCAGGTTGGTCATTTTAATATTTTTATTTCTTAAGCAATCATTTTTATACTTTTATTTGTTAAGCAATCATTTTGATACTTTTATTTGCAAAACAATCATTTTTATGCTTTTATTTGTTAAACAATCATTTTTACATTTTTATTTGTTAAATAATTATTTGTACACTTTTATTTGCTAAAACAATCAACTTCATTTTCATTTTGAGAGCACAAAATATATTTTCATATCAGTTTATCATCGGTACCGTATCGGTTGTATAGTTAGTGCTTTGGAAAAGGGCGGAGGGAACGGGGGGGAACGGAAGATTCTCGAATTGAACTCTTTCACTCCAGGTTTGTTCTCCTCCCTGTACCAGAATAAATTTTGTTGAGAAATTTTGGCGCTAAGAAACCGGAGAGAATTTGCTCGATATGTACTAAAGAATTGGGGGGGGGGGGGGGGGGAGGTGGTGTTTACAAACGTTCTATTATTCATTTTATTTAGACTAGCCTAATTAGCATTCGGAGTACTGATGTGCATAGATATATAAGATCTGCCAGCTCTGTCAGTGTTGTTTCCGAGCGAAAGAGTCAAGAGGTGATAAAACAGTCAAAATGATTTGTTTTTTGTAAATACTTGATGTAAATAAATGTTTGACGTTTATTATTTGTCATCACACACAAGATGAGTTAATCCTTTGCTTTTTTTTTTTTCAGAATAATTCACAATTTGTTACAGTTCATTGTGAGAGCTAGAGAAGAGTTCCAAGATCAGTCCGCTGTCGCGACATCAAGCGCCAATAAGACCAATAATAATAATAATAATAATAATAATTTATCAAATAGAATGTTCTATAAAGAAAATGGTATCTGTTACCTCATGGAATTTGGATTACAAATAAACAGTTTATTTCTTACCTATCAACATTGCCCTTAAGAACAAAAAAAATGAAAAGTATCCTGTTTGGAATCCTACAAATTACGAAGAATTTAATTACTAACAAACACAAGGCGGCGTTTAATAATCTGGTGGTATTAAAAACCGTTAAATGTTATTTTTACAGTCTGAAAGTAAACACAAAGTTTTACACGGTATTTTTGCAGTCTGTCTACTATTATACACTGCTTTTACGTGGTATTTTTACAGTGACTACCAATAAACACTACTTCATTCATTCATTCATTTGCATGTCCCTTGCGGAACTTTGCCTCCCAAACAGCACTCCTGTAGGCCTCTCGGTTGTGAGCAAGATGGCCTGCTGCTGCTGCATCCATTTCCAGATCGTCAACGATGTCTTGCAGCCATCTTCGTCTTGGTCTTCCTCTTTTTCTTTTTCCCATTATGTATCCTTCCAATATGGTCTTCTCTAAATTATCATGACGTTTAATGTGTCCAAAATATTTCAGTTTTCTCTCTTTCTTACATGGTATTTTTGCAGTCTGCCAATAAATCAACCCTACCTCATACACTGAGGGCCCCAGCATAATGAGGCCTCTAGCGCTTCATCCCCTACGGCATTTGCTATTGGGCTAGCTTATTACCAATAAACACTAATATTACGTGATATTTTTACAGTCTACGAATAAGCACTACTAGTAAGAGGTATTTTTACAGTCTACCAATAAACACTATTATTACCTGATACTTTTACAGTCTGCCGATAAACACTATTATTACCTGATACTTTTACAGTCTACCAATAAACACTATTATTACCTGATACTTTTAGTCTGCCGATAAACATTATGGCGCTATGCTCTTCGCGGTAAAATAATAAGGCATTATTAAAAACCACTTCGTTATGAATTACGCGACATATTTTATAATCTCTTATTAAAGAACATGAGATTATAATTTACCTGGCATTTTAATAATCTCTTTTTAAATACCGTGGGATTCTATTATTTTCATATTAAAGGGGTCACAATTTACGTGGTATTATAATAATCTCTCATTAAAGACTATGGGGTTATAATTCATTTGGTATTTTAATATTATGATGTTCTAATTTACGTGAAATTTTAATAATTTCTTGTTAAAAACCACTGGTTTATAATTTACATGGTATTTAAATACAGGTAATATTAAAATATTAAAGCTTATGATGTTATAATTTACGTGATATATATATGTGTATATTATTATTATTATATTATATTATTATTATTATTATTATTATTAAAGCCTAAAGCCTACGATGTCATAAACGTGGTATTTATTTAACCTCTTATTAAAGACTATAGGGTTGTAAGTAATTAACTACTTCTTATCGAAACGCAATGAGCTTTTATTTAAGTGCCACGTTACAGTATCCTTTCATGTGGATCTAGCAGTGTTACAGTATCCTTTCATACAGGTCTAGTCGTGTTATCGAACCCTGGGTGCCTTTTTTTTGGTTGTTGTTGTCATTCATTGTAAATAGATGGTCGGAAGATCAGAATCTTGCGTTATCTTAATGACTGTGTTTGTACTTAATGTGTCGTGCTGCCTGTTGTCAATTTGTTGCTTGCTACTTTTTAATTCTTCTGTAATGCATGTAAGCTCTTATCTGTCGACAGCCTTACAGAAACTCAAAGGAAGAACTCAAATGGCTATTTTGACTGAATATTTTAAAATAAATATTCGTCGTTCACAATCTGGCCTTCTTCTTCATGAGACCTAAAGTTTTAATGTTAGTGAACATAAAACTCTAGGTCTCATGATTGACCACCACCTCTGCTGGAATCATCATGTAGACAGTCTAACCAAACTCATTGCACAAAAAGTTTACCAATTTACTAAAATTAAACATTTTCTTGACATAGACACCAGAAAAATATACTACATATCACAGATACAAATACACTTGGACTACTGCTCCATAGTCTGGGATAGTTGTTCCATGTCAAACATGAAAAGACTTTACTCACTTCAAAAACTAGCAGTAGAGCTTATAGATGACAAACATGCAGCACGTATTACAAATAAGGACAAGCAACTTGATATTCTACCCCTCAAGAAGAGATTTCTTCTCAACAAGGCCAAGTTAATTCATAAAATCTATCGCATAATGCTCCACCCTATCTGTGGTCGTTATTCAAATCCAACCCAAAACACAGTCAACTCTTAAGCAATTGTATTCTCCCAAAACCAAGGCTTGACATGTTTAAAAAAAAAAGCTCCTCTTACTCAGCTGCCCACCTTTGGAATGCCTTACCAACTTATGTAAAACCTATAAGTAATACTCGTTCTTATAACTTTAAACTTTGTCAGTATCTGTTTGATAAGGACTATATGCCTCCCTAAGCATAGTTTAAAGTAGTTTAAAGTATGGCTTGAGTGTTGTAATATTTTTTTATACTGCTTTTCTATAAATTTGTTAGTTTTGAATGAATGTAATAGTGCAAGTTTATTTCATGTTGTTGCATAAATCAGAGTGTAGAATGTATGGACATGACATAAGTTTATTATTTATTTATGTAATCATTTAATTGTGCCTTCATGACTATTATGCTCATTAACATTGACTGTGACTGAGTGAAAGCTATATGATGAAGGGCAAAATGTCAGACAGGCCTGTGTGCCCAATTCTCAACCCTTTGAAAATAACGTATGTTCGTTCGTTAGTTCTTCTTCTCTTCTTCTTCCATATGCTCATTTATCTAGAGACGGGTTGCCTCCATGAATTCCATCGTCAGAAAGAGTTCGTGTCTTACAATCTCTGTTCCTGGAGCCCAGCTATGATCGTTTTTTTTTTTTAATTCAGGCATCCTTTTTTTTATGACTAGCCGAAAGCGTGGGAGTGCCACAGTGGCAGCGAGACTTGACCAACGAAGGCGAAGAGCCTTGTCTTCTAACACAACACCTGCGATCTCAAGTTTCATAAACAAGCAACTGACACTTGATCCTTGTAGATCTGTTTTAATATTTCCATCTTAGGCGAGGAGCACCAAGAGTTTTCTGTACACGTTGATGTCGGTGTGTTAATTAAAACAGATTATTCACGTTAACGTTATCTTTAACATACAGAACTTCTGAGTTTTTTTTTTTTTTTTTTGCTTTTCGAAGCTGGATAATGGAAAATAAATAATTGACGTATTTTATCATTTCTTAGAAATAAAATAAAGCAGACACACAGAAGAGCTTCATGTTTTTAGTTTTATATGAGAACATTTATTTGTTGCACAGTTTATTGCAAAGAAACGTGCTTAGTTCTCTCACGTAATTAGTTTTATACGTAATTAGTTCTCTCGTGTAATTAGTTCTCTCACGTAATTAGTTCTCCCAAGTTAATTAGTTCTCACACGTAGTTAGTTCTTTCGCGTAGTTAGTTCTCTCACGTAAATTAGTTCTATGCAGTTCTATAGATACTTCCTAGTTCTTTCGAGTACTTAGTTTTCTCACGTGAGTACTTAGTTCTGTCAGACTGTGACACTGCTATCCCACAGGTTACATGCAGGTCAGGTTTACACTGAACATCCAAACAGGTTTACACTGAACATCAAAACAGGTTTACACTGAACATCCAAACAGGTTTACACTGAACATCAGAACAGGTTTACATTGAACACCAGAACAGGTTTACACTGAACATCAGAACAGGTTTACATTGAACATCAGAACAGGTTTACATTGGACAACCGAACAGGTTTACACTGAACATCAGAACAGGTTTACATTGAACATCAGAACAGATTTACATTGAACATCAGAACAGGTTTACATTGGACAACCGAACAGGTTTATATTGAACATCAGAACAAGTTTACATTGAACATTCAAATCTTATATGTAAAAATTACCCCCAAATTTTTTTTTTAACTTTCAAACGGTCACTTAATAAAAACTGACTTCGTTCTCTGAATTACAGCACCATAACAGCATTTCCTTGTGTCTAGACTTATATCCACTGTCACGTTGTCATGACAACAATAATTTAGTAGTTAAACCAAAAAGGAGTAATTCGTTTGTAGTGGTAACACTGAAATTATAAAAATTTGTGATGTTTAAGAACTTACCACGTATGATATTTTAATCACCTTCCACCTAAATAAATATAATCTGAGAATGTTCAGGGTGCAAAATTCCTGTAGCTTATGGATCACAGAAACACAAATCAACTTCTACATTTCAATGAAAGACTGTCAGCGATTTCAAAATCTAAAAATAATTTAAAATCTACATTTAGAACGCACATGTTCTAAAATCTTGTGTTTTTTTTTCAATGACATAAGAATGAAGCTACAAAATATATCTTACACAATACCAACCAGAACAATAAAATCCTCTTGATTTTCAGACCATTTTGGGGACATAAAGTTCGAAATGACAATGAGTTGGCTTGTCTCCCTGAGTGACATTAAGAAAAAAAAAATAGACGCAGCAGAGTCTATCCTTATCTGGCCTTTTATCACCCACGAAAAGTAGAATTTATATAAAATCTATTTTTTTAAAAACAAAACCCCACAATGTACTCAACGAAACAAATGAGAATGTGTGACTAGAACTTTAAAAAAAAGGGGGGGGGGCGGGGCAAAAAAGAGAGAGGGAGAGAGGGAACAAAGGGGAGAGAGTGGAACAAAAACGTATAACTTAGACTACTAAGGCTGGAGCTACATTGTTGTGAAATGTTTCTTAAAACTACCTTACACGGAATAGCGAAAAAAACAGTAGTAGCTGTAGTAGTAAAAGAAAAGAGAAGGAAAAGAAACTGTAGTAGTAGGAGTAGTACTATTAATATCAGCAGTCATTCATTTGCATGTCCTTGCTGAACTTTGCCTCCCTAACAATTCTCCTGTACGCCTCTCGGTTATAAGCAAGACGTAACAGTAGTAAAAGCAGTAATAGTAGCAGTAGTCGAATTTGTAGTAACAGTAGTACTTGTAGTAGTAGTAGTAGTAGTAGTAGTAGTAGTAGTAGTAGTAGTAGTAGTAGTAGTAGTAGTGGTAGTAGTAGTAGTAGTAACAGCGGTGATAGTAATATTAGCAGTAGTATTAGTAGTAGTAGCAGTAGCTGCAGCAACAGTAGTAATAGCAGTATTAGCAGATGTAGTAACAATAGTAGTAGTAGTAGCAGCAGTAATAGTGGTGGAACCAATATTAGTAGTAGTGACAGCAGGAATATTTTGGACATATTAAAAGTCACGAGAATTTAGAGAAGACTTTGGAAGGGTACAAATTGCGAAAAAGAAAGAGAGGAAGACCAAGGCGAAGATGGCTGCAAGACAGTGCTGATGATCTGCGAATGGACGCATCACCAACAGGGAATCGTGCTTACAACCGAGAGGCCTACAGGAGAGCTGTAGCATTATATCCCCAAGGGACATGCAACTTACGTATTAGTAGTAGTAGTAGTAGTAGTAGTAGTAGTAGTAGTAGTAGTAGCAGCAGCAGCAACAGCAACAGCAGCAGCACACCAGTAGTAGCAGTTGTTGTTGTAGTATTAGTAATAGCAGCAGCAGCCGCAGTAATATTGTAAGCAGTTACAGCAGCAATAGTAACAGTAGTAACAACAGCTGTAACAGTAGTGTAAGCAATATTTAGTAGTAGTAGTAATATTAGTAGTAGCAACAATAATAATAGTAGTAGTAGTAGTAGTAGTAGTAGTAGTAGTAGTAGTAGTAGTAGTAGTAGTAGTAAAAGCAGCAACAGTAATAGTAGCAGCAGTAGTACAATATATTACTAATTGTGGATCTAGGATAGCAGTACTAGGAGCAACAGTGTTATAACTATGTGTAAGAATTCACTGCACGAGATTAGCAGTATGGAAACAGAAACAAGACACAATGAATCTTCTTCACTTACACATGCTGAAAACATGAAGAAATATCAGTTGGCCGAAACAGAACTCCTTTTTTTTTTCTTTCAAACCTTTTTAAACAAATATATTCAGCGAAACATCAAAACTAGTCTGACCTTAAAATCCTGCAGCTGCTTCTCCTTACACCTTTCACTCTGAACTTCGCGTATCGTCAGAACAACACATCAAATGGAAATCATAAAAATGGCTGTCTTCATTGCCAAATCATTTCGCACTTCATGCTTGAAATTAACTATTCAAATTCCGTTGCTTCTTTAATAATAAACACCAAGAAAAAAAAAGAAGAAACACTAACAATTTTCTTTACTCGTACGAAACACTTTTATTACGGAAAGTTTTGGCAAGATGGCGACTCTGACACTTTCATGGATCGAAAATAAAATACATTTTAAGAAAGCAATAGCATTGCTGAATCTTTTCTTCTTCTTGCTAAATAATTTTTTTTAACTGCCTGAAACACAGATTACTTAAATTGGCAAATGATCAGAGAAAAAGAGAAGAATGGCAGAAATTTCTTGATATATAATAATATAACAATCATTTATGCTTATATTAAGAGCAGGAAAAATAAATAAAGGCTTTTTCTTGATAAAGTGACAAGTTCCAAATAAATATACTTTTTCTGGACAAGTGATAATACAGATTCTGGCAGAGTTTTCTGGTCAAGCGATAAACATAAATGAGAACAAAAAATGCAGAAACACGATAAACAGGAATCAGAATAGGACAGTCTTAACCCTTCACAAAGGCAGATGAAAAAAACACATTTTGGAATCATGGTAAACAAAAGAGGAAATCATACAAATAATTATATGTTTATGGGGAATCGAATGCAGAACATGGTATATATATGAGAAGAGGTTACTTTTGATTTTTTTTTTTAATCTAAGGAAGTGATACTATCGGGAAGGAAATAGCAAAAGAAACAACATTTTTAAAAGTGTGCAAGAAAAAATATTACTAAATATAATATTCTACATAAATGGCAAGGCCAGATCTAGATTTGTGAAAAGAAAGAAAAATGGTTTGAATGCAACTTTCTATAATATAAACTGTGTGAAAAAAAAAAAAAGAAATGAATACAGCTTTCTAAGATAAACTGTCAGAAAAATTTATCTTTTCTATATTAATTACAAGAAAAAGCACGCACACATAAACACACACATACGCATAGAGAACAAATCCAACATTCTAGATTTATGATAAGAAATGTGGGAAAACACTTATCTTTTTAGATAAACTATGAAAAAAGTGGGATAAATACAGCATTCTGGATAAATAAAAATAAAAACGCGACAAATTAAGAAAACAGATATTGTACACGGTTAATGTTGGAATCGCAACAAACATGTTCGAATAATTTAAAAATGAATATCTTCTTTTTTTTTTCAAAGTGTCAAAAATTTAACAGAACTAATCATTTGATGAAACATTACAGAATTAACAATTTCGTAAAACCATATCGAACTAATTCGCAAACTAATAAACTCCTAAACGTGACCAAAGTAACAATTTCATAAAATTCCATCTAAAAACTTCAGTAAATTAATTTATATTTAAATATTATATTTAAATTATTAAATAACTTTTTTTTACTTCTTTTTTTACAGACTAATAATTTCATAAAATTTTAGAATCTTATTTTCATCTTCTTAATACTCAAACAGGTGACATAAAACTCAAACAAGTGCCATTTAACTCAAACAGGTGACATAAAACTTTAACAGGTGCCATTAAACTTAAACAGGTGACATAAAACTAAAACAGGAGACATAAAACTCAAACAAGTGACACAAAACTCAAACAGGTAACATAAAACTCAAACGGGTAACATAAAGCTCAAACAGTTAACATAAAACTCACACAGGTGACATAAAACTCAAACAGTTAACATAAAAACTCAAACAGGTAAAATAAAATTCAAACAGGTAACATAAAACTCACACAGGTGACATAAAACTCACACAGGTGACATAAAACTCAAACAGGTAACATAAAAATCAAACAGGTAACATAAAACTCACACAGGTGCTGTAGCTTTTCCACACACACACACAAATTGTTTGAGACGAAATAAAACATTCCCCTCCCCCTTTACAACCACGCATATTCATTGACTATAAACTTCATTTGAAAGTAGAGTTTCCTAAAGACTCGCTCGTCTCTTAATAATTTCTGTTTTTAACTCAAATCTTAGATATAAAATCTCCTATGTACAAGAACACGTTGCAGCAATGCTTTACGCCTGAAGTCGACTGTCAGTGAAAATAATAATACGTGTCATTGTTTGCTAATATAAGTAAATATTTTATGTAAAAAGAAAAAAAATATCCAAGGCTAACAAATGTACATAAAAGATTATTATAAAAATAAAATCACTAATTTTGAAAGGAAAATAATTATGTTTCACAGAAATAGGATTTATATTCTCTTTTGCTCACACGCGATACCACTACACCAAGTGCTTGTACAGTTTCTATTTCAGTTTTGCATTTGCATACACAGCAGTTCGAGAGAAAGTACATGTGTACACACAGACACAATGATATTATCTCTGGAGATTAGCAGTCAGTCTGACCCTTTCAAAAAAAAAAAAAAAAGATAGAGGGAAAGAGACACCACATAAGTCCACACAAAAGGTGGCTGAAATACTCCTTGTGCGTCCTTTAGCTAAATTTCTTGAAAAAAAAAAGGAAATAAATGTAATTTTCTGGAGCAGTCATAATGTTAACACACAAATTTCAGTAAAATACAATCTACCAGTTTGCTGGATTCATTAGGTAGGTAGGTAAAGGTAAATCCTGTCATGCCTTAGAGGCACATAGGGATATGGTGTTAGTGCCCATATTTTCCTTGACCTGTCAGCACACTAGAGGGTGGCTGGATTCATTAACCCCTTGTTATCCTTATTTTAAAATAGAAGACCTCGCTTACAGTTCATTCTGAATTGTTATTAAACAAAGTAAAATGAAAGTCCAAGAATACAATTTCGCCGGGAAATTATGGGCATGTCTAAGGAAAAGACAAAGGGAGACCATCATGTAGATTAGAGAAGATCGAAAGTTAGAAAACCTGGTTTAGACCAGTGTTTCCCGTGCTTGTTCGGGCAGCTCCCAGGCCACGTCCTCAACGTACCCCCCCCCCTCCCTTTTTTTTCTCCTTATGTACTACTACTACTATTACTTCTGTTAAACTGGGATAAGCATTACATAACTAAAAACTTCAGCTAACAAACCAGTTTATATAACGACTTGAAGGAGTACATTTATAACTCACCTATTGCTTTATTTTCTCACACTTTTAATGTGACGGATGAGTTTCATGTAGGGACACAAGTTTCTCAATATCAGGTTGAAAAATGCTAAGAAGGAATGTATTACTGTCCCCGTCTGCAGCTTTGTTTTCCCTCAACGCCTCCCACCCCCTCTTACTGCCCCCTTTTCTTCCACTGCCCACCCACCCCCACCCCCAAACTGACACTTTTTCTTTCACCGTCTCCGGTACTTTCCAATGCCCCCTCTGAGAAACACTGGTGTAGACTTTCTAGTACCGGTCTAGAAGACGATATCGCAGGTAGTAGATGTTTCATGTTCTTACTTTCCCAAACCTGCAAGCTGATGTTCTGTGTTGCCGGCGCTGTGATGATGTTGTAGTGTCAGCCTCAAGTACAGTGGAGAGAGGCGTGTATTATGGTGGTTTGCTGGGAAGATTTTTCAGTGGAACCAAGAAACGCACTTCTCAGAAGACACCAGCGGCATGGCCATAACAGTGAGCCTTACTCCTTTCACCAGCATGAAGGAGTACTAGTAACACGGCGTGGAGGTGGGGTGAGATACTAACCAGATCTCCCGTCTAGCAAGTCTTTATAACAGGCCTTCAGTCTAGCACAGCCTTTATAACAGGCCTTCAGTCTAGCACAGCCTTTATAACAGGCCTTCAGTCTAGCACAGCCTTTATAACAGGCCTTCAGTCTAGCACAGCCTTTATAACAGGCCTTCAGTCTAGCACAGCCTTTATAACAGGCCTTCAGTCTAGCACAGCCTTTATAACAGGCCTTCAGTCTAGCACAGCCTTTATAACAGGCCTACAGTCTAGCACAGCCTTTATAACAGGCCTTCAGTCTAGCACAGCCTTTATAACAGGTCTCCCGTCTAGCACAGCCTTTATAACAGGTCTTCAGTCTAGCACAGCCTTTATAACAGGTCTCCCGTCTAGCACAGCCTTTATAACAGGTCTTCAGTCTAGCACAGCCTTTATAACAGGCCTTCAGTCTAGCACAGCCTTTATAACAGGCCTTCAGTCTAGCACAGCCTTTATAACAGGCCTTCAGTCTAGCACAACCTTTATAACAAGCCTTCAGTCTAGCACAGCCCTGATAACAAGTATTCAGTCTAGCACAGCCCTTGTAAAAAGTATTCAGTATAACACAACACTGATAACAGGCCTTCAGTCTAGCACAGCCCTGATAACAGATATTCAGTTCAGCACAGCTCTGATAGCAGGTATACAGTCTAGCACAGCTCTGATAGCAGATATTCAGTCTAACACAGCCCTGATAACAAGTATTCAGTCTAACGCAGCCCTGATAACAGGTATTCAATCTAAAACTGCCCTTTTTTATTTCTAAGTATTATTCAAGTATTGTTAAACTAGATCTTATATTTGTGGTATCATTATTCTCGCTGACTTTTATATCCATTGAGTATAACATAGCATTGAATCCCAATCTATGCTTCACAGCTAAACTACTGATATGATATCAAATACTATTTATTGAGAGGCCTACAGGAGAGCTGTGAGAGAGGCAAAGTTCCGTAAGAGAAATGCAAATGACTGAACCATTTATTGAGTTAAAACAGTTAAAGGGTTCATGGCATTGAGATATGATGGTCCGCAATTTTATTTGATGCTGGAAAAGTGATTCTTGGGTGTAAAAAAAAAAAAAAAAGGTTTGGAACCGCTGTAATATAGGGATTCAGTAGAGAACAGTAATGGAGGATATTACAGGTAAAGGTAAAATCCCCGTTTCCGTGCCATTAAAACATACTGAGCATACGGTGTCAGGCCCGTATTTCCCGTATTTCCGAGACACTGAAAGAGTAATAAGGTCATTCTCACGCCCTGGCCGCAGTTCCCTTCCCAGATTTCTCTGTTACCTCTCTAGGTGGACCCGGGGCCTTTTTGGTGTGGTGGGACTTGAACTCGGTACCAATGTATCAGTAGACCAAGCGCCTAACCACTCAGCCAACCGGGCCGTTATTGATGGATATCGTTCATTGAAGGAGAAGGGACGGCGAAGGAGACATAACTGATACTCTAAACACCACATTCCCGGAAGTGTACAAAAGAGACATCTTCCGGCTGGCTGTCAAGAGAGGTAAAGGAAGCGCCTTTCATGCCCGTAGAGGCATATAGGTGTTAGTAGAGGCATATAGGTGTTAGTAGAGGCATATAGGTGTTAATAGAGGCATATAGGTGTTAGCAGAGGCATATAGGTGTTAGTAGAGGCATATAGGTGTTAGTAGAGGCACATAGGTGTTAGTAGAGGCACATAGGTGTTAGTAGAGGCATATAGGTGTTAGTAGAGGCATATAGGTGTTAGTAGAGGCATATAGGTGTTAGTAGAGGCATATAGGTGTTAGTAGAGGCATATAGGTGTTAGTAGAGGCATATAGGTGTTAGTAGAGGCATATAGGTGTTAGTAGAGGCATATAGGTGTTAGTGACCATATTTTCTTAGAGGATGATATTGTCAGCACCACAGTTGGCAACCTTTCCTTCCCCAGCTCCACAATAAACTGGGCACCCCATTTCAATAGCCTGGGTGGCTGGGGCACCTCCGACCGAAGCAGAACCCCCGATCTCCGCAATGGGAAGATAGTGCACTAACCACTTCGCCACTCAAACAATTCATCAACACCCGCCACAGGAATAAATGATTCTTGTTATGTGTCTTACTTCCATTCATATTATATATATATATATATATATATATATATATATATATATATTCGCAGTGATATTTAGGCAAAGTCTCTCTCTCTCTGAACCTTAAGTGCCCAGGGCACATGGGGCTTCCGCAAGGGTTTTCCACAAATGCCTGTCTTTCGCCTTTTTTTCTGCTCTTGGCAAAGTCTAAATAAAATTAAAAAGTAGCATATTAACAACCCAACCTACATTTTAAAATTGTAAGAGTAACTTTCTTCCAGTTTTCCTTCCCTCAGAATTTCTCACCAAAATCTTTTCTGGCAGAGCATAGAAATTAATCCAAAAAACAGAAGAGGTTAAATTTCTCTCCGCAGTCTACCACGTACAGAACAAAGAAGAGCTTAACTGTTGGACTAGTTGCGAGAGTTTCCCTACAAGAGAAATATTACTTTTTTTTTATATTGGAAGCGGAGAGATAAATAGATTGTGTGGTTTCTAATATCATTATTAATTATGTAAGAGGTTCTTCCGTTGTAGGATGGTATAACAGGTATAACTTGGTCATACAAGCACATTTTAAAGTTTCCTTTGAAAGTTGTTTAGTTTGGTACGGGCAGCTTTTCTTGTGTTAGAGGATTCAAATTTCACTTCATTATTATTATTATTATTATTATTATTATTATTATTATTATTAGTTAAACAAAAGCGGCTTGAAATATTGATGGATATGCCTGCTTTAAAGGACTGATATCACAGAAAACAGTGAATGTGATTAGAAAACAGTGAATGTGATTAGAAAACAGTGAATGTGATTAGAAAACAGTGAATGTGATTAGAAAACAGTGAATGCGATTAGAAAACAGTGAATGCGATTAGAAAACAGTGAATGTGATTAGAAAACAGTGAATGTGATTAGAAAACAGTCAATGAGTACTTGCTAGAATAAAGCATTGCGGTTGAGAACTACAGAAAACTCATAGTGTCATCATGATTCATCATCATCATCATCATCATCATTGTCCATCATTCCCCTAGAGAGTACAGGCTAAAATCTCTCCAGTCATCCCCGTTAGTGTGTTTGTTCTCAGCTCCTCTACATGTGCATCCCTTGTTTCTATGCACTTTCATATTCCCCTTCTCCAAGCGTCGTCACGATCATTGTATGCTACATACAGAAAATCATAACACAGACACACAGACAAATACCTAAAATAATTCTGCAGCTAATAAGAACAACAGCAAGAAGAAGACAATGACAGCGAACAAGTGTTCATCTCAGATACGCCGTACAGTCTTCGCTTTCCAATGGGTTCATTTCCAAGGGCTTATCGGAAAGCCCAGTGGACGTAAAACGAATTTCTTAGAGTATACATGTGTACAGAACTTTAATGTCAATAGACAGACATGTTTTAAGACATAAAAATAAATTTAGAGTGACCTTATAATCTGTACATACAAATTATTCCACAATAACTCTACAAACATAATCTGTACAATTAAAGTAATTAATTTCACATTCAATAAATACTATATACTGCAGAGGAAAAAAAAATATTTATAAATTTGTAATAAGAAATCACTAGACATACTGATGGTCGAAAAAGCGATAGTTGTGAAGCAGGGATTGTATATATATATATATATATATATATATATATATATATATAATCCCCGCTTCACAACTATTCACAACTATATATATATATATATATATATATATATATATATACACGGCTCCAACGCAGTCAAACATTAGAAATGTTAGAAAAACCAAAGAGGAAGAGTAGTAAAGCACGTTTGAAATTTTTCCAACTGTAGACTTATTCACATATTCACTTATTCACGTGACTATGAGGCTACTAAAATGAAAGCAAGAAATAAAGCTGGGACTTACATCTTAGAAAATAGCCCACAGAGAGAATGCTCTCAGCTAGGCAAGGGGATCACTATATAATTTTTGTCCCGTTGAAAAAAAAATATATTCTACTGGGAGAGACGGGGAAAAAAACAATCCATAAAAGATTTCAACGACATAAGTTACGAAATGTTTCTATTTTACTTCAGAACTAATTAATTAGCAGCATGTCCGCCATCTTTACAGACACAGTAAAAACCTTTCTGAACTTCAACAAGTGAACTCCGCATGCGGTTTTCCGTGATAACATTTAATTATCATGAATTATCCTCGTGCAGATATCACTGAGTGATGAGGTTTTGTTGGATAAACAGTTATAACATGCCTCCTTAATGTAAAATGTACTATTCAGTGGGGACAAATTCATGAACACGGTAGCCATTTTGCAGTCCAACACATTGACAGCAAAATGTTTCAAGAAATAATATTAATTCTCTTTAAAAACGGCGGAAAGAAAGATTAAAATAAAACACTCACATGTGCCACATTTTCAAAGAGATGAATAAATTACGATCCGAATCATTTGTGCTTGATTTTTTAAAATTCTATGGAACAAGTTAAAATCATAAAAAGGGGAGGGGATAGTCTAAATTTCTTGGACATGTCACGAGAAGACAAGTTAGAAATTTGGTAATAGCTGGGAAATTCAAGGGAAAAATAAATAGAGGAAGACCAGAACAGAAAAAAAAAAAAAAGTTCTGAAGACTGACCAAGTGGCATGGAGGAGAAAAAAACGCAACTGAACTGATCGAGGAAAAACAAAACAAAACAAAATACCTTTCATATAAAACAGAGGCGCATCATAGCCGACGCTATCCAATATATACTGAATTAATGAATGGAGTATAAATGAATAGTGTACATAAATGAGCATTTTAAACTAAGTTTTAAATGACTCCTTAAACCAAAGACGAAGTAATTGGGCTAATTAGTTTAGAAATATAGGAATAAAAATGCTGTTAAGTAAAAGATACAGAAAACCAAATAGTAACATTTCAATAAAACGACACTGATGTAAGTAACAACCTCTTTGATTATGCTGCCCCGTAAGGTCCCGAAGATTATCTCTGCAAGCTAAATCCCGAAGACTATGTCTGCAAGCTAAATCCCGAAGATTATGTCTGCAAGCTAAATCCCGAAGATTATCTCTGCAAGCTAAATCCCGAAGATTATGTCTGCAAGCTAACTGACCACGCCATCAGCCACGTCAGATTCACACACTTACTGAAGCGACAAACGTTTTCTGTTTCAATTATCCATGAAATAATCATGGAGCTTTTTTAAAAACAAATCTATGAAATACACATCGTCATGGTCGCATTAGGATGTTATTTTCCTTATCATGTTCTTTTTTTTAAGAACAAGTTCTAAAACCTGGCATTTCGAACATTGCCAAACATCGGCGCCAAATTATTTTTAAAACAGGAGCCAAATACAACAAAACAAAAGCACACACGGGGTCTACTTACGAAACCTACGCCTTCTGTGAAATCTGTACCCCACCTTTTCCAGAAAGAATATCCTTACACGCAGGCGTTAAATCCCTCGGCGCCATCCTTTGCTTACGACAACACGTGCTGGACGTAGTTGTAAGACTACCCGTGTGAACTATACTCCGATGGGACTAACAGAAACCATCGCCATGTTAACCCCTGGTATTTTCTCTTTTTTTTTTTTTTTGAAAGGTGGTATTTTCTCTTCTACTGAACCCAAGTAACTACTGACGCTGCGGCCTTCGAACCCTCCTACGCTTCGGACAGAGGTGAAGGGAGGGGAGAGGATGGGGTGGGGGTGGGGAAGCATGTACGCATAATAAAGCAATGCACTATCATCATCATCGTCATCATCATCATCATTCAAGGAAGAAAGAATACGAAAGAAAAATAATTTCATCTCCGCTCATATCACTCCTTCTTTCCCTCTTTTACGCCTCAGATACGCTCGGGTCAGACCTTCCTCTGCTTCTCCGATTACCTTTGACTTTACAAAGCCCTCAAAAAAAAAAACCACCCCGCCCCTTTCGCACCCCCACGCGCCCACGAAAAGGTTCCCACCAATTTCGCGACCACTTCATTACCTTTTTTACTGTCTGGAGCGAACCAGAGTTCGCACTGAACCTGTATCCCCAGTTTAGCCCCCTCGTAGCGTTCAGATCATCAGCCCGTTCAGTTCATAGATAGGACCAGGGCTTCTATACGCGCTGAATGTTTCTCGGCCGCGCTGCAGGGCGTTCGTTGCATATCATTTTGAGTTCACACTTTCCAGACGGCTTTCATCTGTTGCGGTGTTTCTCCTGGCAACATTTTTAGACTCTCAGATGGTTAAAGAAAAAAAAAAAAAATGTGGCTTCTTAAAAGAATTTAAGAGTGTCATGGATAGATAGAAAAACAAATGGAGAGGACCTCAAAAAGGCGTTAGAACAACCAAACAAATAAACAAAAACTAGTTAAAATGATAATAAAAAAAGACAATAAAAATTTCTTTGACATGTCGTAAGAAGATAGAAGGTGGAGAACCTAGTAAAGACTGGAGAATTCAAAGGTTTGGGGGGGGGGGGGTAGGAAAGAGAGAAGAAGACCAAGAAAATAAAAGATAACTCAATGGGAGACAAAGTGACCTGCAGAAAGGATGACCAGTATGAACTGGTCAGAAACATGAAGGAGCCCACAAGATGGAGGAGCTTGATCGCCAAGTCTCTCCGGCATGGCACGTAATAATAATAATAATCATAATCATAATAATAATTATGTACAGTTAAAATGACAAGCGGGGAAAGATTAAGCAAAAAAATCAGTTAAAAATAAAGAATCTAATTAGATTATAAGCAGAGAGACAGAAAAAAAAAGCCAGTAAAGGTCATGAACTGTGTAACGAACTAACCAGCTGAAGCAGTGGAAAATATCAAGCATAGGAGTTCTGCTCTGAAGTATGATAGCCAATGACTGAGACAGGGCACATGATGATGATGATGATGATGATGACGATGGCTGTAACTTCGGCACAGGATAACCGCCAACATTGTAAATAACAAAAGAAAGAAAAGAATGTTTCTCTGTTTTGTCCGAGGCCACTGTTTCGGGTTAGTTTCTGAGGTTTAGTCTCTAATTTAGTGTAAGATGTGCAGCCAGACGGGCCCGCCATATTTGATCAAGCTGAAATATCTGTCCACCTTCTTCTAGGCCGTCCTATTCTTCTGACTCCTTCCTTTATTGTGTTATATTGTCTTTCAGACTAGCCCATCCTGCTTTCAATGTACATTCCAGATTTTCAAATGCTTCACCGTGTGTGTTACTTTGTCTTTAGCTATGGCCTCTCCTGCATGGAGACTGAAATTAGTAGCACAGATTTGGTATAAATATTAAGCTCATTTTTGTGGGGGGGGGGGGGAGGGAAGGGTCTTTGTTCTCTGTCATGAGAATCTCTGAGTGCTTGAGTACAGAAACTTGTAAGTTATTCTGTTTGCTTGGTGTATCGTGGACTACTGTCTACTGATTAAGTCTTCCATAGAAAGTGAATGTGTTTAGCTCAAAGAATTTTGAGCACTGAAAAGTTTGGCTCAAAGAATTTTGAGCACTGAAGTTTGGCTCAAAGAATTTTTGAGCGCTGAAGTTTGGCTCAAAGAATTTTTGAGCCCTGAAGTTTGGCTCAAAGAATTTTGAGCATTGAAATTTCTATTCACGGTTTCTGAGATTATTTTATCCAGCAATGATATCGACAAGGTTGCTATAAGCGACATCTCATTAAGATTAATAAATTGTTGATCATCCAAAACTAAAGCAGCTTATTCTTGTACATGTATGAGCATGCTGTGTACCAGTACACAGAACAACATTAATGTGTACAATAAATATATAAAGATACTGACAAAGAAAATGTCCCTAAAAGAGAGGGAAAGGACTGTCATAGTGTGTTGCAGTGTGGTATGAAATTTGGACAATTAGCCCACAAAAAAAAAGTTGACAAAGAAATTGGAAGCAAAAGAAATCTGGTTTTTGGATAAGATGCAACAAATATCCTAGATAGACAGAAAAAAACAAATTAAGAGGTCCTCAGAGAAGCTTCAGAACAACAGAAAACTAGTTAGAATTATAAGAAAAGGCAGTCCAAATGGCTTGGACATATCACGAGAAGGCAGAGGGCGGAGAACCTAGTAGTGACTGGAATATTCAAGGGGGAAAGGAGGAGAGGAAGGCCTGATAACAATATCTCACTGGACCGACCAAATGGCATGGAAAAAATAAAAGCATCCAAATCCGTCGGAAACATCAAGGACTCTACAAGATGGAGAAGCTTTATCGCAAACTCTACCCAACACGGAACGGTACACACTACTACTACTATTGCTACTACTACTACTAGTACCACTACTACTACTACTAATACTACTACTACTACTACTACTACTGCTACTACTACCATTACTGCTACTGCTACTATTGCTACTACTACTAGTAATAATAATAATAATTCCTACCGTAGCGAAGTGGTTAGTCGACTTGCCTCTCATACTGAAGTTCACTAGTTCATATCCGGCCAAAGATACCCCAGTCATTCAGTGATATAGACTGGTACCTGACCCACTCGGTGCTAGGGAAGGAGAAGACCGGCGAGCGACACTTTAACCATCTCGCCCTGTAAAATACTAACAGGTCAAGGAAAATACTGGGCACTAGGACCAAAATCCTCTAGGCAGCTCTGTGTCATGACAAGACTGTCGTCACTTTTTTCTTGCTCTAATATCCAGTGTACACTTTACAGCTTTTCTCTCATATCAAAACTCCACTGCCTGTCTTATATATATATATATATATATATATATATATATATATATATATATATAAACGATGATTAAAGCATAAGATCATCAACTTCTGAATAGGATCATCAAGAAATAAAGTAATCAATAAATGAACAAGATCATGATCTACATAATAGTGTCATTAAAACAAAAAAGGGAATGAATAAATTAAACAAGTCATCGACTATTGAATGATATCATCAAGAAATAAAATAATCAATAACTGAATAAATTTATCAACTACTGAAAGAGGTTATCAAGAAATAAAATAATAAAAAAAAATGAATAAATGATCAACTGTTAAATAATACCAATCAGTCAGTGGCTTGCATATCCCTTGCGGAACTTTGCCTCTCTAACAGCTCTCCCGTAGGCCTCTCGGTTGTAAGCAAAATGCCCTGCTGCTGATGCGTCCATTCGCAGATCATCAACGATGTCCTGCAGCCATCTTCGCCTCGGTCGCAATACCATTAGGTTAAAAAAAAAATCACACGTTAGTTAAAGACACAAGACATTATTATATCAAAGTGAGACTGGGCTGCAGCATAGGAGAAATAATGATAATAATCGGGAAAACAGGATAAGACAGGGATATAATCGGGAAAATGAGATAAGACAGGGACAAGTGATTATGTTTAGTTGCTATAGTGAAACCTCCTTCTTGCCCACACAAAAATAGTGCATAATAATTTCTTATATCATCTATACGGTCATTTTCAATTTGAAAGAAAAGACATAATTGCTTCCCTTAGATTTTCAACAATCTGGCAAAAAGATTCGGTGATTTTGCTGTTAAATAATAGTTACATAAGTTTGGGCGTCTTGGTGGCTAGATTCACTAGTCTCTCGTGGCGAAGGTTGGGGGTTCGAATCCGACCGGAGGCGCTCCAGTCATCCAGCTGTAAAAACTGGTATCTGACTTCTTCTGGAGCTGGGGAAGGAAAGGTGACTGACCACATCAGCCTCTAGTGTGCTGACGGGTCAAGGAAAATATGGGCACTAACACCGTATCCCTGTGTGTCTCTAAGGCACGACAGAGTTATCTTTACCTTTGCTCTCATAAGTTTCACATTTCTAATCACTGTATTTTTTTTTTTCAAATGTATATTCTACTTTCGCCATATCGGCTAAGACGATTCCTTTGAGTGCATAAAAAATCTGTTCTTCTGATAAATTTAGACATCTTACTACTTCCTAGTCTTCTGTTTAGCCAAGTCTTTACGTGTCGCTATTTTGCAGAATTTGACCATTTGTTGGACGCTTGCCCATCTCTTTACAGGCTGTTTTAGCGCCTGACAGCAGCGAATTTGTGAAATTATAGGAAAACTTTGGCTCTAATACAACACGGAGAGAATTCAAATTTATGCTAAATTTATGTCTAGTGGCTGACCATGTTCCTTACTCTGATCTTCACGAGAAATAAAACACCCAAATATTGATCACCTAGCACCTTACTTACTACTCTGAAATAGGTAGCACCTTATTTACTACTCTGAAATAGTTAGCACCTTATTTACTACTCTGAAATAGTTAGCACCTTACTTACTACTCTGAAATAGGTAGCACCTTACTTACTACTTTGAAATAGGTATCGCCTTACTTACTACTCTGAAATAGCTAGCACCTTATTTACTACTCTGAAATAGGTAGCACCTTACTTACTACTCTGAAATAGCTACCACCTTACTTACTACTCTGAAATAGCTAGCACCTTATTTACTACTCTGAAATAGCTAGCACCTTACTTACTAATCTGAAATAGCTAGCACCTTATTTACTACTCTGAAATAGCTAGCACCTTATTTACTACTCTGAAATAGCTAGCACCTTACTACTTCTGAAACAACTAGCACCTTACTTACTACTCTGAAGCAGCTAGCACCTTATGTACTACTCTGAAATAGCCAGCACCTTATTTACTACTCTGAAATAGCTAGCACCTTATTTACTACTCTGAAATAGCCAGCATCTTATTTACTACTCTGAAATAGCTAGCACCTTATTTACTACTCTGAAATAGCTAGCACCTTATTTATTACTCTGAAATAGATGAGGTAGTGCTTAGTAATCTATTACGCATATACATTTTCTTCCGTAGCCATTTACTCATATTTGCTCCACATCAACCCAGTCTCTCTTGCTGAAGGCCATGGACACTATATACCCGCTTCCGTCGCGTTCCCCCCCCCCCCCCCACTTGTTTCACGTATAAGTTTGATGAGATACTTTTTTTTTTTTTTGGTAACTTCAAGGGTGAGTTTTTGGATGTGTCACAGACTGACAGGTTCAAACTGCTGGAATCTTGATCTTCCTACAATGTAAGATCAAAATTCCAACAGTCTAAATCTGTCAGTCTGTGCTGGCAATTCTGCCCCCTCTCCCATATCACCCATCCAACAAAGGCCACTGTTTGAGAACCTCTGATATGAACCAAGATTGATACCTGCAGCGTTGTTTACCAGGTTTTGATAGAATCAGTTCTTAAAATTTGTTGGGGGGGGGGGGGGGGGGGAGGGGAAGTCGAATCATGTTGCAAAAGAATATTTTTTAAAAAATATATTTTGTATTAACATGTACACATTTCAGTTAACATTTACACATGTCTGGTTAAACGTGTAAACATTTTTGTTAACATGTGGAAAATTTTGATTACCGTTTACAAATCATAAGAAACATTTTAAAAAACCCAATCATGAATCAGTTCATTAATTAAAATGACACCACTATGTGCGACTGTATATAAAGTATATGTATATTTCATATGCGTGTTGATGGTGGAACTTACTAATAAGATTGGTACTGTAGTATGTCAGGCTGAGACCATGTCGTATCCATTCTAACCACTGGGACATTAAGCTTTTTTTTTTTTCGGTCCCATTTGTGACAAATTACATTTGGGAACTGAAATCATAAACACTGAAATTGCCTTTGTGTTTTCTTCTTCTTCTTCTTCTTCGTACGCATTGTCTGTCTGTATCTGTAGTCCTGTCTCTTGGACAAATTTCACTGGTTTTTTTTTGTAATTCATGTATGGAACCATAGAGCTTATCTTCTTTAGTGGTTTCACTGGGCCAGTAATTATTTCTCAGTGTCTCGTAGCTGGTATAGTTTTGGAGGATATGTTCCACAGTTTGGGGCACCTGGGCACATGTATATAGATTAGTAGTACCAACCTTAAACTTTGTATACATATGACTTCGGAGTCGGCTGTGTCCTGTTCGGAGACGGAAGATGGTGACTTGTTCCTTTCTGTTTAGCATGTGATAGTCATCATGTGGTGGTGTTTGTGGCTTCCTGTATGTTTTTATCATGCTTTTCATCTGATTATAGGTGATAGGTATGTCTGGTTGCTCCATTTCAGTCCCCTCTTTGGCCAGATGGTCAGCTTTCTCATTGCCTGGTATCCCACAGTGGGAGGGAAAGTGACTCCGTGTTGTAAGCCAATTTTTGACAAGGCATCCTTAAGATGTTAGTTTGTTGCACTGAAGACCTTCCAGTACTGATCTTGCATCTGTGAGAATTATTACGAGGCATGCATCAATTCTGCAGTCTGATAGTTTTTCAGCTGCAGCAATAATTGCCCTAACTTCTGCATCATAGTTGTTGCAGTATTTTCCAGTGGGTATGGACATCTTGTCAGTGGTGTTCGTTGTTGGCGAGATTCATCAGCTGCCGTGCGTGGAGCGGTGTTCCTCCCGGCCAATGAAGAAAGGTGCAAATGGGGTTGTCGCGCAGCATCACTACGGAAAAGGTGGTAGAAAGGATAAAGCGAAGCAAACAGTCAAATCACGGCACCTCTGGTCTGGAGGTCGGCCACGTCCTGAGTGCAGTCATATCGGGTGAAATGCATGAACCGGCTTAACCCAGAGGTTAAGACACTGCTGGCGAGACTCTTCGAATGCCGCACGTGGAGTGAAGCTCCTCCCGGTGAAGGAAGAAATTGCGGAAAAGAAATAAAGGTTGCTGTGCGGTGCCGATGTGAAAAGGTGGTGGAAAGGATAAAGTGAAGTTTAATCGGTATGTCCAGTAGTATCGCTGCGATAGCTACACATACCACGGCACATCTGCTCTAGAGGCCGGCCACGTCCGAAATACACCTACACTGGTGAAATACGCCTAAACCGGCACACACCAGGGGTAGAACCTGATGGCTAGACATGTCAAGCCACCTCCGCTCTAGAGGTCGGTCACGCCTGATATACACCCATACTGGTGAATTTTGCCTAAACCGGCTCACACCAGGGGTGAATCTTGAAGGCTATGCATGTCACAGTACCTCTGCTCTAGAGGTCGATCACGTCCCAAACACGCCCATACTGGAATAATATGCCTAAACAGGCTCAACCCAGGGGTGGAAGTCACTAGTGGCGAGGATTCGTCCTCCTGGACAAAAGCTCCATCCTGGTCACAACTAGGAAGGGTAGCGGCCACGACCGCAAAATGCTGAAGTCGGAGACACTGGACCAGGGCAGTCTAGATAGGCAACCACCTCTCACCCGGCGGGGATGTTTGCGTATCCTAATCACGCTGAGGTTTTCCGGTGAGAAAGTCCAACTCTGGACTGGATGGGCAACCACCTCTCACCCGGCGGTGTTACACGGGTATCACAAAACACGTCGAGGTTTTCCGGTGAGAAGGTCCAACTCTGGCCTGGGTGGGCTACCGCCTCTCACCCAGCGGGGATGCACTGATATCCTAAACACGTCGAGGTCTTCCGGTGAGAAAGTCCAACCCTAGACTAAACTGGTGCAACGAAAACCACGGTGTCACGCAATCCCGCTTCCGAGACCCACCAAGAATACAGGCTAAAGCCCTGTGATACTCTGAACCCCTTGTGGACCTCTCGTGGATCTCGTGTGGTCCTTTCGGGGACAACACAGGAGACCACTGGACCTAACGAGGACCACAGGCGTAAATTCAGTAGGATCACAGTTCGGTTTTGGTGGTAGAAGCGAACGAAGAAGAAGAAGAAGAAGAAGTGGTGTTGTTTGGATGCTTTGTGTAAAACAGTTCTCTTGCTTGTTTTTATTGCCAGTAAGATCCAGACATTTGCAGGAGGTCTTGTGTGTGTGTGTGTGTATGAGTGTGTGCGTAAGACTGGTTACCTGCCATGCAATTAACCAGCGTTACAGCAGTAAACTCATTCATCAGTGTAGTGTTACATCATTACATCATTAACCAGTGTTACAGCAGTAAACTCTTTCATTAGTGTTACATCATTACATTATTAACCAGTTTTACATTATTAAATTCATTTGTCAGCGTTACATCATTTGCCGTACTAATCAATGTCACATCATTTAACACCATTAAGCAGCGTTTCATCACTAAATTCACTAATCAGTTTTTCATCATAAATCTTATTGACCAATGTTACATCATTAACCTCATTAAGTAGGGTTACATCGTTAACCTAACAAAGCATAGTTATATCATTAACCTCCATTAACCAGCATTACATATTTAGCCTCATGTACCAGTTTTACACCATTAACCTCATTAACTAGTGTTACATCATTGATCTCATAAACCAGTGTTACAGGAGCTATCCCCACTAGCCAGTGTTTCATCATCACTGACCTCATTATCCAGTGTTACATTATTAACCTCATTAACCAGTGTCACATCATCAGCCTCATTAACCAGTGTTACAGTAGCTAACCTAACTAGCCAATGTTAATTCAAGTTCCCTCAACAGCTTTTTTCCTGAAATAGTAATGTACTCCTTGCTTTCGGCTGTCGTTGGAATCTCGTATGTTCACGGATGACTTAAGAATAGCAAGGAATAGAACCAGCAGAAATAGAGGAGAAGAATAAAAATGAGTAGATCCAACAGAAATAGAGAAGAAGAATAACAATGAATAGAACCAACAGAAATAGAGGAGGAGGAGGAGAATAACAAGGAGTAGAACCGGCAGAAAAAAAAAGAGAAGAATAACAAAGAGTAGAACCAACAGAAACAGAGAAGAAGACTAACAAGGACTAGAATCAATAGAAACATAGGAATAGAATAACAAGGAGTATCTTCTTCTTCTTCTTAGTTTGCTTCTACCACCAAGATCGCCCCGTAATCCTGCTGAATTTATCCCGTGGTCCTCGATGTTTGCCATGGCCCCCCGAGAGGCCCACAAGAGATCCCCGAGAGAATCACAAGAGATTCAGAGTATCACGGGGCTTGGCCCTGAATCCTTGGTGGGTCGCAGAAGCAGGATTGGGTGATACCGTGGTTTTCGTTGACCAATTTGACCTAGAGTTGGACTTTCTCACCGAAAAACCTCGACGTGTTTTGGATATCAGTATATCCCCGCCGGGTGAGAGATGGTTGCCTGTCTAGACTGCCCTGGTCCAGTGTCTCCGACTTCAGCATTTTTTGGTCGTGGCCGCTACCCTTCCTAGTTGTGACCAGGACGGGGCTTTTGTCCAGGAGGACGAATCCTCGTAGCTAGTACGTTTCACCCCTGGATTGAGCCGGTTTAGACATATTATCCTAGTATGGAGGCTTAATATTGGAGAAGGCTGGCTAGTAAAGAGGATTAAAGAGAGAAAACTTAAATATTTTGGACACATTAAACATCGTGATAATCTAGAGAAGACCGTCTTGGAAGGGTACATAATGGAAAAAATAAAGAGAGGAAGACCAAGGCAAAGATGGCTGCAAGACATCGGTGAGGATCTGCAAATGGATGCATCAGCGGCAGACCATCTTGCTCACAACCGAGAGGCTTACAGGAATGCTGTTTGGGAGGCAAAGTTCTGCAAGGGACATGTAAATGAATGAATGGGAGTATATCGGACGTAGTCGGCCTCTAGAGCAGAGGCGCCATCGTATGAGTAGCACTTGCCACGATACTACTGGACATACCGATTAAGCTTCACATTATCCTTTGCTTTACCTTTTCACATCGGCGCCACACGGGAGCCATAATTGGTTATTCGCATTTTCTTCATTGGCCGGGAGGAGTTTCATCCCACGAGCGGCATCTGAGGAATCTCGCCAGCAGTGTCTTAATCCCTGGGTTAAACCGGTTGAGGCAATTCGCCCGGTATGAGTGCACATAGGACGTGGCCGGCCTCTAGAACAGAGGTGCCATGATTTGAATAGTCCTGGCCTCGAGGCTACTGGTCACTTCATTTAATCCTTCAACTTTTCCACAACTGCGCTGCGCAGCAACCCTAATCGCATTTTCTTCATTGGCCGGGAGGAGTTTCACCCCACGAACGGCAGCTGAAGAAAGAATAATGAGCAGAACCAACGGAAAGACTACTAGAATAACAATGAATAGAACCAACAGAAATAGAGGAGGAGGAGGAGAATAACAAGGAGTAGAACCGGCAGAAAAAAAAAGAGAAGAATAACAAAGAGTAGAACCAACAGAAACAGAGAAGAAGACTAACAAGGACTAGAATCAATAGAAACATAGGAATAGAATAACAAGGAGTATCTTCTTCTTCTTCTTAGTTTGCTTCTACCACCAAGATCGCCCCGTAATCCTGCTGAATTTATCCTGTGGTCCTCGATGTTTGCCATGGCCCCCCGAGAGGCCCACAAGAGATCCCCGAGAGAATCACAAGAGATTCAGAGTATCACGGGGCTTGGCCCTGAATCCTTGGTGGGTCGCAGAAGCAGGATTGAGCGATACCGTGGTTTTCGTTGACCAATTTGACCTAGAGTTGGACTTTCTCACCGAAAAACCTCGACGTGTTTTGGATATCAGTATATCCCCGCCGGGTGAGAGATGGTTGCCTATCTAGACTCCCCTGGTCCAGTGTCTCCGACTTCAGCATTTTTTGGTCGTGCCCGCTACCCTTCCTAGTTGTGACCAGGACGGGGCTTTTGTCCAGGAGGACGAATCCTCGCAGCTAGTACGTTTCACCCCTGGGTTGAGCCGGTTTAGACATATTATCCTAGTATGGAGGCTTAATATTGAAGAAGGCTGGCTAGTAAAGAGGATTAAAGAGAGAAAACTTAAATATTTTGGACACATTAAACATCGTGATAATCTAGAGAAGACCGTCTTGGAAGGGTATATAATGGAAAAAATAAAGAGAGGAAGACCAAGGCAAAGATGGCTGCAAGACATCGGTGAGGATCTGCAAATGGATACATCAGCGGCAGACCATCTTGCTCACAACCGAGAGGCTTACAGGAATGCTGTTTGGGAGGCAAATTTCCGCAAGGGACATGTAAATGAATGAATGGGAGTATATAGGACGTGGCCGGCCTCTAGAGCAGAGGCGCCATCGTATGAGTAGCACTTGCCACGATACTACTGGACATACCGATTAAGCTTCACATTATCCTTTGCTTTACCTTTTCACATCGGCGCCACACGGGAGCCATAATTGGTTATTCGCATTTTCTTCATTGGCCGGGAGGAGTTTCATCCCACGAGCGGCATCTGAGGAATCTCGCCAGCAGTGTCTTAATCCCTGGGTTAAACCGGTTGAGGCAATTCGCCCGGTATGAGTGCACATAGGACGTGGCCGGCCTCTAGAACAGAGGTGCCATGATTTGAATAGTCCTGGCCTCGAGGCTACTGGTCACTTCATTTAATCCTTCAACTTTTCCACAACTGCGCTGCGCAGCAACCCTAATCGCATTTTCTTCATTGGCCGGGAGGAGTTTCACCCCACGAACGGCAGCTGAAGAAAGAATAATGAGCAGAACCAACGGAAAGACTACTAGAATAACTAGGAATGGAAACAAAAGAAACAAGGCAGAAGAATAAAAACGAGTAGAAGCAACAGAAAGATGAAAGAATAAAAGAAGAAATAGCAACAATAGAATCAGGGGAGAAGAATAACATTGGAGCAGAAACAACAGAAAGTCTAGAAGAATAAAAAGGAGTGGAAACAAAAGAAACAGGAGAGAGGAATTTGCAAGGAGTAGAATCAACGAAATGGGGAGAAGAATAACAAGGAATAGAGCCAACAGAAATAGGGAGAAGAATAACAGGGAGTAAAACCAACAGAAATAAGGAGAAGAATAACAAAGAGTAGAACCAACAGAAATAGGAAGAAGAATAGCAAGGCGTAGAACCAACAGAAATAGGGAGAAGAATACCAAGGCGTAGAACCAACAGAAATAAGGAAAAGAATAGCAAGGCGTAGAACCAACAGAAATAGGGAGAAAAATAGCAAGGCGTAGAATCAACAGAAATAGAGAGAAGAATAGCAAAGCTAGAACCAACAGAAATAGAGAGAAGATTAACCAGGAGTAGAACCAATATGAATAGGGAGAAGAATAGCAAGGCGTAGAACCAACAGAAATAGGGAGAAGAATAGCAAAGCTAGAACCAACAGAAATAGGGAGAAGAATAACCAGGAGTAGAACCACTAGGAATAGGGAGAAGAATACCACGGCGTAGAACCAACAGAAATAGGGAGAAGAATAACCAGGAGTAGAACCAATAGGAATAGGGAGAAGAATAACAGGAAGTAGGACCAACAGAAATAAGGAGAAGAATAACCAGGAATAGAACCAACAGAAATAGGAAGAAGAATACCAAGGCGTAGAACCAACAGAAATAAGGAGAAGAATACCTAGGCGTAAACCCAACAGAAATAGGGAGAAGAATAATCAGGAGTAGAACCAATAGGAATAGGGAGAAGAATAACAGCATGTTGAATCAACAGAAATAGGGAGAAGAATAACCAGGAGTAGAACCAACAGAAATAGGAAGAAGAATAGCAAGGCGTAGAACCAACAGAAATAGGGAGAAGAATACCAAGGCGTAGAGCCAACAGAAATAAGGAGAAGAATACCAAGGCGTAAACCCAACAGAAATAGGGAGAAGAATAGCAAGGCGTAGAATCAACAGAAATAGAGAGAAGAATAGCAAAGCTAGAACCAACAGAAATAGAGAGAAGAATAATCAGGAGTAGAACCAATATGAATAGGGAGAAGAATAGCAAGGCGTAGAACCAACAGAAATAGGGAGAAGAATAGCAAAGCTAGAACCAACAGAAATAGGGAGAAGAATAACCAGGAGTAGAACCACTAGGAATAGGGAGAAGAATACCACGGCGTAGAATCAACAGAAATAGGGAGAAGAATAACCAGGAGTAGAACCAATAGGAATAGGGAGAAGAATAACAGGAAGTAGGACCAACAGAAATAAGGAGAAGAATAACCAGGAATAGAACCAACAGAAATAGGAAGAAGAATACCAAGGCGTAGAACCAACAGAAATAAGGAGAAGAATACCTAGGCGTAAACCCAACAGAAATAGGGAGAAGAATAATCAGGAGTAGAACCAATAGGAATAGGGAGAAGAATAACAGCATGTTGAATCAACAGAAATAGGAAGAAGAATAACAACAAGTAGAACCAACAGAAATAGGGAGAAAAATAGCAAGGCGCAGAACCAACAGAAATAGGGAGAAGAATACAAAGGCGTAGAACCAACAGAAATAAGGAGAAGAATACCAAGGGGTAGACCCAACAGAAATAAGGAGAAGAATACCAAGGCGTAGAACCAACAGAAATAGAGAAGAATAGCAAGGAGTAGAACCAACAGAAATAGGGAGAAGAATAGCAAGGAGTAGAACCAACAGGAATAGGGAGAAGAATAGCAAGGAGTAGAACCAACAGGAATAGGGAGAAGAATAGCAAGGAGTAGAACCAACAGGAATAGGGAGAAGAATAACCAGGAGTAGAACCAACAGGAATAGGGAGAAGAATAGCAAGAAGTAGAACCAACAGGAATAGGGAGAAGAATAACCAGGAGTAGAACCAACAGGAATAGGGAGAAGAATAGCAAGGAGTAGAACCAACAGGAATAGGGAGAAGAATAACCAGGAGTAGAACCAACAGGAATAGGGAGAAGAATAGCAAGGAGTAGAACCAACAGAAATAAGGAGAAGAATAACAAAGATTAGAGCCAACAGAAATAGGGAGAAGAATTACAGGAAGCAGAACCACAAACACCATTGTAGAATGTAACACACTCATTAAAAGCAGTCTACTCGCTCTCATTGTCTGTTATATTCAAGAAAATAAATCAAATTTCAGTGGCATGCCTTAGATATACACAGAGAACATTGTTACAACCACTTTCACATTTTGCGACACTAAAAGACCACGTGGTCAGCGTTTGTCCGGCCAACTTTCACGTCCCAGCCTCTAGGGCCAGATAATCATATCCACAACTGGGTTGGGTTGGTGAACAAGGGTGGGGATTGAACCGCCTATCTTCGGCACGAGAGGCCTGTGTACACTGGTGACGCCTATTTTCAGTTACATATTGAAAGTGATAAGAAACTGTCCTTATATATGACGCCGTGTAGTGAAGATCCGTACATTTCCTTTTTATATTAGATACGTTTTGAAGAGTCTCTCGTTTCTTATCCTTAAAACGTCTTGCTATTGTTATTTTTTTTTCTTGTTGTCCCTTTTGTTGCTTTGTTGTTAATCTTGCTCCTGTTCTATCTCCCTGGAACTGCCAACACGATGTTCTCGGCATCGGAAGTCCGATTACGAAGGAGTTACAAGGACTGTTTTTGCAGGCCTGGAGTGAGACCAGAAACTCATGGAAAGGAGCCGAGCTTCTTTGCGGACGCTACTCCACCGCGGCAGCCATGACGATCTTTGTATTCCGTTATTCAGAGTGAGCCCGTTACTGAGGGCACCATCACAGAGGCGGGGTAGGGTCTTGGTCACTATGGTTCGCCAGCCTTAATGTTTCCATTCAAATATGCGTACTGACCGCTGTCTGTCGCTGCATCTTCAGTTCCCCCCTCTTTTCCCCACCTAAAAGGAAAAAAAAAAGATTATTTTATATTTCTTTAATACTTATTTTGTTATTTTGTTTCTGTTGAAGAGGGAGTAGAGACAACAAGAATAGAGGAGAAGAATAACAAGGAGCAGAGGCACCAGAAATGGAGGAGAAGAATAACAAAGAGTAGAACCAACAGAAATATAGGAGAAGAATAATGAGTAGAACCAACAGGAGTATAGGAGAAGAATAATGAGTAGAACCAACAGAAAGACTACTAGAATAACAAGGGGTGGAAGCAATAGAGAGAAGAATAGCAAAGAGTAGAGCCAACAGAAATGGGGGAGAAAAATAGCAAGCAGAACTAATAGAAATTGGAAAGAAGAATAACTAAGAGTAGAACCAACAGAAATAGGGGAGAAGAATAACAAGTAGAACTAATAGAAACTGGAAAGAAGAATAACTAAGAGTAGAACCAACAGAAATTGGGGAGAAGAGTAGTAAGAATTTCTGTGTCAACAATATCTTTAAAGCGACTTCTTGATAACGTCCGCCAAAAGCGAACACACCTTAACGCCTGCAGCGGCAATTTCTTTGTTACCTCCAAGAAGTTTTCGCAAATTTCATGCGTCAAAAGTTCCACAGATCCCGATGCACAGGCCCTCGTATTGCCCTCTCGCCTTACATTTCTTAAGTTTCAATTTTGAAGCCCTCGAAACGACCAACCCTGATCATTTAATACTGCATGGGTAAGTCCGTTGAAACCGCTCGACCAGGTATGGCACGGTGACTAGCTAGTTTGTGCACCGAAAAATAAATCCCCCCTCCCTCTGTAAAGAATAAAAGAATGGTAGATGGTCTTTCGTGCGTGTGGAACATTTTAAGGATTAAAAATAAGCTTCGCTCATACGTAAAGACACTCTGTATATGGCTTGGCCGGATTGTATGGAAGTTATCAGAACACCTTTTCTTTCATAGCATTTTACTGAATTCAGTTCATCCAAAGCGTGAAATTCAGCGCGTTTACGGTGATGAATTCAATTGTGTTGCATGAGGAAATTCAGTTCTTACACAGCGTAATATCTTCCTTTTTTCTGTGAGTCTGCATTAGTTCGTTGGTTGGCTGAAAGCAATGGTTCTGGTACAATGGCTGTAATTCTTTTCTTGAAAAGAAGAAAAGACGCTGTTGCTATTCCAAACATCCAAACCAAGCTTCTTGCTTGTCCGCAAACAGATGATGATGACATCGGTAGATTACAGCAGGTCTGCAGGCTGCCATGACTTTCATCAAAAGTCCAGAGACATACAGTCGGGCCGATGACCTCCCAGTCTCTCGTTTAGCTCCACCTCATGATTTATGACAAACACCCAGTACAGACTGTAGATTAGCATAAACTACTCAAAATTTTACCCCTCAAATACAGAGTCATTTTTAACAAAGTTAGGTTTGTTCACAGAATTCTGTCGCACAAAGCTCCGCCTTACTTGTAGTCACTGTTTACGTATAACACTGAACATAGCCAGCGTTTAACTGTCTTCTTCCTAAACCCAGGATTGATCTGTACAAGAAAAAAACTTGCATACTCTGCAGTACAGCTCTGAACGCCCTCCCCTGCCATTTAAAATCCATTAGTAATACTTCATCCTTTAACTCAGACCTGTTTCATTATTTACTTGCTTGTAATTATATGCCTCCATAGAATAACCAGCAATCTCTCAACCCATGACTCGTCAGCCATCAAGAACTAAAATGACATAGTTCGAAAAATAACTTGTTAGATATTGTTAGAAATTATTTTAATGTTTGTTAAAAAACATATGTTAGAAGACCTGTACCGGCAATGTATTTTTATTTATGTATGTCTCTGTGTACGTACGTGTATTTGTGTGAGAGCTATTTTATGAAGTTAATTACTTTTTCTCTTTTACTTTGAATGTAATAGTTTAATCTTACATTCTTAAGATATGTTTTTTTTCTAATTTAATTTGTGTACTTGTACTAAATCAAGTCTGTGGGAAGAATGAAAGATGGAGTGATGAAGGGCATAATATAAGACGGGCCTGCGTGCCCAATTCTTTACCCTTTAAAAATAAAGATTATTCATTCATTCCACCTTGGTAGGAAAACTTCCAAAGTTGTAAATAGTGAAAATAATAATACTTTTCTTACTCTCTTCCGTCTGCCTGATTCATGAACTTCATTTCGCTTTTCACTATTTAGTTTCACAGTGCAGATTTCCGCTCCAGACCCTCCTTCGTTTATGTCTTCAAGTACTGTGATGAGTGTCCTATGCAGCATTGTTGACTGCAGTCAAATGGAGGTATACGGTGCAGCTGCACTCAAAAGTAAACAGAGGAAGGATTTGAGAGGAATAACATATTAATATATATATATATATTATATATATATATATATATATATGGTGATGAGTGTCCTATGCAGCATTGTTGACTGCAGTCAAATGGAGGTATACGGTGCAGCTGCACTCAAAAGTAAACAGAGGAAGGATTTGAGAGGAATAACATATTAATATATATATATATATATATATATATATATATATATATATATATATATATATATATATATATATATAACGGGACTTAACGAGGACCACAGGAGTAAATTCAGTAGGATCACAAGGCGGTCTTGGTGGTAGAAGCGAACGAAGAAGAAGAAGATCATGGATCAAAACTGGTCAAGACCTCATCTCATATCTTTGTCGTGCTCTACCTGATATGTGCCTTTAACTTGACTAAAGAAGTACAGCTAGTGACTGACACGATCGTGAAGACTGGCGAGAACTTCCTATCTTGGGACGGCCGTGAAGACTGACGAGAACTTTCTATCTTGGGACGGCCGTGAAGACTGACGAGAACTTCCTATCTTGGGACGGCCGTGAAGACTGGCGAGAACTTTCTATCTTGGGACGGCCGTGAAGACTGACGAGAACTTCCTATCTTGGGACGGCCGTGAAGACTGGCGAGAACTTCCTATCTTGTGACTGCTATGAAGACTGGCGAGAACTTCCTATCTTGTGACTGCTATGAAGACTGGCGAGAACTTCCTATCTTGTGACTGCTATGAAGACTGGCGAGAACTTCCTATCTTGTGACTGCTATGAAGACTGGCGAGAACTTCCTATCTTGTGACTGCTATGAAGACTGGCGAGAACTTCCTATCTTGTGACTGCCGTGAAGACTGGCGAGAACTTCCTATCTTGTGACTGCCGTGAAGACTGGCGAGAACTTCCTATCTTGTGACTGCTATGAAGACTGGCGAGAACTTCCTATCTTGTGACTGCTATGAAGACTGGCGAGAACTTCCTATCTTGTGACTGCTATGAAGACTGGCGAGAACTTCCTATCTTGTGACTGCCGTGAAGACTGGCGAGAACTTCCTATCTTGTGACTGCCGTGAAGACTGGCGAGAACTTCCTATCTTGTGACTGCCGTGAAGACTGGCGAGAACTTCCTATCTTGTGACTGCCGTGAAGACTGGCGAGAACTTCCTATCTTGTGACTGCTATGAAGACTGGCGAGAACTTCCTATCTTGTGACTGCCGTGAAGACTGGCGAGAACTTCCTATCTTGTGACGGCTATGAAGACTGGCGAGAACTTCCTATCTTGTGACGGCTATGAAGACTGGCGAGAACTTCCTATCTTGTGACTGCCGTGAAGACTGGCGAGAACTTCCTATCTTGGGACCACTCTGGATTCTCAAGCCAGTCATAGTCATCCACATCTCGTTCCAAGTGATGAAGAAGGAGGAGGAGAAGAAGAAGAAGAAGAAGAAGAATTTTGCCACAACACCAGTTTGCTCAAACTTAATATCCATTCCTACCTGGAGATATACCGCTACCAATGACACGTTTTCGTATGGCCGTCCGACCAACTCTCCTCCCACACATATTCCACCTTCAGACCATACAGAGCGATACTAATCTCAACACATCTCAGGAAACAAAATTCTATAACTAATAGCCCTCTCGCCTATAATTAAAGGGACGTGCACAGAAAACGTTTTCCAAAGGCCGGATCTGAAGACTTGGCGGGGCGTTACAATCACAGACGCTCGGAGAAGAAATAGCTTTCATTGACTTGGGTTTGTCCTTCTGAGGCCGAAATTAAGGTATACAGAAGGAGAGATCTGTACAGGATCGAGGCATGCGCTGAATTGTTTCGACCCTCTTCGGGGCCCCTGTTCTGTTGTTTGTTTGGTACACCAGACAAGAGGCACTTGGGCTGAGCTGCCGATTTCAATCTCAAGAACCAGCATTGTGTATTCATGCTGAGCTGGTAGAAAGAAAGGAATAACACCAAGAAAGGATATACAGTATATGAAAGAAAAGAATATTGCTCAGAGGAAAAAAAAATATGAAAAATGAATAACTGGGGAAAAAAAAAGGCAATGGCAGACGTTGATGTCGGTATATGTAGCATGTAGCAGCTGTGTAGTAAATGTTGCTGCTACTGGGGAAGTGTTGCTAGCTTCTAGTTTCAAACTGAACTGGGAACTTCAAGACTTTGCATTTCATGCCGTGTTGTCAGTCTTGAATCATAGGGATTGATTAAATCTTCTTCTTCTTCTTCTTCTTCTTCGCTTTGTATTAGCACTGTCTGCAGCTAGGCTGCAGTATCTGCGCCTCCTATACGGCTTTGTCATTGTGTACTACAAGACCAGGTTTATCTTTCCCGTTTATCATCATCATTCACTTAACCAGACTTCTATCTGTTAGAGGGGCACCACGGATAGGCTGAATAGGGTCTTGTTTAGCTATGGTTGGCCAACCCCTACGCCAGCAACCAGAAAAGAGTCCTTGATCACGATCTCTTTCAGCCTTAGTTCATCGTCCTGGCCCTTGAAGTGGAAAGTGACCAACAAGATAATGTACAGAAGGTAGTCCTTGTGTTCTACCGTTGAGACACATAAAAGATATGGTACTAGTACATGTGTTTTCATTGATTTGTCTGCATACTATAGCATGATGCTTTCTGTATCTCTTGTCCACAGTCTCCTCTTCTCCCCCCCTCCTTTTTCATATTTAGAAGTGGGTTGACATGTGATACAGTGAAGTGATGACGCTGACATGTGAAGAGTTCGGGGGGAGGGGGGTGTGAATGGTGTGATCTACGTGGAGTCCTGGTCCATCATGGCAAGCTGGTCATGGAAAGATTATTATGGAGCCTGACAGTGGTTGTACCTGGAGACTGAGAGTGCTTGTACCTGGAGACTGACAGTGCTTGTACCTGGAGACTGACAGTGATTGTACCTGGAGACTGACAGTGGTTGTACCTGGAGACTGACAGTGGTTGTACCTGGAGACTGACAGTGATTGTACCTGGAGACTGACAGTGGTTGTACCTGGAGACTGACAGTGCTTGTACCTGGAGACTGACAGTGGTTGTACCTGGAGACTGACAGTGGTTGTACCTGGAGACTGACAGTGGTTGTACCTGGAAACTGAGAGTGGTTGTAGCTGGAGATTGACAGTGGTTGTACCTGGAGACTGACAGTGGTTGTACCTGGAGACTGACAGTGGTTATACCCGGAGACTGACAGTGGTTGTATCTGGAGACTGAGACTAACAATGGTTGTACCTGCACCACAAGCAGTCTTATAATGGTAATAATGACTGTCACAAAGGCAAACACTATCCTTCCATATAGGAATCTAGGGGATGTGGTGTTTGTGCTGATATTTTCCATGACCTATCCACATACGCAAGATTCTGATGAGGTCAACTTTACGCCTGGCTGCTTTCATTTCTCTAGCCCCAAGTGTAGCCAGGTACCAATTTCTGCAGGCTCAGTGACCTGGAACGCTTCCAGGCTCAAACCGTCAACTTGGGACATGAAATAGTCGTGCACTAATCACTTCGCTACCCAGGCATATGATGGACTGATGACAGCACGAAATTATCAACGTGTCCACAACTAGAACAGTCTGCTGAACATGCCTGACACAAAGCCGAGGGCAAACTCAGCGTTGAGTATATTGTGTCAATAATGAGCTGAACATTCTTTACCTTAAAAATCACTTTTGCTTTCGTCCCAACACAGGCCGGTCTTTCTATAGGTCAACGAGAAGACCAGGTCTGGGCTATTGGCAGGGCTACTCACACCTGGAGCGGAAGTTGGGTACATCCTGGCCCAGAGAAGCCTTGTGAAATTCGTCATGGGAGTGAACTCAAACAAGTTTTACTAGGCGCTCTGTATTCCTTCCTTCTACTCAATCTTCGTTTCTTCTTTCTACTTAATCTTCATTTCCTCCTTCTACTTAATCTTCGTTTCCTCCTTCTACTTAATCTTCATTTCTTTCTTCCACTTAATCTTGACATCTTTCTACTGCTTAATCTTGATTTCTTTCTACTACTTAATCTTCATTTATTCCCTCTACATAATCTTCATTTCTTCCTTCTACGTAATCTTCATTTCTTCCCTCTACTTAATCTTCATGTCTTCTTTCCAACTGAAATTTTATTTTATTCATTCTACTAATTCTAATTTTAAAAAATTTACTCGTTACATATATCTCTTTATCTTTCTTTCTTTCTTAATGTTCTCTTTCATGTCCTACTTTATGCACTTTTCCCCCCTCATAGATGAAAAGTTCCAAAATAATATACTCCACTTCAATTTCATACGAACAATGTCTCCCTTCGTCTCTCTCTCTCTCTCTCTCTCTCTTCTTTTGCATTTCTGTCACATTCATCACTTTGTCCGTTCATAGATTCTAATACTCTTTCTCATATTTCCACGTTATGTATAATTCCTAGTGATCTCTCGAGTTATCTTTCCGCCAATCCACGTGTCCCGAACATATTATGGCCTTTGATTTCAGAAATGTTCATTATCGCCCTAGCCCACTCCGAACAGCGAAATAATTATTCATACTCCAGGCCTATCCATCGCCACTTCACCCCTCGCGTATCTTCACCCGGGGATGGCGCCCCCATAGCCAAAGGGAGATAATTACTTATGTTTCGCCGGGGAAGACATGTCCGGGGGATTCTGTAATGAGTTCGTTTTCTTACTTTGAAGAGAATGTTTCTTATCTTGAGAGGCGGGTAAAGAAGTGAAAACGTCTCTTGGCTCAAGTGGTCTTTTTTTCTTCTCTCTCTCTCTCTCTTTTTTTTCCCTTGCAGGGAGAACTATAATGCGTTTCCTGTTTGCCTCGTTTTTTACATTTGATGCATGCTGGGAGCGGAATGTTCTGAACAAAATGGGGTAGATGTCAATGCCATAGGGCGGGGTCATGTCTGTGAGGGTCAGGGCTGGGGTAATGAGAAAAGAGAGATAAAAAAAAAAAATACGGGAGGAAGCAGAATAGGCCGATGCTGCAAGATTAAAGACGGGCTGACAGTCGGACATCAGGTTGCTAGTCTCACTGTCCAGCAGGAAAAGTTTGGAAGGGAGTTGTCTTCAGTTTCTTTGCAGACAGACGGACGGACAGATGGATGGATGGATGGATCGATGGACGGACGGACGGATGGATGGATGGATGGATGGATGGACGGACGGACGGACGGACGGATGGATGGATGGATGGATGGATGGATGGATGGATGGATGGATGGATGGATAAGATTAGATAAATAGACAGATAGATATATCCAGGAAAATCAAAGCATGAACAGAGGCTAAAGCTCCACTCAGCATTTAGCACTTAACACCAAACTTCCCGTTTCTTCATCGTCCGCTTTCACACGCTCTGTCTCATACATACGGGAAAGGGGCTGCCTCCATGAACACGACAGCTAGCAGGAGTCCCTCATTAATGCCCCAGTTTTCCACTCACGAACGTTTCCTGGGGCCAGGCTGTAACTCTACAAGTCTACACTACGTACAGCTTGTACAACGAGATGTTTGGGGAATCTAACAAGATGACATGATTCTTCGCTCATTTTATTTCACACTCGCTCAATGGGTGGCTTGGTTTGCTGAGTAGTTCAAGTCCCAGAAGCAGGCGTTATTTTTTTTCCCCCTGGTACCACCACACCAGAAAGGCTCCATGGTCCACCCAGCCTCTAAAAATAGGTAACCAGAGAAATCTGGGAAGGTAAGTGCGACCACATCACGCTTTCATGTGCCGAAGGTGTTAGAAATACGGGCCTAACAGCAGTATCCCTAATATGCCTTAACGGAATGGAAACGGGGATCACCATTTACTCAGTGAGTGTCCGCTTGGCTATATATTACCACATTAACTGAAGTTTGTTTTTTTTTTTGTTCTAGAAATTTCTGAGATTCGTGTGTCTAGAATAGTCTACTCCTAACACTGGGGCCGTGGGTGTGAAAGAGACGGAGAGGGCGTATATATATATATTCATTCCGACTCTTCAGAAGATAACACTCTAAAAAAAAAAAGCAACCCAAAAAGCACCTGACAGGATCTGAACCCTTTCCTGATTAGCGGACGTCAGCTCAGACCATAACTCCATGTTTCAGTAAAGTGGGAAAGTGATGCATGAAAATTCGGCGTTTTTAACTTCCTTGCTCATTCACTACCCATTGTGAAGTTTTATTTTAAGAGTGGAGTTGCGATCTCGAGAGATAACTTGTTAACTTTGAGAGTAACTGCAATAACTTTAGCAATGACCTTGATAATTTTGAAAATAACTTTGATGATAATGATAATTTTGAGAAAAAGATTGACGAGTTTAATAATTTCATTGGCAGCTTTGTGAATAACTTTGATAATTTTGTCAATAACTTCGACAACTTTGAAAAAAAAAGTTATAATTTTTAGAATAGCTTTAATAATTTTAATAATTATTTTGACATTGAGAATTACAATAACAACTTTGAGAAAAACGTATATTTTTTTTCAGAATTACCAAAAAAATGTCTTCTGGAGAGAATAAGTCGGAACTCTGATATTATGATATCGGGGGGGGGGGGGGGGGGGGGGGGGGGAATCGGTCTGCAAACACGAGGGACACCCCGTGGTCTAGAAAACTAAAACAGAATGAAGACACACGCATACAGATACTGAATTCGTGAAGAAAATACACCGGTGTAGTTGTTGCAAAGCCTTCGCTTGTTTCTGTGTCAAGATACCTCTCTGTGAACGATCACAACATGAAAAAAGAAAATCACCCTCTCTCTCTCTCTCCCTGTCTCTCTCTCTCTCTCTCTCCGCCCTCATGGAGCATGAAATTCATCTGCTGTTTCACATTAACTTCATCAAGACTCACGAACATAAATAAATGGTGTTTAAAATACTTATTACGACTTAATGTGTTACCTGAAACCTATGTGCTGAATAATATCAAAATTCACATATCTGAAATACCAGTAGAATTGATATATAGAAACCACAACAAATAACTTAACTTATTATTGGTTGTCTGAATCTACATACAGAAAATGGCATCCATTGGTTTTACTTACAGTGGGCATTCTTTAAGCTTTTTTTTTTCTTCTTTCCATTCCATTTTTCACTAATGATTAAAGGGAAATAATTATTGTTACTTTATTTTACTTAGCGATGTCTTCAGTTACTTCCTCTTACCCTTTAATATTTTCAAAATTGTCGTTTCGAACTGTAATACATCTTTATCTACTGTTTGAAAATTTTACCATTCTGTTTGTTTTTTTGTTTGTTTTTTTTAAAATAAACACCACATGTTTTCAGGTAAAGACATGATGGGCACTGAGTACGTACAGCGGATGGCCTCACAATACAAAGCTATGCTGTGAAAAGACTATTGACTGCTATGGGTTTCCTAACGTACATGGGATTCGTGATGACAAAAGTCAAATAAGCATAACCGAACAAGTGAATGCGGATGCTTGAAGCATCATGACAGCTACTGAAGTCAATAGAATCATCAGCTCCGTAGTCGGGGCATGTCCTTAGGCATCCCAGTCTTATTCTTAATATATTACCTCAGTATACAATACTGGACGATAGTGTTACACAATCAAGTATATAACTGTACACGAAGCCACGGCAGTAAAGCTGTGATAACAAAATGTATAAACTAGGGGAAAAAAAAAACAAAGGAACAGCTTTATTACTGAACGATCACGCAGTTGTGATGTTTCAGTGTGAGCCTTAATCATACAAAAACACACAGGATGAAGAAATAGAAAAAAGAAGATGAAATATGAATTCGCATAAATGCTATGTAAAAAGTAGGAATGAGAAAAAAATAGAATAAATAAAACAAATGGAGCATTTAGCTGTGGCTTGTAAGAGGCTGTGTCCACAAATGCGCATGGTGGAGTGTTGAGAATGTTTAAACGGAGACTTGTAATGTGTGATAGGTGGGTCGTAAAGGGGTGGGGGTGGGGGAAGGGTCGCAGAAAGGGGAGAGAGTAGTATAATGGTAATCTAGCCAGGAAAATACGGAATAGAAGACTGCAGTTAGGGATCGAGAAGGTTGTAATCTGACGCCATGAGGTTTTGAAATATGTGTAGCAAGTGAGACGAGTGCAGAGGGAATATGCTTGTGAGAACAGAATGTGGGTTTGCCTATGCAGCTGTCGTTGATGTGAAAAGAATCAGCCTGGGGTGGGAGGCCACTTCTATCCTCTTCCTAAAATTCAGTAACCCGGTCATCCTGGACGTCCCAGGGTATCAGCATGCTCATGCCCCGCTGGGGACATTTCTGACTTTTTTATAACAGCATTTTCCAGCCGCTAGTGCACAAACTGGTCTCTTATTTCCAACCACGTCTTAACAACTTTTGATGCGATCAAATTCTCCCAGCATCACACCTATCACATCTTTCTCCTTGATGTCTTCTCCCTTTACATCTCTATCCCCAATGACTCTTAGCGCTCCGCTATTTTCTTGATAAAGACCCTCCCCCTATCATCAACACTGAAACCATAATAAGAATCGCAGAGCTGATGCTCAACCTAAATTCCTTTGAATTCAATGGCGAATACTTTGACCAAGTCAGTGGTGTCGCCATGAAAAAGAAAATGGGTCCCAGTTATGCATGCTTATTTATGGGTTTCCTGGAAGTCAAATTATGGGAAACAGACAGACTCCCAGAGTTCTATAAAAGGTACATCGATGATGGCACTGGAGTCAGCAGTGTGCCAAAGGAGGATCTAGAAAGTTGTATCGAATTCGCCAACTCACTTAAATGATAACATCAAATTCTTCTTCTTTCTCGTTGGCTTCTATCACCAAGACAGTCCCGTGGTCCTCCTGAATTTACTCCAGTGGTCCTCGATAGGTCCCGTGGTCCCAATGTGGTCCCGAAAGGACCACACGAGATCCACGAGAGGACCACAAGAGGTTCAGAGTATCACAGAGCTTGAGCCTGTATTCTTGGTTGGTCTCAGAAGCAGGAGTGCGTGACACCGTATTTTTCGTTGCACCAGTGGTTCTAAGGACTGCTATTGCCGGAGGTGGGGTGGAGAATTCGATCTCCACTCCAACGGCGTGCGTCTCAAACAGCCTCTGGCAGTCAAGTCCAGCTCCTGGCCTTCCCGTGGAAGAACTGTTTAAACTGACAGGAGAAGGGGCATAGGGTAGATGAGTGACACGTTTGGTAGCTCATCTACCGCTGCTGGCGAGATTCTTCAGCTGCCATGCGTGGACCGGTGCTCCTCACGGCCAATGAAGAAAGGTGACAAGGGGTTGCCGCGCGGCACCACTGCGGAAAAAGTGGTAGAAAGGATAAGGCAAAGCAAACGGTCAAATCAAGGCACCTCTGGTCTGGAGGTCGACCACGTCCTGACTGCAGTCATATCGGGTGGAATGCATGAACCAGCTTAACCCAGAGGTTAAGACACTGCTGGCGAGACTCATCGAATGCCGCGCGTGGAGTGAAGCTCCTCCCGGTCAAGGAAGAAAATGCGGAAAAGAAATAAAGGTTGCTGTGTGGTACTGATGTGAAAGGGTGAAGGAAAAGATAAAGTGAAATTTAATCCATGTGTCCAGTAGTATCGCTGCGAGAGCTACACATACCACGGCGCCTCTGCTCTAGAGGCCGGCCACGTCCGAAACACACCTACACTGGTGAAATATGCCTAAACCGGCACAAACCACAGGTGAAACTTGATGGCCAGGCATGTCACACCACCTCCGCTTTAGAGGTAGGTCACGCCTTATATACACCCATATTGGTGAAATATGCCTAAACCGGCTAATACCAGGGGTGAATCTTGAAGGCTACGCATGTCACGGCACCTCTGCTCTAGAGGTTGGTCACGTCCCAAACACGCCCATACTGTGAGAATATGCCTAAACCGGCTCAACCCAGAGGTGGAAGTCATTAGTGGCGAGGATTCATCCTCCTGGACAAAAGCTCCATCCTGGTCACAACTAGGAAGGGTAGCGGCCACGGCCACAAAATGTTGAAGACGGAGACACTGGACCAGGGCAGTCTAGATAGGCAACCACCTCTCACCCGGCGGGGATGTATGCATATCCTAAAACACGTCGAGGTTTTCCGGTGAGAAAGTCCAACACTGGACTGGATGGGCAACCACCTCTCACCCAGCGGGGATATGCTGATATCTAAAACACGTCGAGGTCTTCCAGTGATTCAGTCCAACTCTAGACTAAACTGGTGCAACGAAAACCACGGTGTCATGCAATCCCGCTTCCGGGACCCACCAAGAATACAGGCTAAAGCCCTGCGATACTCTGAACCCCATATGGTCCTCTCGGGGACCACACAGGGGACCACAGGACTTAACGTGGACCACAGATGTAAATTCAGTAGGATCGTGGGGAGGTCTTGGTAGTAGAAGCGAACGAAGAAGAAGTTGCACCAGTTTGATCTAGAGTTGGACTTTCCTCCTGGAAAACCTCGATGTGCTTTGAGTATCAGCATATCGCCGCTGGGTGAGAAGTAGTTGCCCATCCAGCCTAGAGTTGGACTTTCTCATCGGAAAATCTCAACGTGTTTTGGGGTACCCGTGTATCCCGGCCAGGTGAGAGGTGGTTGCCCTTCCAGTTCAGCGTTGGACTTTCTCACCGGAAAACCTCCGCGTGATTAGGATACGCATACATTCCCGTCGGGTGAGAGGTTGTTGCATATCTAGACTGCACTGGTCCAATATTTCCGACTTCAGCATTTTGTGGTTGTGGCCGTTACCCTTCCTAGGTGTGACCAGGACGGAGTTTTTGCCCAGGATCACGAATCCTCGCCACTTGGGTTGAGCCGGTTTAGGCATATTATCCCAGTATGGGAGTGTTTAGGACGTAACCGACCTCTAGAGCGGAGGTATCTTGGTATGAGTAGCTCTCGCCGCGAGACTACTGGATATACCGATTAAGCTTCATTTTATCTTTTCCATCACCTTTTCACAGCGACGCCGCACGGCAACCCTAATTTCTTTTTCGCATTTTCTTCATTGGCCGGGAGGAGTTTCACTCCACGCGCGGCTTCCGAAGAATCTCGCCAGCAGTGTAAATTCACTGATAAAATTTTTGACCAGACTGTCGACTTATTTTAAACATTAAAATATCTATTGGCATGGACAGTCTTGTCACCTCTGTATCTTTACAAACCCACTGACAGCCACATATATTTACTTTACACGCCCTCTCACTCGGAAACTTGTAAGAACTCCATCTCATACTCCAAACTCCTCCGCCTTCGCCGCCTGTGTTGGGATAATTCGGACTTTATGGATCATTCCAACAAATTATTAGATTTGTTTCGGCATCCATTGATGGCGAGATTCTTCAGCTGCCGTGCGTAGGGGAAACTCATCCCGGTCAATTAAGAAAAATGAGACTAAGGTTGATGCGCAGAGCCACCATGGAAATGGTGAAGGAAAGGATTAAAGGAAGTAACTAGTAGTATCGAAGTCAGCACTACTTAAATCACGTCGCCTCTGCTCTAGAGGCCTGCCAGTGAAGAAAATGCGAAAAAGAAATTAGGGTTGCCGTGCGGCGCCGCTGTGAAAAGGTGATGGAAAGAATAAAGTGAAGCTTAATCGGTATGTCCAGTAGTCTCGAAGCAAGAGCTACTCATACCACGGCACCTCTGCTCTAGAGGCCGGCCACTTCCAATATACACCCATACTAGTGAAATATGCCTAAACCGGCTCAACCCAGGGGTAAAACGTACAAGTTGTGAGGATTTGTCCTCCTGGACAAAAGCTCCTTCCTGGTCACAACTAGGAAGGGTAGCGGCCACGACCGCAAAATGCTGAAGTTGGAGACACTGGACCAGTGCAGTCTAGATAGGCATCCACCTCTCACCCGGCAGGGATACACATGTATTCCAAAACACGTCGAGGTTTTCCGATGAGAAAGTCCAACTCTAGACTGGATGTCCAACCACCTCTCGCCCGGCGGGGATATGCTGATATCCAAACCACCCCGAGATTTTCCGGTGAGAAAAACCAACTCTAGATCACACTAGTGCAACGAAAACCACGGTGTCACGCAATCCCTCTTCTGCGATCCACCAAGAATTCAGGCCCAAGCTCCGCGATACTCTGAACCTCATGTGATCCTCTCGGGGATCTCTTGTGGGCCTCTTGGGGACCACAGGTGGACCATAGGACACATCGAGGACCACAGGATAAATTCAGCAGGATCACGGGGCGATCTTGATGGTAGAAGCGAACGAAGAAGAAGAAGAAGCGTCATCGCCACTATGCAGAAAATGTCCTTCGGAAGGCATTTAACCATTTCCAACTAGTGAGCCATCCAGTCCAGAGTTGGACTTTCTCACCGGAAAATCTCAGCGTGATTAGGATATGCAAACATCCCCGCCGGGTGAGAGGTGGTTGCCTATCTAGACTTCCCTGGTCCAGTGTCTCCGACTTCAGCATTTTGCGGTCGTGGCCGCTACCCTTCCTAGTTGTGACCAGGAAGGAGCTTTTGTCCAGGAGGACGAATCCTCGCCACTAGTGACTTCCACCCCTGGGTTGAGCCGGTTTAGGCATATTATCCCAGTATAGGCGTGTTTGGGACGTGACCGACCTCTAGAGCAGATGTACTATGACATGCATAGCCTTCAAGATTCACCCCTGGTGTGAGCCGGTTTAGGCAAAATTCACCAGTATGGGTGTATATCAGGCGTGACCGACCTCTAGAGCGGAGGTGGCATGACATGTCTAGCCATCAACTTCCACCCCTGGTGTGTGCCAGTTTAGGCATATTTCACTAGTGTAGGTGTATTTAGGACGTGGCCGGCTTCTAGAGCAGAGGTGCCGTGGTATGTATAGCTCCCGCAGCGATACTACTGGACATACCGATTAAACTTCACTTTATCCTTTCCACCACCTTTCCCATCGGCAACGCACAGCAACCTTTATTTCTTTTCCGCATTTCTTCCTTGACCGGGAGGAGCTTCACTCCACGCGCGGCATTTGAAGAGTCTCGCCAGCAGTGTCTTAACCTCTGGGACAAGCCGGTTCATGCATTTCACCCGATATGACTGCACTCAGGACGTGGCCGACCTCCAGACCAGAGGTGCCGTGATTTCACTGTTTGCTTCACTTTATCCTTTCTACCACCTTTTCCACAATGGTGCTGCGCGGCAACCTCATTGCACCTTTCTTCATTGGCAGGAAAGAGCACCGCTCCACGCACGGCAACTGAAATATCTCGCCAACAGCGACCTCTGCACTAAATTCAACTTCTTTCTCACTTGCCCACTTCTTCTTCTTCGTTGGCTTTTACCACCAAGACCGCCCCGTGAACCTGCAGAATTTACTCTTGCAGTCATCGATGTGTCCCGTGGTCCCCATGTGGTCCCCGAGACGCCCACGAGAGATCTCCGAGAGGATCACAAGAGGTTAAGAGTATCGCAGGGCTTGGACCTGAATTCTTGGTGGGTCCCAGAAGCGGGATTGCGTGACACCGTGGTTTTCTTTTCCCAAGTTTAATCTAGAGTTGGACTTTCTCACTGGAAAACCTCGACGTGTTTTGGATATCAGCATATCCCCGTCGGGTGGCTTGCTCACATATTTCAAAACCTCCTCACGCCATCAAAGTACAACCTCTCCACACCAGCTACAGTCACCTACTCCACCTTATCCCGGCTAGATTACCATTATATCAGTCTCTTTCCTTTCTGCGGTTTGGAAGACGTGGAGAGTTTTGAATATCATGGATCATTATTAATAATGGAGATACAGTGAGGGGAATTAAAAGGAGGACATGTATCGCTCTTCAGAAAGTAAAACAACTAAAGAAGCTGTGGAGAGGAGCAGACAGAACTACAAAAGTAAGTTGTTTTTTTTTAATGGCATGCATCTTTCCCATCGCAACATATGCATGTGAGACCTGGACACTTAACAAAACAGCTGAGAAACACATATATGCCTTTGGATGTAAATGCTACAGAAGAGTTCTTCGGGTATTATGGACATAGAAAAGAACAAATATATCCATACTACAAGAACGTAATACTGAAGAAGACTGGTTAGTAAAGAAGATTAAACAAAGAAAACTTAAATATTTTGGACATATTAAACGTCATGATTCCCCGTGTGGTACCCGGGATCTGCAAAGAATAGGACCACTGTACCCTACCACGCATGATCGTAAAAGGCGACTAAGGAGGGTTCGGCATAGGGCCAGCAACCCTATTTGGTAAAAAAAAAACTATCAGACTGCTACAGAAACGGAAGCACGGAAAAAAACAAATGCAGGTGGAAGGAGAAATGCTTATCAGGAAACTGAGCCCATGAAGGCTGTGGATGAAAGCCAGCCACTGGAAGTCCCCAGCCCGACTGCAGACCTCCTGGAACCTAAACACAAGATGGAAATAGGCAACTGGAATGTAAGAACACTTAACTAGACTGGAAAACTAGCACAAACCATCAAGGAAATGCACAGATACAAATTAGACGTACTAGGAATACAAGAAGCAAGATGGACAGGACAAGGCAGAAGGAAATTAGAAACACAGCACACAGAAGATACAATAATATGGTCAGGTAAAGAAGATCTTCATGAAGGAGGAGTAGCATTGATTATAACAAAAGAAGCATCAAGAGCATTGCTGAAATGGACCCCAATAAATGAGAGATTATTATATGCACGGTTCAACTCAAGATTCACGAAGCTGTCTATTATAGTTTGTTATGCATCAACAGAAGCAGCTGAAGAGAAATTAAAAGAAGATTTTTACAACAGCCTCCAAGTCACAGTAGAAACAATACCCAAGCATGATATGCTACTCATCCTGGGCGACTTCAATGCAAAAGTAGGTGAAGGAAATGAAGACAGAAGAAGAATCATGGGAAGAGAAGGAATCGGAGAAATAAATCTTCTTCTTCTTCTTCGTTTGCTTCTACCACCAAAAACCTCACTGTGATCCTACTGAATTTATGCCTGTGGTCCTCATTAGGTCCGTGGTCTCCTGTGTGGTCCCCGAAAGGACAACACGACACCCCTGAGAGGACCACAAGGGGTTCAGAGTACCGCAGGGCGTTGGCCTGTGTTCTTGGTGGGTCTCTGAAGCGGATTGCGTGACACTGTGGTTTTCGTTGCACCAGTTTAGTCTAGAGTTGGACTTTCTCACCGGAAGACCTCGACGTGTTTAGGATATCAATGCATCCCCGCTGGGTGAGAGGAGGTAGCCCACCCAGGCCAGAGTTGGACTTTCTCACCGGAAAACCTCAGCGTGATTAGGATACGCAAACATCCCCGCCGGGTGAGAGGTGGTTGCCTGTCTAGACTGCCCTGGTCCAGTGTCTCCGACTTCAGCATTTTGCGGTCGTGGCCGCTACCCTTCCTAATTGTGACCAGGAAGGAGCTTTTGTCCAGGAGGACGAATCCTCGCCACTAGTGACTTCCACCCCTGGGTTGAGCCGCTTTAGGCATATTATCCCAGTATGGGCGTGTTTGAGACATGACCGACCTCTAGAGCATTGGTACTATGACATGCATAGCCTTCAAGATTCACCCCTGGTGTGATCCGGTTTAGGCATAATTCACCAGTATGGGTGTATATCAGGCGTGACCGACCTCTAGAGCGGAGGTGGCATGACATGTCTAGCCATCAACTTCCACCCCTGGTGTGTGCCGGTTTAGGCATATTTCACCAGTGTAGGTGTATTTCGGACATGGCCGACCTCTAGAGCAGAGGCGCCGTGGTATGCATAGCTTTCGCAGTTATACTACTGGACATACCGATTAAACTTCACTTTATCCTTTCCACCACCTTTTCACATCGGCACCGCACAGCAACCTTTATTTCTTTTCCGCATTTTCTTCATTGACCGGGAGGAGCTTCACTCCACGCGTGGCATTCGAAGAGTCTCGCCAGCAGTGTATACCTGAAGCAAAAACGGAACTAAACACCAATACAGGACCAATAACAATAAGTGAAGTAAAGGAAGCGATAAAGAAGCTAAAATCAGACAGGGCACCAGGTGAAGATGAAGTGACTGCTGAGATGTTGAAAGCAGAAGAAGCAGAAACACCAAAACAACTTTGCCGGATATTACAACAAATTTGGGATCTAGAAAAAGCCCCAGAGGAGTGGAAAACTGGGCTTATAGTAAAACTACCAAAGAAGTGTGACCTCAGAGATTGCGGGAACTGGAGAGGCATTACCCTACTGCCACTCACCAGTAAAGTATTTTGCAGAATAATCATCAACAGAATTGTACCAACACTTGAGGAACAACTTCGGAAAGAGCAGGCAGGATTTAGGAAAGGAAGATCATGCATAGACCACATATTTGTACTTAGACAAATATTAGAACAGGCAAATGAGTGGCATAGCACAACATATGCATTGTTTATAGATTTTGAGAAAGCCTTTGACAGTGTCAACAGAGATGCACTGTGGAAAATCCTAAGATGGCATGGCCTCCCCCATAAGATAGTTAATGTAATCAAAGCCCTATATGAGTGTTTTCAGTGCAAAGTTATCTATGGAGAACATACCTCCAGCAGCTTTAGGGTACAAACAGGAGTGAAACAGGGATGTGTACTATCACCAACATTATTTATCTTGGCAGTAGAATGGTTAATGAAGGAGGCAACATCAGACAAATGCAGAGGATTACAATGGACCCCTGACACAGTGCTGGAGGACCTTGACTGTGTGGACGACATTTGTCTACTATCAAGCAGTCACAAAGATATGCAAGATAAAATAAAGCTAACTCAGAATGCAAACAACATAGGACTAAAGATCAACGTAGGAAAGACAAAGTTAATGAAGCAAAATGTGAACAACAGAAATGTACTCAGAGTAGATAGCAAGTTAGTGGAGGAGGTCAATGAATTTGTATACCTTGGCAGTAGAGTAGTAGAAAATGGAGACAGCACAGAGGACATCAACAGCAGACTTACTAGAGCAAACCAGGCTTTTGCAATGCTGCAGAATATATGGAAATAAAAAAAACTAAGCATAAATATGAAAATCAGGATATTTAAGAGTAATGTTCTAAGTGTACTACTCTATGGAAGTGAATGCTGGAAAATCACCAAAACCATAGAAAACAAGTTGAATTCTTTCCAGACTAAATGTTTACGAAGAATTAGAACAATATTTTGGCCAAACACCATAAGAAATAACATATTGTTGGCAGAAATGAAGATGAAGCCACTGGCAGCAATTATTGAGGAAAGACGCTGGCGATGGTTGGGACATGTGCTTCGAATGACTGACAACTCACTACCAAAAACAGCACTAAGATGGACACCACAGGGGAACAGAAGTAAGGGTAGACCAAAAGAGACATGGAAAAGAACAACAGAAAGGATGTTGAGCAATAGAGGGCTCATCTGGGCAAGAGCAGAAAAAAGGCGAAGGACAGGCAATTTGTGGAAAACCCTTGCGGAAGCCCCATGTGCCCTGGGCACTTAATGTTCAGAGAGAAGGAGAGAAACGTCATGATAATTTAGAGAAGACAATCTTGAAAGGGTACATAAAGGGAATAAGAAACAGAGAAAGACAAAGGCGAAGATGGCTGCAAGACATCGCTGATAATCTGCAAATGAATGCACCAACAGCAGGGCATCTTGATTAAAACCGAGAGCCCTACAGGAGAGCTGTTAGGGAGTCAAATTTCAGCAAGGGACATGCAAATGAGTACTGACTTTTTACATAGCATTCATGTGAATTCATATTTTATCTTCCTCTTCTACTCCTTCGTCCTGTGTGTTTTTTATATGATTAAGGCTCACACTGAAACGTCACAACTGTGTACTCGTTCGTTAATAAAGTTGTTGCTAGTTTGTACATTTTGAACGATAGTGTTATCAGTTTCGTTTTTAAGGGAAATGATCCAATCTTTTTCCTATTTCCTTTTTCCTTCAGTTGTTTCTCTTGAACCAAATTGAGCACTGGATCAAACGAACCTTTCTAAGTGTACAAATATTATAACTTGATCCAGTTTAGTTAATTTCACAAAACTAATTATTGTTTAAAATTTTAATTTTTTAAAGTAAGATAAAGTTGTCTCAAGATTTATTTGTTACCTGGCCTATGTTTATTTTTAGCATCTTACTATATTACGTGTCTCCGTTTCAGATTTATTTTTAGTATCTTACTATATATGGTTAGCGGGGTAGGGGTATCCCCTATCAAAGGTGAAGTAAGACGCCTCCTTACCTCCGTCAGTCTACGGGATACCCTTGGGCAAGGTGGAATACCCGTATAGCCCCTGCCCCCCCCCCCCCCATTCAGGATGACGTGAAGCCATGGGAGCAGGTAGTGGACGGAATGGGAGAGCAGCTGACAGATAATGTTGGTTATGGTCACCATTCTATGACGGTAGGCAGATTATCTCAATGTAGGGACAATGGCTACGATCACTTGACTAGTATAGTCACTGCCAGGAAGGAAACCAATGATAAACTATCTTCTGAAAATATACCAAGAAACCCAAACAGCAATCATGGAAAGTGAAATAGGAAAAAGATCTGGTGGTGAGGCCCCCAGGCCAGATAGATCTAATTCTAACAGTGGGGAAGAGTGTGAGACAGAGGTCAGTGATGACGGACAAAATCCTGACGGTGTTACTAACGAAAACCCTGCATCAAACTAAAAAGAAAAATAAAAGTAGGAACATGAAATGTAAGAAGTATGTATGAGGGGAAGTATCAAATAATAAATGATAAGATGATAAGAACGGGGATACACATATTGGGAGTCTGTGAACATCAATGGAAAGGTTCAGGACACTTCAAGAGTGAGAATGATAATATCTTTATATACTCTGGTGGAGAATTAGGAGGAAAGAATGGAGTGGCTTTTTACTTGTACAAATCAACATCAAAAGCATTACTAGGTTACAATCCAGTAAGTGATAGAATCCTTACAATCAGACTTAAGGGCACTCCTAGAAATGTAACAATCATCCAGATATATGCACCTACATCAGAAGCAGAAGAAGAGGAAGTAGAATACTTTTATAACACATTGCAAATGACGATAGACCAGGTACAGAAAAATGATATTGTATTAATAATGGGGGATTTAATGCAAAAATTGGTACAGAAAGAACAGGAGATGAAGGATATGTTGTAGGGAAATTTAGCATAGGACATAGAAATGAGGCAGGTGACAATCTAATGGCTTTTGCATGGAAAATGAGCTAATGACTGCTAACAAACTTTTTAAACAACATCCAAGAAGACTTTACACATGGACATCACCTGATGGGAAAACCAAGAATCAAATAGATTACATTTTAGTGCAAAGAAGGTGGAGATCAAGTATAACATCAGCAAAAACTTTACCAGGTGCTGATTGTGACACGGACCATGAGTTATTAATAGCAGACATGAAAATAAAGATAAAAAAGACAGTTGCAGGATCAAGACCACTCCGTTTTGATCTTACAAAAATACCAGAACAATATGGTATAGAAGTGAAGAGCCGCTTCGAAATCTTAATAGCTGTACAGGAGGAGATGACATCAAATGATTTGGCTACACAGGTCAGAGATATCTTAATAACAACAGCTAAAGACATGGTTCCAGTAAAGAAAACACAAAAGAATGGATGGATTACAGCAGGTACACTAGAACTGATAAAACAACGTAGAGAAATGAAGACTCAGTGGAAAGTGACAAACAAAAACAAAGAGAAATATAAATCTTTAACAAAAGAAGTACGAAGAAACATAAGAAAAGACAAAAAACAATACATACAAGATTGTTGTGAAAGAGTAGAAGGAGATCGGAAGTGTGGAAGAGATAGTGAAATGTTTAAAGAGGTGAAGACATTGACGAGAAATGTCACACCTAAGCTAAATGTAATTTGTGACAAGATGGGGAATACCTTGACAGAGACAAAGGAAATTCTAGAAAGATGGAAGGAATATTGCAAAGGAATGTATGAAACAACTGACTGTGAAAGCATAAATTAACAGTGTGAATTATTATTGGAGGAGAAAGAACCTGAACTGACAATAGAAGACATTTTATGGGCAATAAAGAATCTGAAAAATGGTAAATCACCAGGATGTGATGAGAGATGTGATGAGCTGAATTTATTAAAGCAGGAGGAAAGGAATGTGCAACAATCTATCATGCACTATGTAAAAAGATATGGCATTCAGGTATTTGGCCAAAAGAATGGAAAAGACCTATATTCATACCACTGCTAAAAAAGGGTAATCTGAAATTATGCACAAACTACAGAACTGTTGCCCTGATTAGTCATGCAAATAAAATTCTGTTAAAAATCATAATTGGTAGACTTCATAAGAAAATAGAAGCAGAAGTCAATATGGTCCAAGCTGGTTTCAGGCAAGGAAGAGGATCACGAGATCATATATTCAATATAAGATTAATAATAGAGAAATGCAGACTTTAATGTGATTCTATATTTAGCCTTTCCCCCGTGTGGTACCCGGGATCTGCAAAGAATAGGACCACTGTACCCTACCACACATGATCGTAAAAGGTGACTAAGGAGGGTTCAGTATAGGGCCAGCAACCCTATCTGGTAAAAAAAAAACTATCAGACTGCTACAGAAACGGAAGCAAGGGAAAAAACAAAAACAAATACAGGTGGAAGGAGAAATGCTTATCAGGAAACTGAGCCCATGAAGGTTGTGGATGAAAGCCAGCCACTGGAAGTCCCCAGCCCAACTGCAGACCTCCTGGAACCTAAACACAAGATGCAAATAGGCAACTGGAATGTAAGAACACTAAACCAGACTGGAAAACTAGCACAAACCATCAAGGAAATGCACAGATACAGACTAGATATACTAAGAATACAAGAAGCAAGATGGACAGGACAAGGCAGAAAGAAATTAACAGCACAGCACACAGAAGATACAATAATATGGTCAGGTAAAGAAGATCTTCATGAAGGAGGAGTAGCATTGATTATAACAAAAGAAGCATCAAGAGCATTGCTGAAATGGACCCCCATAAATGAGAGATTATTATATGCACGGTTCAACTCAAGATTCACGAAGCTGTCTATTATAGTTTGTTATGCACCAACAGAAGCAGCTGAAGAGAAATTAAAAGAAGATTTTTACAACAGCCTCCAAGCCACAGTAGAAACAATACCCAACCATGATATGCTACTCATCTTGGGTGACTTCAATGCAAAAGTAGGTGAAGGAAATGAAGATAGAAGAAGAATCATGGGAAGAGAAGGAATCGGAGAAATAAATGAAAATGGAGAAAGACTGTGCAGTTTCTGTGAAGAAAACATGATGACCATCAGAGGGACAATTTTCCAACACAAAAACATCCATAAGGTGACTTGGAGGTCACCAGATAAAACCACAGAAAACCAAATCGATCACATACTAATAAACAACAAGTGGAAACAGTCACTACAAGATGTGCGAGCAAGGAAAGGAGCAGATGTAGGAAGTGATCACAACCTTCTGGTAGCAAAAATAAAACTAAAATTAAGGAAAGCCAAAATCGGAGAACACAGAAAGATACATTTTGATACAAGAAATCTGATAGACCAGCAAACAAGAAATGAATTCTCAATAGTACTTAAGAACTGCTTCAGTGTCCTACAAGATGAAGCAGAAATGTCCATATTAGAGTTCAATAAAACACTACAGGAAACAGCAAAAGAGGTGCTGGGATAACGGAAAAGGAGAAAAGAGGAATGGATAAGTGAGACCACATGGGAAAAGATAGAGCAAAGAAAAGAAATCAAGAAAAAATTACTGAACACCAAATCACAACGGCTTAAAGAACAAGTTTTAAGTAATTATGCACAAAAAGACAAAGAAGTGAAGGAATCATGCCGTCCAGATAAACTTCAATATTATGACAACTTAACAGAAACAGCAGAGAAAGCAGCATATACAAATGACATGAAAACCATATACAAAATCACAAAACAGATGACAGGTAACTTTAACACAAGATGTGAAAGTGCAGTAAGGACACAAAATGGACAACTGGTCAGTGGAGAAAGAGGAAAAATTGAAAGATGGAGGGAACACTTTAACACCCTACTAAACAAAACACAAGCAGCACAAACAATAGACATATCTGAAGCAAAAACAGAACTAAACATCAATACAGGACCAATAACAATAAGTGAAGTAAAGGAGGCGATAAAGAAGCTAAAATCAGACAGGGCACCAGGTGAAGATGAAGTGACTGCGGAGAAGTTGAAAGCAGAAGAAACAGACCACCAAAACAACTTTGCCGGATATTACAACAAATTTGGGATCTAGAAAAAGCCCCAGAGGAGTGGAAAACTGGGCTTATAGTAAATCTACCAAAGAAGGGTGACCTCAGAGATTGCGGGAACTGGAGAAGCATTACCCTACTGCCACTCACCAGTAAAGTATTTTGCAGAATAATCATCAACAGAATTGTACCAACACTTGAGGAAAAACTTCGGAAAGAGCAGGCAGGATTTAGGAAAGGAAGATCATGCATAGACCACATATTTGTACTTAGACAAATATTAGAACCAGCATATGAGTGGCATAGCACAACATATGCATTATTCATAGATTTTGAGAAAGCCTTTGACAGTGTCAACAGAGATGCACTGTGGAAAATCCTAAGATGGCATAGCCTCCCCCATAAAATAGTTAATGTAATCAAAGACGAGGGTTTTCAGTGCAAAGTTATCTGTGGAGAACATACCTCCAGCAACTTTAGGGTACAAACAGGAGTGAAACAGGGATGTGTACTATCACTAACATTATTTATCTTGGCAGTAGACTGGTTAATGAAGGAGGCAACATCAGACAAACGCAGAGGATTACAATGGACCCTTGACATAGTGCTGGAGGACCTTGGCTTTGTGGACGACATTTGTCTATTATCAAGCAGTCACAAAGATATGTAAGATAAAATAAACAAGCTAACTCAGAATGCAAACAACATAGGACTAAAGATCAACGTAGGAAAGACAAAGTTAATGAAGCAAAATGTGAACAACAGAAATGTACTCAGAGTAGATAACAAGTTAGTGGAGGAGGTCAACGAATTTGTATACCTTGGCAGCAGAGTAGTAGAAAATGGAGACAGCACAGAGGACATCAACAGCAGACTTGCTAGAGCAAACCAGGCTTTTGCATGCTGCAGACTATACGGAAATCAAAAAAACTAAGCATAAATATGAAAATCAGGATATTTAAGAGTAATGTTCTAAGTGTACTACTCTATGGAAGTGAATGCTGGAAAATCACCAAAACCATAGAAAACAAGTTGAATTCTTTCCAGACTAAATGTTTACGAAGAATTAGAAAAATATTTTGGCCAAACATCATAAGAAATAACATCTTATTGGCAGAAATGCAGATGAAACCACTGACAACAATTATTGAGGAAAGACGCTGGCGATGGTTGGGATATGTGCTCCGAATGACTGACAACTCACTACCAAAAATAGCACTAAGATAGACACCACAGGGGAACAGAAGTAAGGGTAGACCAAAAGAGACATGGAGAAGAACAACAGAAAGGATGTTGAGCAATAGAGGGCTCATCTGGGCAAGAGCAAAAAAAAAGGCGAAGGACAGGCATTTGTGGAAAACTCTTGCGGAAGCCCCATGTGCCTTGGGCACTTAAGGTTCAGAGAGATATTTAGCCTTTATAGACTACTCAAAGCCATTTGATTATGTACAACACCAGAAACTCTGGGAATTAATGGAAAAAAAAGGGATTTCCAACACATTTGATACAATTAACATCACTGCTGTATCTAGACCAACAAGCAGCAGTAAGAATAAATGGTGAAACAACAACTTGGTTTGACATAAAACAAGGGGTCTGTCAGGGGTGTATATTGTCACCTTACTTATTTAACTTGTATATTGAAAATATAATGAGGAATGTTAGAGAAGATGTAGACAAAGAATATTACGATGCCATAACAGTTGGAGGTTATGAAATACCAGAGATTAGATAAGCTGATGACACAGTATTACTATCCACAACACAAAAAGGAATGAAAAAACTAATTATGTCAGTCCATAAGAGCAACGAAGAGCAAAACCTCTATCTTAATGCGAAGAAGACTAAATTGATGAAGACTGACAAAACAAACAAGGCAGCTGAAATATGTATCAATGATGAAAAACTGGAAGAAGTGGAGAGTTTTGAATATCTTGGATCACTGCTAACTACTAATGGAGATACAATGAGGGAAATTAAAAGGAAGACATCTGTAGCTCTTCAGAAAGTAAAACAACTAAAGAATCTATGGATAGGAACAGACAGAACTACAAAAAATAAGATTTTTAAGGGCATGCATTTTTCCCATCGCAACATATGCCTTTAAGACCTGGACACTTAACAAAACAGCTGAGAAACACATAAATGCCTTTGAATATAAATGCTACAGAAGAGTTCTTCAAATATCATGGACACAAAAAAGAACAAATATATCCATATTACAAGAACTTAATATTGAAGAAGGCTGGCTAGTAAAGAGGATTAAAGAGAGAAAACTTAAATGTTTTGGACACATTAAACGTCATGATAATCTAGAGAAAACCATCTTGGAAGGGTACATAATGGGAATAAGAATGAGAGGAAGATCAAGGCGAAGATGGGTGCAAGACATAGTTGGTGATCTGCAAATGGATGCATCAGCAGCAGGCCATCTTGCTCACAACCAAGAGACCTACAGGAGTGCTGTTAGGGAGGCAAAGTTCCGCAAAGGACATGCAAATGAATGAATGAATGAATGAATCTTACTATATTACGTGTCTCAGTCATAGATTTATTTTTAGTATCTTACTATAGTATGTTTCTCCGTTTTAGACTTATTTTTAGTATCTTATTATATAAGAGAAGGAGGAGGAGTAAAAATAACCAAGAAAAATATAGCAAGATAAATACAAAGCAAATGCAGAGAAGCAAAGGAAGTGTGGTTAAATGAACAGTGCAGATAAACAAAGGACTCTCATAATAAAGACAGCAAAAACATGCACAAATGAATTATTGAACTCACAGGCAGGAAAACAAAATATACCACAGGATGCCTGAAATCAAAAGAAGGTAAAATGTTAATGGGAAAAGAAGACATTGTGGACAGGTGGACAGGGTACATGGGTGAGCTATATGGAGGAGAAAGACCAGAGTTAACACTAGATACTGAAAACTGTGATGGACCGCCAATACTTGAAGATGAAATCATGGATGCCATCAAACACATGAAGAAAGGAAAAGTGACTGGGGCCTGATAATATAACAATAGAAGAAATAGAGGCACTAGAGGAAACAGGAAATAAAAATAATAACCAAGTTACTGAATGACATTTACAACAGTGTGAGGTGCAAAGGAATGTAATGACCACCGGACTATCAGCCTCTCATGTCACACAACGAAGCTACTTCTGAGAATTATTATGAGAAGAAAAAGGAAAAAGATAAAAATGGAAATAGCAGATGAATAGTTTGGATTTGTTGAAGGAAAGGGAACACACAATGCCATTTATGTTTTACGAACACTAACAGAAAGAGCTTTAGAACTACAGAAAGATTTCTACTTATGCTACATTGATTACACCATGGCATAAGAGAAGGAGGAGGAGTAAAAATAACCAAGAAAAATATAGCAAGATAAATACAAAGCAAATGCAGAGAAGCAAAGGAAGTGTGGTTAAATGAACAGTGCAGATAAACAAAGGACTCTCATAATAAAGACAGCAAAAACATGCACAAATGAATTATTGAACTCACAGGCAGGAAAACAAAATATACCACAGGATGCCTGAAATCAAAAGAAGGTAAAATGTTAATGGGAAAAGAAGACATTGTGGACAGGTGGACAGGGTACATGGGTGAGCTATATGGAGGAGAAAGACCAGAGTTAACACTAGATACTGAAAACTGTGATGGACCGCCAATACTTGAAGATGAAATCATGGATGCCATCAAACACATGAAGAAAGGAAAAGTGACTGGGGCCTGATAATATAACAATAGAAGAAATAGAGGCACTAGAGGAAACAGAAATAAAAATAATAACCAAGTTACTGAATGACATTTACAACAGTGTGAGGTGCAAAGGAATGTAATGACCACCGGACTATCAGCCTCTCATGTCACACAACGAAGCTACTTCTGAGAATTATTATGAGAAGAAAAAGGAAAAAGATAAAAATGGAAATAGCAGATGAATAGTTTGGATTTGTTGAAGGAAAGGGAACACACAATGCCATTTATGTTTTACGAACACTAACAGAAAGAGCTTTAGAACTACAGAAAGATTTCTACTTATGCTACATTGATTACACCATGGCATTCGACAAGGTGAACCATAATGAAATTATTGAAATGCTTGAAGACATCAATATAGACTGCAAAGACCTGAGGATTGTAAAACATCTATACTAGCAGCAAGAAGCAGCAATTCGAGTTGAAAATAGAACTGGAAAATATCAACCTATAAAACAAGGGGTGCGACAAGGATGTGTACTATCTCCAGACCTTTTTTCTCTGTATAGCGAGAATATTCTAAGAACGATCATCACAGAACCAGGCATAAAAATTGGAGGATACAATATTAACAACCTTCAGTATGCTGACGACACAGTACTGATAGCTGAGAACCAACAAGACCTGCAAAATCTCTTGGATAAAGTCGCCAAAGAAAATGAACAGAAAGGCTTTACTTTGAACATAAAAAAGGCGGAGATTATGGTTATATCTAAGAAACAGAATCCACCAGCATGCAGTATAAAATTAAAGGGAACTATTCTAAAGCAGGTGCAGAAATTCAAATACCTTGGAGTAGTAATAACTTCAGATGGGAAATGCAGAACAGAAATTAGGAACAGAATAGGCCAAGCAAAGACTGCATTTCAGAGAATAAGAAACATATTATGCAACACATCCTTATCAATGAATGTTAGAAAACGAGTCCTAAAATGCTATATTGAACCTATCTTGTTATATGGAAGTGAATCATGGACAATAGGCAAGTCTGCACAAAAATCATTGGAAGCAGCAGAAATGTGGTTTATTAGAAGAATGTTGTGAATCCCCTGGATAGCAAAAATAACTAATGAAGAATGTATGAGAAAAGCTGAAGAGACTAAAAAGTCTTGTCAAAAAGATAAGAGAGAGACAATGTACTTTCATAGGATATGCAATGAGAAGAGGGGGCATTGAAAATATTATAACAACAGGAAAAATAGAAGGAAGAAGGTCAAGAGGAAGACCAAAAGAAATGATACTGGACAGCCTGACGGGATGGTGTGAGAGGAGATCACCAACTGAGCTGATGGCCTACATGAAGATCGTGTACTCTGGAGAAGCATAATAGCCAACGGCAGTCGGCACGGCACCTGAAGATGATGATGATGATATCTTACTATATTGCGTGTCTCCGTTTTAGATTTATTTTTAGTATCTTACTATATTAGGTGTCTCCGTTCTAAATTTATTTTTAGTATTTTACTATTGTCTCTGTTTTAGATTTATTTGTAGTATTTTATCATATCATGTGTCTCCGTTTTAGATTTATTTTTAGTATTTTACCATATTACGTGTCTCCGTTTTAGATTTATTTTTAGTATTTTATCATATCATGTGTCTCCGTTTTAGATTTATTTTTAGTATTTTATCATATCATGTGTCTCCGTTTTAGATTTATTTTTAGTATTTTACCATATTACGTGTCTCCGTTTTAGATTTATTTTTAGTATCTTACTATATTAGGTGTCTCCGTTCTAAATTTATTTTTAGTATTTTACTATTGTCTCTGTTTTAGATTTATTTGTAGTATTTTATCATATCATGTGTCTCCGTTTTAGATTTATTTTTAGTATTTTACCATATTACGTGTCTCCGTTTTAGATTTATTTTTAGTATTTTATCATATCATGTGTCTCCGTTTTAGATTTATTTTTAGTATTTTATCATATCATGTGTCTCCGTTTTAGATTTATTTTTAGTATTTTACCATATTACGTGTCTCCGTTTTAGATTTATTTTTAGTATTTTATCATATCATGTGTCTCCGTTTTAGATTTATTTTTAGTATTTTACCATATTACGTGTCTCCGTTTTAGATTTATTTTTAGTATTTTATCATATCATGTGTCTCCGTTTTAGATTTATTTTTAGTATTTTATCATATCATGTGTCTCCGTTTTAGATTTATTTTTAGTATTTTATCATATCATGTGTCTCCGTTTTAGATTTATTTTTAGTATTTTATCATATCATGTGTCTCCGTTTTAGATTTATTTTTAGTATTTTACCATATTATGTGTCTCCGTTTTAGATTTATTTTTAGTATCTTACTATATTACGTGTTTCCGTCATATATTTATTTTTAGTATCTTGCTACATTGCGTGTTTCCGTTTTAGATTTATTTTTTATCATCTTACTACATTGCGTGCCTCTGTCATAGATTTACTTGTAGTATCTAATTACATTCACAGTACTGGAGGACTTTGACTTTGCCGTCGAAATTTGTCTACTATCAAGAAGGCAGAAAGATGTGCCAGATAAAATAAAGAAGCTAACCCAAAATAGGATTAAAATTTAACGTAGCAAAGACAAAGTTAATGAAGCAAAATGTGAACAACAGAAATGTACTCAGAATAGATAACAAGTTATTGGAGGAAGTCCATGAATTTGTATATCTTGGCAGTAAAGTAGTAGAAGATGGAGACATCACAGAGGACATCGATAGCAGACTTACTAGAGCAAACCAGGCTTTTGAAATGCTGCAGACTATATGGAAATTTAAAAAAAAAACAACTGAAGATGAAGACGAAAAGCAGGATATTAATAGTAATGTTCTAAGTGTACCACTCTACAGAAGTGAATGCTGAAAAATCACCAAAACTATAGAAAACAAGCGGAATTCTTTCCAGACTAAATGTTTACGAAGAATTAGAAGTATGTTTTGGCCAAACACCGTAAGAAATAACATCTTGTTGGAAGAAATGCAGATGAAGCCACTGACAACAATTATTAAGGAAGACGCTGGCGATGGTTGGGACATGTGCTCCTAATGACTGACAACTCACTATAAAAAATAGCACTAAGATGGACACCACAGTGGAACAGATGTAAGGGTGGACCAAAGAAGACGTGGAGAAGAATAACAGAGAGGATGTTGAGCAATAGAGGGCTTACCTGGGCAAGAGCGGAAAAAAGACGAAGGAAGGGCGTTTGTGGCATCCCTGACCCGTCTGTTTTGGGGTGGGGGGGGGGGGGTGGGAGGGGAGCAGGGACATGTTACCAGGCTTTACACTGTGTCTTTCAATCAGTACCTTTACTGTTGTTCTTGTGAAATCTATCTCGTTTTTTTTTTAACTGATACTGTGGACAGTTATATCTTCCTACTGTCTCTGGTAGTAGAGTGCTGCGACCTCGAGTAAGATGATTTTTATTCATGAAAGGTTTCTCTTATTCTCGTGCATGGTACTCCTGTGCTTGAGACAGGAGTCCCTCTTCACCTATCATGAATGAGTGACCCACAGGAAACACAGCTCTACTTGAGCTCCACTAAGTATAGGAAACTCAGCTTTACTCGAGCTCCATTTAGTATAGGAAACTCAGCTTTACTTGAGCTCCACTTAGTATAGGAAACTCATCTCTACTTAAACTCCACTTAGTAAAGGAAACTCAGGTCTACTTGAGCTCTACTTAGTATAAGAAACTCAGGTCTACCTGAGCTCCACTTAGTATAGGAAACTCGCCTCTACTTGAACTCCACTTAGTATAAGCAACTCAGGTCTACTTGAGCTCCACTTAGTATAGGAAACTCACCTCTACTTGAACTCCACTTAGTATAGGAAAATCAGCTCTACTTGAGCTCCACTTAGTATAGGAAACTCAGCTCTACTTAAACTCCACTTAGTATAGGAAATTCAGCTTTACTTGATGCCTTAGCAGATGTTCCAAGGATGTTTGTTCTACAGTCAACGACTTCGCATTTCGTTTATTTGGGGACGTAAACACACACTCGCACGCACACACACACACGCACTTCGGTTTTCTAAATTTGGCGCCCCGGTAATCAATCAACAAAAACGGATATCCAACTCTTTCCTCGGCTAAGAAAGGAAAGAAAGAAGTCCGCATGAGTTTTACTACATTATCCTCTTGTGATTTGTCTTAGTGAATCTAGTGAACAACTCGCAAACCTGGCCAGGTCGACGGGGCTGCAGACGTAGCATAGCCAACCAGTGCTTGAACGAAGAAGAAGAAGAAGGTGAACGACTCATCAAGAGTCCCAGACTGATGGTCAGTAAACAAAGAACAGGTATAATCAGTTACTGTACGCTGACAAAAAAGATGCTAAAGATGAAATGAGAACCCATGGATGTGTCTTGGAGTGCAAGGACGATGGTCTTTCCAAACCTCTAGTGTGTCAGAAGGTCAAGGAATATGTGAACACTGAGTGCCATATCCTCTGGGTCAGTGGTTCCCATTTAACAATTGTCCACGGACCCCCTGCTGTTTAAAAATCCACACCACGGACCCCCCGCCCCCTCCCCCGCTGCTGTTTCAAAATCAGGCCACGGACCCCCCACCTTTGCAAAAGTTTCATATCTGTATGGTAGCTGTGTGCCTTAAAAGCAAAGGAACTTTTTTTTTTAGAAAATGTAGGTAACCTTTAGTAAACGCCACACTAAACTAAAAAACATGGCTCAGAGTTTGCGAATTAATCAATAATGCGCTTAGGAAAACATAGACAGCAATTAACATTCCTACTTGTTCTGACAAAAGAACAGAATATGGAACATGTAACAGTTAACCAACTTAAATATGGTTAGAGAAATCATGCTTCGTTTTATTCCGAACAATCGCTTCCACATCTGGTTCAGTATTACCTGTTTTGAATATCAAACCTGGACAAACATCAAACAGATTCTTGTGCTTGTTCTTCGTGTAACAATATGTCGAAAACGTTTGTTCACAAGGAAATGAAGAACGAAACGTTTTCTCGCCAACCTTCTTGTAATCGGGAAAATGAATCTTCACCCAAAATTACTCCAGTGTGCATTCTTTGAAAATTGTCATCGGCTGTTAAACTTTTCACAGTGGAAAAAAAAAGCCCTTGAGTTTTTGTCACGGACCCCCACTGCAGGTACTCCCCGGGTGTCCGCAGATCACCAAATGGGAACCACTGCTCTAAGTGACTCCGTGGCAAAAGAGAGAGAGAGAGAGAGAGAGAGAGAGAGAGAGAGAGAGAGAGAGAGAGACTGTTTGTGCCTTACTTTTTTTAGTCCATTTTTTTTGTAGACTGATGATCTTCGTTCACAATCATTTACATAATCCTTTCCACGACATTACCCGATAAATTTAAGTTCATAACTACGTGTAGATATTAGCTTCTTCTTCTTCTTCGTTCGCTTCTACCACCAAAACCGCACTGTGATCCTACTGAATTTACGCCTGTGGTCCTCGTTAGGTCCCGTGGTCTCCTGTGTGGTCCCCGAAAAGACCACACGAGATCCACAAGAGGACCACAAGGGGTTCAGAGTATCGCAGGGCTTTAGCCTGTATTCTTGGTGGGTCTCTGAAGCGGATTGCGTGACACCGTCGTTTTCGTTGCACCAGTTTAGTCTAGAGTTGGACTTTCTCACCGGAAGACCTCGACGTGTTTAGGATATCAATATGTCCCCGCTGGGTGAGAGGTGGTAGCCCACCCAGGCCAGAGTTGGACCTTCTCACCGAAAAACCTCGACATGTTTTGAGATACCCGTGTATCACCGTCGGGTGAGAGGTGGTTGCCCATCCAGTCCAGAGTTGCACTTTCTCACCGGAAAACCTCAGCGTGATTAGGATACGCAAACATCCCCGCCGGGTGAGAGGTGGTTGCCTATCTAGACTGCCCTGGTCCAGTGTCTCCGACTTCAGCATTTTGCGGTAGTGGCCGCTACCCTTCCTAGTTGTGACCAGGATGGAGCTTTTGTCCAGGAGGACGAATCCTCGCCACTAGTGACTTCCACCCCTGGGTTGAGCCGGTTTAGGCATATTATCCCAGTATGAGCGTGTTTGGGACGTGATCGACCTCTAGAGCAGAGGTACTGTGACATGCATAGCCTTCAAGATTCACCCCTGGCGTAAGTCGGTTTAGGCAAAATTCAACAGTATGGGTGTATATCAGGCGTGGCCGACCTCTAGAGCGGAGGTGGCATGACATGTCTAGCCATCAAGTTTCACCTCTGGTGTGTGCCGGTTTAGGCATATTTCACCAGTGTAGTTGTATTTTCGGACGTGGCCGGCCTCTAGAGCAGAGGCGCCGTGGTATGTGTAGCTCTCGCAGCGATACTACTGGACATACCGATTAAATTTCACGTTATCCTTTCCACCACCTTTCCCATCGTCACCGCACAGCAACCTTTATTTCTTTTCCGCATTTTCTTCCTTGACCGGGAGGAGCTTCACTCCAGGTGCGGCATTCGAAGTGTCTCGCCAGCAGTGTCTTAACCTCTAGGACAAGCCGGTTCATGCATTTCACCCGATATGACTGCACTCAGGACGTGGCCGACCTCCAGACCAGAGGTGCCGTGATTTGACTGTTTGCTTCGCTTTATCCTTTCTACCACCCTTTCCGCAGTGGTGCTGAGCGGCAACCCTATTTGCACCTTTCTTCATCGGCCGGGAGGAGCACCGCTCCACACCCGGCAGCTGAAGAATCTCGCCAACAGCGGCAGATGAGCTACCAAACGTGCCACTCATCTACCCTAAGTATCTGGTTTTAAGACGCCAGATATTCGCCCTCGCCCCTTCTCCTGTCAGTTTAAACAGTTCTGCCACGGGAAGGCCAGGAGCTGGACTTGACTGCCAGAGGCTGTTTGAGACGCACGCCGTTGGAGTGGAGATCGAATTCTCCACCCCACCTCCGGCAATAACAGTCCTTAGAACCATATTAGCTGCTAAATTTAAGTTCATAACTACGTGTAGATATTAGCTGCTAAATTTAAGTTCATAACTATGTGTAGGTATTACAGCAACAACAAAGATATCATGAAGTTGTAACACCCAGATTGGAAAAGGCTGTGTACAAGATTAAAACGACATCTCAGCACTGGCTTTACTTAAGAAGAACCGAACGCTGCTGTTATTTAACGGCGAGGATCAAAGCAACACCGTCGAGTGCAAATTTCAGACCCAAAGTCGGGGGGCCAAAGATGCAGCACTCAAATTTAATGAGATACTGGTCAACGGCCTACATATGATTACTTTTGACAGGGTAAGAGAACTATCTTGCGTTGTACCCTCTAGTGAGAGGCAATAGTCTGATAGAGGAAACAGAGGTCAGGGTGGGGCAGCAAACTTGTTCTAAAAGGAAACAAAATAAAACCGGGCCAAAGTCGGATATGTCACTCTGAAAGGTGCATATATCACAGTCTAGCTGCACTCCGAGACACAGGGCAAACAACACCATCGTGAGGCCGAATACAGAGGAAGAAGAAACATTCTGAATTTGGCTGTTAGAGAATTTTCACTTTTAATCTTTCTGTTCATGGGCTTCGTGCGTAGTCTAACGATTACACCACATCTATTTTTAGTGTTAGTTGGAAACAGATGTACCGCCCAGGCCATGCTGGTTTGTGAAGTAACAAGGCTGCAAATAGACTGACTGGTAATGATGCAATTACTGGCACAGGACTTTGAACAAAGATGCTCACTTTACCGCAGTGTCCTAATGCGCAGCAATATATTATCGACATAGAGAGCGGAGGTAATGTGTATATTACTACGGTCTCTGTGGGTGGAGTCTGTTAAAGAAGCATTGCAAACGCTGCTTTTTAGCTACACCTCATGTCTGTCGACATATTTCGTGTGCTCATCATCTTCGTCTCTCTCGTGATTTGTTACTTTGTGGTGAGAGAGCTTGTGTGTCCCAGTGATCCAAAGGGCTATGCTGGCAGGAGCAACCTACCACTAATCACTCAAGTAGAGGAGAGGAAGTAGAAGAATATGAAACAGATAACAATCTACTACTAATCACTCAAGCAGAGGAGAGGAAGTAGAAGAATATGAAACAGATAACAACCTACTACTAATCACTCAAGCAGAGGAGAGGAAGTAGAAGAATGTGAAACAGATAACAGCCTACTACTAATCACTCAAGCAGAGGAGAGGAAGTAGAAGAATGTGAAACAGACAACAACCTACTACTAATCACTCAAGTAGAGGAGAGGAAGTAGAAGAATATGAAACAGATAACAATCTACTACTAATCACTCAAGCAGAGGAGAGGAAGTAGAAGAATATGAAACAGATAACAACCTACTACTAATCACTCAAGCAGAGGAGAGGAAGTAGAAGAATGTGAAACAGATAACAGCCTACTACTAATCACTCAAGTAAAGGAGAGGAAGTAGAAGAATATGAAACAGATAACAATCTACCACTAATCACTCAAGCAAAGGAGAGGAAGTAGAAGAATGTGAAACAGACAACAACCTACTACTAATCACTCAAGTAGAGGAGAGGAAGTAGAAGAATATGAAACAGATAACAATCTACTACTAATCACTCAAGCAGAGGAGAGGAAGTAGAAGAATATGAAACAGATAACAACCTACTACTAATCACTCAAGCAGAGGAGAGGAAGTAGAAGAATGTGAAACAGATAACAGCCTAATACTAATCACTCAAGTAAAGGAGAGGAAGTAGAAGAATATGAAACATATAACAATCTACTACTAATCACTCACGCAGAGGAGAGGAAGTAGAAGAATATGAAACATATAACAACCTACTACTAATCACTCAAGCAGAGGAGAGGAAGTAAAAGAATGTGAAACAGATAACAAACTACTAGTAATCACTCAAGCAGATGACGAGCCAACCTTTTACTTAAGGAGACGGAGAACCACCACAACCCCAGACCTAGCATTCGTAATAGAAGATATAACACACAAAACTGAACAAGAGACACTTGGACAACTAGGAGGAAGTGACTACAAACTAATAAAACTAAAGGTGAACCATAACTACAGAACACCAACACAAAAACCATTACCCAGCTAATCATACAAAAGAGCCAATTGGGAAAATTTTCAGCAGACTTATAGACCTATACTGTGAAAACATAAACACCCGACAACAAGGATGTGAACAAAACGGCCAAACAATTCAATGAAACAATACTAAAGGCAGCTTTTGAAACCATACCACGAGGAGAAAGAAAAAAAAAACCACCAGCCATACTGGACAGAAAAGCTTAAAAAACTTGAAGATAACCTGACAGCTGCAAATATGAAATCAAATCAAGCTCTTTGTAGCGGCTGCCACAGAGGTGATCTTGTAATACAGACATCATACTGAAAGACTGGACTTTTAAAAAAGTAGGATCAGCTTTGCTCATGAACGAAGAACACAGCTGTAATATGTCGGTTTACATCATATATATATATATATATATATATTTCTGAACCTCAAGTGCCCAAGGCACATGGGGCTTCCGCAAGGGTTTTCCACAAATGCCTGTCCTTCGCCTTTTTTTCTGCTCTTGGCCAGGTGAGCCCTCTATTGCTCAACATCCTTTCTGTTGTTCTTCTCCATGTCTCTTTTGGTCTACCCTTACTTCTGTTCCCCTGTGGTGTCCATCTTAGTGCTATTTTTGGTAGTGAGTTGTCAGTCATTCGAAGCACATGTCCCAACCATCGCCAACATCTTTCCTCAATAATTGCTGTCAGTGGCTTCATCTTCATTTCTGCCAACAAGATGTTATTTCTTATGGTGTTTGGCCAAAATATTTTTCTAATTCTTTGTAAACATTTAGTCTGGAAAGAATTCAACTTGTTTTCTATTGTTTTTGTGATTTTCCAGCATTCACTTCCATAGAGTAGTACACTTAGAACATTACTCTTAAATATCCTGATTTTCATATTTATGCTTAGTTTTTTTTATTTCCATATAGTCTGCAGCACTGCAAAAGCCTGGTTTGCTCTAGTAAGTCTGCTGTTGATGTCCTCTGTGCTGTCTCCATTTTCTACTACTCTACTGCCAAGATATACAAATTCATTGAGCTCCTCCACTAACTTGCTATCTACTCTGAGTACATTTCTGTTGATCACATTTTGCCTCATTAATTTTGTCTTTCCTATGCTGATCTTTAGTCCTATGTTGTTTGCATTCTGAGTTAGCTTTTTTATTTTATCTTGCATATCTCTGTGGCTGTTTGATAGCAGAAAAATGTCGTCTGCAAAGTCAAGGTCCTCCAGCACTGTGTCAAGGGTCCATTGTAATCCTCTGCGTTTGTCTGATGTTGCCTCCTTCATTAACCAGTCTACTGCCAAGATAAATAATGATGGTGATAGTACACATCCCTGTTTCACTCCTGTTTGTACCCTAAAGCTGCTGGTGGTATGTTCTCCACAGATCACTTTGCACTGAAAACCCTTGTATAGGGCTTTGATTACATTCACTATCTTATGGGGGAGGCCATGCATCTTAGGATTTTCCACAGTGCATCTCTGTTGACACTGTCAAAGGCTTTCTCAAAATCTATAAACAATGCATATGTTGTGCTATGCCACTCATTTGCCTGTTCTAATATTTGTCTAAGTACAAATATGTGGTCTATGCATGATCTTCCTTTCCTAAATCCTGCCTGCTCTTTCCAAAGTTTTCCCTCAAGTGTTGGTACAATTCTGTTGATGATTATTCTGCAAAATACTTTACTGGTGAGTGGCAGTAGGGTAATGCCTCTCCAGTTCCCGCAATCTCTGAAGTCACCCTTCTTTGGTAGTTTTACTATAAGGCCAGTTTTCCACTCCTCTGGAGCTTTTTGTAGATCCCAAATTTGTTGTAGTATCCGGCAAAGTTGTTTTGGTGTTTCTGTTTCTTCTGCTTTCAACATGTCAGCAGTCACTTCATCTTCACCTGGTGCCCTGTCTAATTTTAGCTTCTTTATCACCTCCTTTACTTCACTTATTGTTACTGGTCCTGTATTGATGTTTAGTTCCGTTTTTGCTTCAGGTATGTCTATTGTTTGTGCTGCTTGTGTTCTGTTTAGTAGGGTGTTAAAGTGTTCCCTCCATCTTTCAATTTTTTCTCTTTCTCCACTGACCAGTAGTCCATTATGTGTCCTTATTGCACTCTCACATCTTGTGCTGAAGTTACCTGTCATCTGTTTTGTGATTTTGTATATGGTTTTCATGTCATTTACATGTGCTGCTTTCTCTGCTGGTTCTGCTAAGTTATCATAGTACTGACGTTTATCTTGACAGAATGATTCCTTCACTTCCTTGTCTTTTTGTGCATAATTACTTAAAACTTGTTCTTTAAGCCGTTGTGATTTGGTGTTCAGTAATTTTTTCTTTGCTCTATCTTTTCCCATGTGGTCTTGCTTATCCATTCCTCTTTTCTCCTTTTCCGATATCCCAGCACCTCTTTTGCTGTTTTCTGTAGTGTTTTATTGAACTCTAGTATGGACATTTCTGCTTCGTCTTGTAGGACACTGAAGCGGTTCTTAAGTACTATTGAGAATTCATTTCTTGTTTGCTGGTCTTTCAGTTTTCTTGTATCAAAATGTATCTTTCTGTGTTCTCCAATTTTGGCTTTCCTTAATTTTAGTTTTATTTTTGATACCAGAAGGTTGTGATCACTTCCTACATCTGCTCCTTTCCATGCTCACACATCTTGTAGTGACCGTTTCCACTTGTTGTTTATGTGATCGATTTGGTTGTGGTTTTATCTGGTGACCTCCAAGTCACTTTATGGATGTTTTTGTGTTGGAAAATTGTCCCTCCGATGGTCATCATGTTTTCTTCACAGAAACTGCACAGTCTTTCTCCATTTTCATTTATTTCTCCGATTCCTTCTCTTCCCATGATTCTTCTTTGATCTTCATTTCCTTCACCTACGTTTGTATTGAAGTCACCCAAGATGAGTAGCATATCATGCTTGGGTATTGTTTCTACTGTGGCTTGGAGGCTGTTGTAAAAATCTTCTTTTAATTCCTCTTCAGCTGCTTCTGTTGGTGCATAACAAACCATAATAGACAGCTTCGTGAATCTTGAGTTGAACCGTGCTTATAATAATCTCTCATTTATTGGGGTCCATTTCAGCAATGCTCTTGGTGCTTTTTTGTTATAATCAATGCTACCCCTCCTTCATGAAGATCTTCTTTACATGACCATATTATTGTATCTTCTGTGTGCTGTGTTGTTAATTTCCTTCTGCCTTGTCCTGTCCATCTTGCTTCTTGTATTCCTAGTATGTCTAGTTTGTATCTGTGCATTTCCTTGATGGTTTGTGCTAGTTTTCCAGTCTGGTTATGTGTTCTTACATTCCTATGTATATATACATATATACACACACAACAGAAAGTCTAGGTTTATGTGTATGATATATAAGAAAGGAAGGGGCGGGTGCTGGGGATATTTATCAAATGATGTGTATGAACCTGTGTCTAAGATTGTGGAGTGCTGTAAATGTTCTATGTGACTATATGTTGACTGTACCACCAATCTGATTAGTTAGAAGTAAAAGAGGAGTGGAGGAAAGGAGCACAGGAGAGAAGGATATAATGGCCGCCAAGCCGAGCTATTTAAAGATGAGTAGAATAGAACAGCTTTATTCATTAATAGAGCATTGTGTGTATTTATATTCATTCATTCATTTGCATGTACCTTGCGGAACTTTGCCTTCCTAACAGCACTCCTGTAGGCCTCTCGGACGTGAGCAAGATGGCCTGCTGCTGATGCATCCATTTGCAGATTATTGACGATGTCTTGTGGCCATCTTCGCCTTGGTCTTCCTCTCTTTCTTTTTCCCACCATGTACCCTTCCAAGACGGTCTTCTCTAGATTACCATGACGTTTAATTTGTCCAAAATATTTAAGTTTTCTCTCTTTAATCCTCTTTGCTAGCCAGCCTTCTTCAATATTAAGTTCTTGTAGTATGGATATATTTGTCCAGTATTTATATACTGATTTTGGGAATCTGCGAACATCGATGGAAAGGATCAGGACACTTTAAGAGTGAGAATGATAATATCTTTATACACTCTGGTGGAGAAGTAGGAGGAAAGAATGGAGTGGCATTTTACTTGGACAAATCAACATCAAAAGCATTACTAGGTTACAATCCAGTAAGTGATAGAATTCTTACAATCAGACTTAAGGGCATTCCTAGAAACGTAACAATCATCCAGATATATGCACCTACATCAGCAGCAGAAGAAGAGGAAGTAGAAGACTTTTATAACACACTGCAAACGACAATAGACCAGGTACAGAAAAATGATATTGTATTAATAATAGGGGATTTTAATGCAAAGATTGGTACAGAAGAGCAGAAGATGAAGGACATGTTGTAGGGAAATTTAGCATAGGACATAGAAATGAGGCAGGAGACAATCTAATGGCGTTTTTCATGGAAAATGAGCTAATGATGGCTAGCACACTTTTTAAACAACATCCAAGAAGACTTTACACATGGACATCACCTGATTGGAAAACCAAGAATAGATTACATTTTAGTGCAAAGAAAGTGGAGGTCAAGTATAACATCAGCAAAAACTTTACCAGGTGCTGATTGTGACACGGACCATGAGTTATTATTAGCAGACATGAAGATAAAGTTAAAAAAGACAGTTATGGGAGCAAAACCACTCTGCTTTGATCTTACAAAAATACCAGAACAATACGGTATAGAAATGAAGAACCGTTTTGAAATCCTGATGGCTGTACAGGAGGAGATGACACATGATGATTTGGCTACACAGTCTAGAGATATCTTAATAGTAACAGCTAAAGGCATGGTTCCAGTAAAGAAAACACAAAAGAATGGATGGATTACAGCAGGCACACTAGAATTGAAATAATAAAATAGAGAAATGAAGACGCAATGGAAAGTGACAAACAACAACAAAGAGGAATATAAATCTTTAACAAAAGAAGTACAAATAAACATAAGAAAAGACAAAAAACAATACATACAAGATTGTTGTGAAAGAATAGAAGAACATCAGAAGTGTGGAAGAGATAGTGAAATGTTTAAAGAAATGAAGACATTGACGAGAAATGTCACACCTAAGCTAAATGTAATTTGTGATGAGATGGGGAATACCTTGACAGAGACAGAGGAAATTCTAGAAAGATGGATGGAATATTGTAGAGGAATGTATGAAACAACCGACCGTGAAAGCATAAATCTACAGTGTGAATTATTATTAGAGGAGAAAGAACCCGAACCGACAATAGAAGAAGTTTTATGGGCAATAAAGAATCTGAAAAATGGTAAATCACAAGGATGTGATGAGATAACAGCTGAACTTATTAAAGCAGGAGGAAAGGAATGTGCAACAATCTATCATGCACTATGTAAAAAGATATGGCATTCACGTATTTGGCCAAAAGAATGGAAAAGAACTGTATACCACTGCCAAAAAAAGGGTAACCTGAAATTATGCACAAACTACAGAACTGTTGCCCTGATTACCCATGCCAGTAAAATTCCATTAAAAATCATAATGTGTAGACTTCAAAAGAAAATAGAAGAAGAAGTCAATATGGTCCAAGCTGGTTTCAGGCAAGGAAGAGGATCAAGAGATCATATATTCAATATAAGATTAATAATAGAGAAATGCAGAGAGTTTAATGTGAATCTATATTTAGCCTTTATAGACTACTCAAAGGCATTTGATTGTGTACAACACCAGAAACTTTGGGAAAAAATGGAAAAAATGGGATTTCCAACATATTTGATACAATTAACATCACTGCTGTATCTAGACCAACAAGCAGCAGTAAGAATAAATGGTGAAACAACAACTTGGTTTGATATAAAACAAGGGGTCCGTCAGGGGTGCATATTGTCACCCTACTTATTTAACTTGCATACTGAAAATATAATGAGGAATGTTAGAGATGTAGACAAAGAATATTACGATGCCATAACAAGTGGAGGTTATGAAATACCAGAGATTAGATATGCTGATGACACAGTATTACTGTCCACAACACAAAAAGGAATGGAAAAACTAACTATGTCAGTCCGTAAGAATAGCGAAGAACAAAACCTCTATCTTAATGCAAAGAAAATTAAATTGATGACAACTGACAAAACAAACAAGGCAGCTGAAATATGTATCAATGATGAAAAACTGGAAGAAGTGGAGAGTTTTGAATATCTTGGATCACTACTAACTAGTAGTGGAGATGCAGTGAGGGAAATTAAAAGGAGGACATCTATCACTCTTCAGAAAGTAAAACAACTAAAGAATCTGTGGAGAGGAGCAGACAGAACTACAAAAATAAGATTTTTAAGGGCATGCATCTTTCCCATCGCAACATATGCCTGTGAGACCTGGACACTTAACAGAACAACTGAGAAACACATAAATGCCTTTGAATGTAAATGCTACAGAAGAATTCTTCAGGTATCATGGACACAAAAAAGAACAAATATATCTATACTACAAGAACTTAATATTGAAGAAGGCTGGCTAGTACAGAGGATTAAAGAGAGAAAACTTAAATATTTTGGACACATTAAACGTCGCTATAATCTAGAGAAGACCTTCTTGGAAGGGTACATAATGGGAAAAATAAAGAGGAAGACCAAGGCGAAGATGGGTGCAAGACATCGTTGATGATTTGCAAATGGATGCATCAGCGGCAGGCCATCTTGCTCACAACCGAGAGGCCTACTGGAGTGCTGTTAGGGAGGCAAAGTTCCACAAGGGACATGCAAATGAATGAATTTATATACTGATTTTTTAACGCAGGTTTTAGTTGTAAATATGTATTTATGTTCTGAGTTTTATATATTTACAACTATAAACTGCGTTATTATCTTACTGAATGCAGTTTCAGTTGTGGAACTTTTCGGATCATCTTAGGTATGTGCCTAAGTATCGGGGAAGCTGTATCACTACACGGTCCTTCTTTGTGATAAACATCACCAGAAACAGTTGTAATATGTTATGTAATCTCACTCTGCCAGCCAAGCATCCAGTAAGAGATGTATCTTTGTATCTACTACACCAGAACTAGATCTTGTTTTATTACTTCGTCTGCACTCAGCTCGTTTCTGTAAATCATCATCATCATCATGCCACTGTTACTCTCGACATCGTGTACAGCGACCGAAGATGTAAACAGGCCTTCTCCTCCATTCTGCACTGTTGTTGATCCGAGCTGTTGACTTCAAATTTTCAGATTTTCGTCATACATTTAAGAAAAATGTATAATTAAAAACGGGAATTACAAAGTGCATTATTAATATCTGTTACAGAAAGAATTTACAAAATGATTTGGTATGTCGTTAAAAGGTAGCTGTATAGTTCGTTGCTTAGAAATATACTATGGAAATATCCCAAACAGAAAGTAAACAAGGAAGGTCAAACGAAAGTTGGGACAGGCTGGTTTGCAGAGGCGACGAAAACAAGTCTATTTTGAGCTACTGAGCTGTTAGCCTCCTGTCGGCGAACATTCTGGAAAAATCGAGTTTTGTGTCTCATAGGCGGCGACTGAGAAGTAGGAAATGGAGGTGCTTGTAACGAAGTGAAGTTTTTATTTATTTATTTTAATCCTCAGTTCCGCGTAACTATCTGTTTATAGAATAATTTTGTTTGGGGGAGGGGGGGGGGTAATTTAATCATTGTTGTTTGACATCTGATTAAGAATTACTTATATTTTTACTCTAGCAAAACTAAACAATCTATGCAGAGTAGGAAGGTAGGAAACGAAACGAAAGAAAAAGAGGAAGATTTAACGCATTATAACAGAAGGGCACTCACAGGTATGGCGGCTAAAAAGAAGTCTGGTAATATTTGAGTCAAGATTTAACAATTATCGTCCCTTAATTGTGCTTGCTACCACAAGTATGGGATTTTGAACGATTTTCCCCTCCCCCTCCTTTTCTTTATATTTTCACTGCAGTGTTATTATCATTGTTTCCTTTTTGGAGAGGACGTGCATTCGGTTTAGATCTGGTTCATACAGTATGTATTTTGAGTAACAGTCACTCATTTTTGCCCAAACGTTTCCGTCCCAGACCAGACCTTCAGTATCAGTCATCTCCAAACATGTGTCAATTCTGGAACAATTTTCAAAGTGGACTGCACTGATATGTAACAATTTTAAAAATTGGATAAATAAGCCTTACCAACCCCATTCCCCCCCCCCCCCACTCTCCTTTTTACTGTATATGCTCTTCAATTAAAAAATAATTAGTGTGTCACAGAGAATACACAGTATAGTTCAGTTTTAAAGGGGGAAAAAACCATAGTTGTCCAACAGGAGCAAGATGGAGCCATCCAGTGCATGACGTCATGTTATTTGCCACCCTAGTAACCTTTGTCATCGTATCTTTATCTCATTTCTCAGCCAATCGCATGTTTCTACTTCGAGCTTATTTACCGAGAATATATTTACACATATACAGTACATATCTAGTAGTGGAAATTCTAGCGCCTTCAAAAGTTCTCATCAGCAACATTACTTAGTAATGACATATCATTTCGACTTCCTCAGGTTATCCAGACAAGCTAATTAATGGACCTCAGAGAGAAGAGCAAGGGATGAGATCACATGTCTAATGTGTTCTGTTACATGCTCCAGGCTCATGTTCGTTTGGGTGTCATTCCCCTAGGACGTCAGCAAAACAGTATCGTTGTAATTTATGATAAGAAATATTTAAAAGAGTCAAAGCAGCTTTATTCACGAACGAAAAAAAAACAGCAACCCATTTTAGGCTTTCTTCAACTTCCGGCAGATATGGTAATTCTAAAAAAAATACTACTGCAGAGAGATTTGGATAATTACATTTTGTCTCTGTCTGAGTGGCATAGTGGTTAGTGCTCCAGCCTTTCATCATGCTTCAGAACTATCCAGCAGGAGAAATGGGTGCCAAACTTCTTCTGGAGCTGAGGAAGAAAGGACGGGGAGGAATGATGTTGATATCACCTTCTCGTGTGCCGACAACATATCCCTTATGTGCCTCCATGGTATAATTGGGGGAAAAAAATATTGTTTCATATATTTTATCTTACATATGGACCTCGTACACTTCTGCGATGTTGGGCCTCATCTGTTGAAAAAAATTATTTTATTAACGAATACGTTTTTTAATTTCAGTTTCTCTTGCTTTGTCTTGTTTCCGTTCTCATACACCTTTCATTGTTGAAGGGACATATCCACAGTGTCACGCATTCCTGCTTCTGAGACCCACCAAGAATACAGGCTCAAGACCTGCGATACTCTGAACCTCCTGCGGTTCTCTCGGGGATCTCGTATGGTCCTTTCGGGGACTACACGGGGGACCACGGGGCTTATCGAGGACCACAGGCGTAAATTCAGTAGGATCACAGGGCGGTCTTGGTGGTAGAAGCGGAAGAAGAAGAAGAAGAAGAAGAAGGGACATATAAACGTTATGATAGGGCTCTGCGATTGGCTTCAGAAAGTGGGATATTGAAGATTTCTATAATTTCCTACCACTATCTCTTGCGTGCGTGGTCTCTCTCTCTCTTTCCTACAGTTTTTAACGTGAATATTTGAATGTTTCCTGTGCTATGTTGTATGTCTATTTCACTGTTAACTTTAATCTACCTATAGTAGTACAGTGTTTATTAGGTGAGATCTTTTCTTCTTGTTGCCTTATCGTCAGACTGTAATTATCATAAAACATTTTGTACATTTTTCTTTTCCGTGCACTTTTGTTATTTGTTACTTATTGGAATTTATTGTTTGCAGCCATTTCAGAGGGACGAAAGACAGGCAGGCATGGACACACAAACATAAAGTCACAGAGAGAGAGAGAGAGAGAGAGAGAGATAGAGAGAGACGTGTTCGAAAATATGAATTACAAACTATTAAACAGGGAAAAAGGCCACACGGTAGACCTAAACTTAGACATATTTGTTAGTCATCACTACGAGATTCGTCATTCAGTCACGAGGTATGAGAAGAAATTTACAAAAGACCGAATCACATGCAGAGCAACTCTGTACCAGGGCGTAGCATCATAAGGAAAGGAGATGATGACAAAACTTAATTAAAGATGGAAGATGCAAGCACAAGGAAAAGAAACCTTGCAGAACAAATATTGCGTGCTTTTACTGTGGCCGATTAAGGAAAGCTAAAATAGATAGAGTCAACCACGAGAGGAGTTGTGGAACAAAATAATGACTGGCAGAACCCACAACAGCTGATATATGTCTGCCTAAGACTAGTTCCTTATACGGAAAATGCCAATGTGTAGGGTGTCTGAATGGCGAAGTGGTTAATGCACCGGTCTCTCATAGCGAAGGTCAGGGGTTCCGACTTCTTCTGGAGTTGGAGAAAGAAAGGCAGCCAGGCATGATACTGACCATATCACCCTCTAGTGTGCTGACAGGTCAAGGAAAATATAGGCACTAACACCATATCCATATGTGCCTCTAAGGCATGACAGGATTACCTTTACTTTTTTAAAAAAAAATAAGTACATCGGAATGCGTACTGAAATAGAATGCTGGCTGTAGTAATAACAAATAAAAAATAATCCAGAGATAATGCTTAGCATTAAGAAAAAAAAAACAATCAAAGTTACTCGGACAATCAGCAGAACGAAGGTCTCCAAAAATTGGTCATGACTGGAAAGGTAAATGGCAAAAGACAGAGAAGGCGAAAAAAGTCAGAATACCTAGATGGCCTGACTGCATGGTTTGGCGTGAAAACAACTGAATTGAATCGGTTCCACGGAAGATCGAGCGAGATGAAGAGAGATGACCGCCTACGCTTATAGGCTAGGCAGATCTGATCTGAATGCGTAGCATACTCTGTGCACGATTGTGTGTGGTAAACATCTTGTGTAAATGACCCTCGTGACAAAGGGAATGGATTAAAAAGATCAAATATGCTGCCTTTCTCCACATCGTTTTGACTTAGCAAACTTTGAACCAAGATATTAGTAGTGCTAGGAAGTGAAGACCCTGTCCCACCTCTTCGTTGGTACCCCCAATACCAGACCTAGCTTGGCTAATGAAACAGGGATCGCTGTCACCAGGGCAGTGTCTGCTAAAGAAGCATTGCACACCCTTTGTGCCACTCTGGGCAAAAACAACCGCCACAACCGGTCCCCAAGCTGACAAGATGCTGTACTTCAACATTGTCACCGTTCATTCATTCATTTGCATGTCCCTTGCGGAACTTTGCCTCTCTAACAGCATTCCTGTAGACCTCTCGGTTGTGAGCAAGATGGCCTGCCGCTGATGCATCCATTTGCAAATAATCAACGGTGTCTTGCACCATCTTCGCCTTGGTCTTCCTCTCTTTATTTTTCCCATTATGTACCCTTCCAAGAAGGTCTTCTCTAGATTATAGTGACGTTTAATGTGTCCAATATATTTAAGTTTTCTCTCTTTAATCCTCTTTATAAGCCGGCCTTCTTCAATATTAAGTTCTTGTAGTATACATATATATTTGTTCTTTTTTTGTGTCCATGATACCTGAAGAATTCTTCTGTAGCATTTACATTCAAAGGCATTTATGTGGTCCTCAGTTGTTCTGTTAAGTGTCCAGGTCTCACAGGCATATGTTGCGATGGGAAAGATGCATGCCCTTAAAAATCTTATTTTTGTAGTTCTGTCTGCTCCTCTCCACAGATTCTTTAGTTGTTTTACTTTCTGAAGAGTGATAGATGTCCTCCTTTTAATTTCCCTCACTGCATCTCCACTACTAGTTAGTAGTGATCCAAGATATTCAAAACCCTCCACTTCTTCCAGTTTTTCCTCATTGATACTTATTTCAGCTGCCTTGTTTGTTTTATCAGTTGTCATCAATTTAGTTTTCTTTGCATTAATTAAGATAGAGGTTTTGCTCTTCGCTGTTCTTACGGACTGACATAATTAGTCTTTCCATTCCTTTTTGTGTTGTGGACAGTAAAACGGTGTCATCAGCATACCTAATCTCCAGTATTTCATAACCTCAACTTGTTATGGCATCGTAATATTCTTTGTCTACATCTTCTCTGACATTCCTCATTATATTTTCAGTATACAAGTTAAATAAGTAGGGTGACAATATGCACCCCTAACGGACCTCTTTGTTTTATGTCAAACCAAGTTGTTGTTTCACCATTTATTCTTACTGCTGCTTGTTGGTCTAGATACAGCAGTGATGATAACTGTATCAAGTGTGTTGGAATTCTCACCGTATTGGCTGCACAGTTCCAGGGGGACTGAAGAACAAAAAACAAAAACACAGTAATGCCAAATAGGAAACGCCTATGATCGGTGGTAATTTTCCATTGCGGATGGTTTCTGCAACGTGGCTCGACGCAGTACAACGTTTCTAGAACAGTAGCGAGACGTGTGCAAAACGTTAACATCATATGCTATTTTTAAAACTTGTGAACAATATGTTAATTATATGAGGTTCAATAAAGTTTACAGACATATGTTACGAATATTTATTTATAGAAATTTTTTTTCTAAATGCAAAAATCGCATTCTATTCACTTAAGTGCATAGATATAGTTTAATTGTAATGCAAATAACCTTCGTTTAGAATGCATAACTGACACCTCTATATATGTTTTATTTTATTGTGTCAACAATTACACCTTGCACGAACCTCACGAGCGTTTGTCAGACGTTATATGCTGCGCATTATGGGAAGTTCTAGAAATCGCGGATGGTATAAATTGACTAGGGCGGCTGTTGATAGCTCATTCTGCCAAGATGAAGACTTCGGAGGGACAGAGAGGCGTCTTAGCTTTACATAAATGTTGTGGCTTGGGCGAAAATATTCAGTTAGATGAAATCGGGTGAAAAAAAAGTACATAGTATGTCGTTTTTCTAAATAAATGCAATATGTATTTAAAAGCTAAATACAAAATCAGAGCCGGTTCGTGTAGCTAAAGGTAGCCGTGCTCACAGATTGGCCCCGCTCAAGACGAAGACATGAAGCTTCTCAGAAGTTCACAAGGCCAGAAAATGTTAAGGTAAGTGCCTTTTCTCGTTAACTTGTGTTCGTTTGTTTAGAAAACATTTTGAGATCTGTTAAACAGTTGTATAAATTTGCCGCTTTCGTTCATCCAGTATTGTATGCTTAGTAAAACAAGTTCCCATGTCAACAGTTTGTGTATAAATAATAACATAAATTTTTAAAAGAAATCTATATTTTTTCGTTTAGAGCATACATAACGAAATACCTAAATGAAACAGAAAAGTTGTGCTCAGTTATTTTTGAGAACTAAACTTGCATTGTTTAGATTTTGTCTAACGCTCACGCCATGTTCTGTTGACAATGAGTCTTACAACTTCGCTCGCTGAATTCTTTCACAATCTCATTCCATTTGTTTCAGAATTGAGAACAGTTATGTAAGAGTATGTGAGGCAGCTAGGGGGCTGTGCAAGGTAAACTAAAACCAGTCAATGTCATGTTGTACCACACATGAAAAGTCACTACACGTCTGACCGCGCTACATTTACCCCAGCGTCTCATATACGAGGGTGATAAAAAGGTGCATATTTGTCCTCTCACAAGTTGGCCATTTTGATTTCATATGAAAAGTTCATGCTTAATGCTTACTCATGTTATGGGCTTCATTTATTTATTTTTTTTTTTTGAGGGGGGGGGGAGTTGTAAGTGTTCGAGTGAACTACCAATACAGTGATGTTTTCTGGTAATTGCCTGAGGTGTCTTTACCATAAATGATGTTGCAGTAACTGATTTTTATTCCAGTTTGGGGATTGGTTGGGAGAGGTGGGAGTCTCTTCCATATTAAACTTAGAAATGTGTAAAATGCAAGGGGTGACTAATTCTATGAAGGGATAGGTAAACCGAAAAGATTGGTTCAGAAATGGGGGGGGGGGGGAAGGGGTAAACATTTGGTACAGAATACACTGGAAAGAGTGCTAGGACTTGTATGCAGGTAACCCCTTTACCGTTGGTGGTATACTTTACAGAATGATTCGCTCTAAATGTTCAGGAAATGTACTGGGGTTGGGCAGCCAGCCGGCCAGATAACATTAATATACAATACACATTAATATGCAAGTGAAATATGTACGATTTGTAGTTACCATTTATATTTATTATAGCTATAGAAATGTGGCTCACACATCGCTCACATCAAACCCTTTTGTAGAAAATAGTAGCCAACCAGCCAATCATATCCGAGCCCCTTTATAGAAAGTGTTAATCAATCAGCCAGTCATATCGAGCCCCTTTATAGAAAGTGTTAATCCATCAGCCAGTCATATTGAGCCCCTTTATAGAAATTGTTAATCAGCCAGTTGCATCGAGCCCCTTTATAGAAAGTATTAGCCAACCAGCAAGTCATATCGAGCCCTTTTATAGAAAGCGGTTGCCAACCAGCCAGTCATATCAGCCCTTTTGTAGAAAGTGGTTGCCAACCAGCCAGTCACATTGAACCCCTTTATAGCCAACCAGCAAGTCACATCAAACCCCTAAAGTGTTAACCAACTAGCCAGTCACATTAAGCCCCTTTATAGAAAGTGTTAACCAGCCAGTCACATCAAACCCCTTTATAGCCAACCAGCCAGTCACATCAGCCTCTTTATAGAAAGTGTTAACAAACCAGCCAGTCACATCAAACCCCTTTATAGCCAACCAGCCAGTCACATCAGCCTCATTATAGAAAGTGTTAGCCAATCAGCCAGTCACATTGAGGCCCTTTATAGAAAGTGTTAACAAACCAGCCAGTCATATTGAGCCCCTTTATAGAAAGCATAAGCCAACCAGCCAGTCACATCAAACCCCTTTATAGCCAACCAGCAAGTCACATCAAACCCCTTTATAGAAAGTGCTAACCAACTAGCCAGTCACATCAAGCCCCTTTATAGAAACTATTAACAAACCAGCCAGTCACATCAAACCCTTTATAGCCAACCAGCAGCCCTTTTATAGAGTGTAACTCAACCAGCCAGTCATATCAAGCTCCTTTATAGAAAGTGTTAGCCAACTAGCCAGTCACATCAAAACCCTTTTTAGAAAGTGTTAATCAATCAGCCAGTCATATTGAGCCCCTTTATAGAAAGTGTTAATCAATCAGCCAGTCATATCGAGCCCCTGTATAGAAAGTGTTAATCAATCAGCCAGTCATATTGAGCCCCTTTATAGAAAGTGTTAATCAATCAGCCAGTCATATCAAGCCCTTTTATAGAAAGCGGTTGCCAACCAGCCAGTCACGTCAAAACTCCTTTATAGAAAGTGTTTATAAACCAGCCAGTCACATCAAACCCCTTTATAGCCAACCAGCAAGTCACATCAAACCCCTTTATAGAAAGTGCTAACCAACTAGCCAGTCACATCAAACCCCTTTATAGCCAACCAGCCAGTCACATCAAACCCCTTTATAGCCAGCCACATCAAGCCTCTTTATAGAAAGTGTTAGCCAGCCAGTCATATCTTCCCCTTTATAGAAAGCGTAAGCCTGTTTCCAGTCACATAAAACTCCTTTATAGAAAGTGTTAACCAACCAGCCAGTCACATCAAACCCCTTTATAGAAAGTGTTAACCAACCAGCCAGTCATATCAAGCTCCTTTATAGCCAACAGCCCCTTTATAGAAAGTGTTAACCAACCAGCCAGTCACATCAAAACCATAAAGTGTTAACCAACCAGCGAGTCATATTGAGCCCCTTTATAGAAAGTGTTAAACAACCAGCCAGTCGTATGAAGCTCCTTTATGGAAAGTGTTAACCAACCAGCCAGTCGTATGAAGCTCCGTTATAGAAAGTGTTAACCAACCAGCCAGTCTTATCAAGCTCCTTTATAGAAAGTGTTAACCAACCAGCCAGTCACATCAAAACCCATTTAAGAAAGTGTTAACCAACCAGCCAGTCATATTGAGCCCCTTTATAGAAAGTGTTAATCAATCAGCCAGTCACATCAAACCCTTTATAGCCAATCAGCCAGTCGCATCAAACCCCTTAATAGAAAGTGTTAACCAACCAACCAGTCACATCAAACCCCTTTATAGCCAACCAGCCAGTCACATCAAACCCCTTTATAAAAAGTGTTAACTAACCAGCCAGTTGTATCAAACCCCTTTGTAGCCAACCAGCAGCCTCTTTATAGAAAGTGTTAATTGACCAACCAGTCACATCAAACCCCTTTATAGCCAACCAGCCAGTCACATCAAACCCCTTTATAGCCAACAAGCCAGTCACATCAAGCCTCTTTATAGAAAGTGTTAGCCAACAAGCCAGTCATATCAGCCCCTTTATAGAAAGCGTAAGCCAAACAGCCAGTCACATAAAACTCTTTTATAGAAAGTATTAACAAACCAGCCAGTCACATCAAACCCCTCTATAGCCAACCAGCCAGTCATATCAAACCCCTTTATAGAAAGTGTTAACCAACCAGCCAGTCCCATCAAAACCATAAAGTGTTAACCAACCAGCGAGTCATATTGAGACCCTTTATAGAAAGTGTTAACCATACAGCCAGTCACATCAAACCCCTTTATAGCCAATCAGCCAGTCACATCAAACCACTTTATAGAAAGTGTTAACCAACCAGCCAGTCGCATCAAGCTCCTTTATAGAAAGTGGTTAACCAACCAGCCAGTCGTATGAAGCTCTTTTATAGAAAGTGTTAACCAACCAGCCAGTCGTATCAAGTGTTAGCCAACCAGCCAGTCGCATCAAAACCCTTTTAAGAAAGTGTTAACCAACCAGCCAGTCATATTGAGTCCCTTTATAGAAAGTGTTAACCAACCAGCCAGTCGTATTGAGCCCCTTTATAGAAAGCGGTTGCCAACCAGCCAGTCACATCAAACCCCTTTATAGAAAGCATAAGCCAGCCAACCAGTCACATCAAGCTCCTTTATAGAAAGTTAACCAACCAGCCAGTCGCATCAAACCCCTTTATAGCCAACCAGCCAGTCACATCAAACCCCTTAATAGAAAGTGTTAACCAACCAACCAGTCACATCAAACCCCTTTATAGCCAACCAGCCAGTCACATCAAACCCCTTTATAAAAAGTGTAAACTAACCAGCCAGTCATATCAAAACCCCTTTATACCCAACCAGCAACCTCTTTATAGAAAGTGTTAACCAACCAGCCAGTCATATTGAGCCCCTTCATAGTGTGTTAACCAACCAGCCAGTCACATCAAAATCCTTTATAGCCAATCAGCCAGTCATATTGAGCCCCTTTATAGAAAGTGTTAACCAACCAGCCAGTCGTATCAAGCTCCTTTATAGAAAGTGTTAACAAACCAGCCAGTCACATCAAGCCCCTTTATATAAAGTGTTAATCAGCCAGTCATATTGAGCCCCTTTGTAGAAAGGGTTAACCAACCAGCCAGTCATATCAAACCCCTTTGTAGAAAGGGTTAACCAACCAGCCAGTCATATCAAACCCCTTTGTAGAAAATTTTGGCCAATCAGCCAGTCATATTGAGCCCCTTTGTAGAAAAAAGTGTTAGCCAACCAGCCAGTCATGTCAAGCCCCTTTGTAGAAAGTGTTAGCCAATCAGCCAGTCATATCAAGCCCCTTTGTAGAAAAAAGTGTTACCCAACCAGCCAGTCTTATCAAGCCCCTTTGTAAAGTGTTACCAACCAGTCAGTCATATCAAGCCCATTTATAGAAAGTGTTTCAGACCAAATAACTCGTCAAAAAAAAAGCAATGGCCCTCTGCCAGTACTGTCGGGCTTCACTGGAGGGGAAAAAAGTGTTCCGAAGTTGAGAAAAAGTAACTTGCATTACACCCCTTTGTAGAAAAAAGTCGCTGACCATGTATCTTCTATTAAAAAAAAATTTTTATTTCCCTCTAGGCACTTGCATCATCCTCATTATGGGGTGTAACTCAATTGAAAAAAGAAAAATAGCCCACCATCCACACAGATTGCAGGCCACTTTTGTAGAAAAAAAAATGTCAAGGACTAACTTACATTTAAGAAAAATAATGGGTCACCACCCCTTTGTAAAAAGGTTGCAGATGAAGTAACGTCTATCACAATGAACGCATTGTCCCACCAGCCACTACATGTGATGGTTAGTGCTGAGCAAGCAACAAGTTTAAAAAAAACTTGAGCCACTCACATCAGCCCCCATTGTATTAGGGAAAAAAATGCCTACCATGTTGAAAAAAAAAAATCGATGGCCCATCAGCAATTCACAATAGGCCCATTTTGTAGAAAAATGTTGCCGACTAGAAAACAAAATAGCTGACCAAGCCACTCAAATTGGCCCCATTGTAGAAAAGATGTTTGCTAAACCTTTATCAGAAATGTTGCCGGCTAACTCCTAAAATAACAATGGCTTACAAGATCATGGCCTTTAATGAAAAAAAAAAATTGCTGATAACTCTGAAAAAAAAAAAATGCTGTGGCCCACCAGGCACTAGCATCAGACCCCTTTAAAAAAATGTTGCCAAATAACGGGGGGGGGGGGGGGTGTGTGTGTAATGGCCCTTTTTATAGCAAATGTGTTGCCGTACAAGTAACTTGTGCCCCAAAAAAACTTGTGTTATAAAAGCAATGTCCCGCCAGCCACTAATATGTGGCTGTTTGTAGAAAAAAGTTCGCTGAGCAAACAACTCTTCAAAAAAAAAAAAATCGCATCGGACCCATATGTAGACAAAGTGTTACTGACTGACTAATTCATATATTAAAAAAAAAAAGCGTGGCCCACCATCCGCTCATGTCGACGATTTTGTAGAGGTATTGCAGATACCTCAGCGTCCCACCAGCCATCAGAACCCCTGTGTAGAAAAAAAAATTGCGTGGCTAAACAACTCAAGTGACCAAATGCCCAATCATATCGGGCTTCTGTTTAGAAAATTTTTGCTAACCAAGTCTCCACAAAAAAAAAGTTGCCAAGTAACTCGTTGACAAAGCAGTTGTCCACAAGCCACCCACACAGATAGATGTATAGAATGTTTCATACTACAAAAACGCAATGGCCCATTAGCCACTTGCATCATACACTATGTAGGAAAATGCAGGAAAACATGTCGCTGACCAAGTTAACTCTCACAATCTGGCCCCATAATATTGCCAAATGAGTAATTTTTATTAAAAAAAAAGATGATGGCTCACCAGTAGTTCACACCAGACCTTTTGTAGAAAAAAAGATTGCCAACAAAGTAACTATCAGAAAATAGAAAGCAATGGCCCAGCAGTCATTCGCACAAGATTTGTGGAGAAAATGTTGCAGATTGAATAACTCCTATTAAAAAAAAAGGGGGCCCAACAGTCGCATCAGATGCCTTTGTAGAAAAGTTTACTAATTAAAGAAGTTGCTAGCTTCTTTAGGCAGAATTTTTGGGTCTAATCAAAGAACTATGAGCTCAATATATACAAAAAAGTTGAATGTGAATTGGTAGCTTTATACCATTATGAAAAATTTTGAGAACATCCTGCAGTATCTGTAAAAAAAAAAAAAAAAACATTTCCATTATGCCTGTGCAGTCTCACTTGTGAAATAGCATTGCTTGCTTAAATCATTTAATGAAAATTCAGTACCTGGTGAAACTAAGTCATTTTCAACGATAAAGGGGTTAATAGAAATGAGGAGAAAAAAAAAAGGCACGTGTTGCCTTTTGTGTAGAATCAGTCACCCCAGTTAGTTAACATAAAGAATGATTTCTTTTTTTTGCATCTTCTCCCCATTGATGGGTCTCCAGGTTATAGATGAATTTGGCGACCGTGGCTGCGGAGTGATTTTGCTGTCGTGAGCGCGTCACATCGCGCCAAACATCACCTCGATATATCAGCACTAGTTATTCCATGGGGAAAATCAACACTCTTTGGATGTAGGAAGCCCTTTGTCCCCAAATTTAGGAACCCAGTTCAGAATTCATCCGGTCATCTCGTGATACAGCAAGAAATCGCTTATGTTGTGTGCGGAAAGAAAAGATGATTTGCTTACTTGACACTTAAACAAAATTTAACTATGAACTTTGTTTTCCTTGTCAGAAAGCTGAGACGTTCTATTAGTTTCTCCCTTTCCTTGGTGTATGCAAAAAATTGTCTCGATAAAAGTGCATGCGAAGGAAGTTGATGATAATGCGTGAAATGTGAGGTCCCATAGAACAGTCCTATCTTTTCATAAAGTTTTGTAACCTTCCAAAAGAGAAAGAAGAATGTGTATGAGTGTGGTTTAACCAGTCTGGTGATATTCCTGGAGAAAAGAAAAAAAGAAAATGTCTCTGAACAGTGTGCAGATAATGTTGCGTGAACATTCGTTTGTCATTGGTGAATTTTTTACTTTCTTTTAATCTAGCACAAGTTGTTCTGATTTGGCATTGTTGTTTTATGAACTTTCTGATGTCATTGCACAAATTGGTTGGGGATTTTGGGAATACTCATTAAATAACTGCTTATGAGTAATGTTTACGAAACACTCTTGCGTTACTTTTTATATTTTGTCATGTTGCAATATAGAGCAGTATGCTACTATTTGTTGATCGTTTTGTGATTCTCCCTTCTCCCCCCCTCCTCGCCTTGCTCATCTGTTTTTTGTTTGTGACCGTTTATTTTTGTATCAAACATTTGTTAATCTGAATGTGGATCTTTTCTCCTAATCTGTTTACTATAGTCGGTCACTCTGATGTGTAAATGTTTTGATGCCGTCTTTACTTACATCTGTTCTTATTTCTGTTGCATTTAATGTACTGTCATTTTCTCTGTCCGATCTTGACTGGACCAATGTACATTTGTACCATAACTGGCATAACAAGTGGTGGAATAATCTGTGCACACTGAGAATGATGGAATAAAATAGTTCCCATTTTTAATGTTTACATAAAAAAGGGTTTGAATAATAATAGTGAAAAAAAAATATGCACAGGATATATTAAATGGAAAGTGTAAACCATTATTCCATAAAATGGAAAGTGTAAACCATTATTTCCATGTGTGGAACTTGGGGAAAATCTCTTAATAAAAGGAGAACTGGAAAAAAATGTTAGGGAGGAGGGAAAATATAAACCACTATTCCTACATGTGAAAAATTTTGAACTTGATGAAGATATTAAGAAGAGGAAAGTGTAAACCAGTATTCCTATATGTTGAAAAGTTTGAAGTTTGAACTTCATGAAAATAAGAAAAGTGTAAACCAGTATTCCTGCTTGTGATTCAACTTGAAAATGCGGGCAAATGTAAAGTATGTACAAAAGTTTGAATTTAATATTTCAGCTAAGTAATTGGCATAAAACACACAAAAACATACATTCTACCATACTGTGGTATATTTGAGAAGTGGAGAGTGGAGCGCAGATTTGAGGTGGAGTAAAGAAAGCTAAAAGAAAATGACAAATTTATAATAGTTTATGGGGCTTTTATGAGCTAGTCCATCATAAATCTGAACATCACACAAATTAAAAAAAAAAAGTAACCCTAGCATCAGCAAATGCAAAAGGAGAGAAAAAAACTCGTCTAGACCGAAAGTGGGGAAAGGAGAGCATCCTTGCAGTTCCTGGTTCCCAAGTGTGGCCTTCATCAAGTCCTTTACATTGGTTGACAACCAGATCCAAATTTAGTCAAGTCTGGCTTTCATACGGTATTTATAAAGCAATTTTTTCATTTTCTGTATTTATAAAGCAATTTTCTTTCATCTTCTATCTTAGCTTTGGCAACTTGAGATATTTTTTTCCACTTGCTAACTTTTTAACCTGTGTAAATATGCTAAATTTCAGTAAATCTTTTTGTCAATTCCCAGTGTTAAGAAGATAAATTTGAACTGTTAAGTTAGGATATTGCTTGTATGTTATGCTTGCACATAAACGGTTTAATTTCAGCTTAGTCGAGGAAAGACCGGTGTTCAAATGGTCATCTGAAGGTGTTGCTGTGATGATTGTATTTTCTTAGCAATGGTTGCAGTACAGCGGTGTGTTTGAAATTCTTCACTTGAGTAAGCTATTCGAGTCTTGATCTGTGGTTACCCATAGTGAGATAGATTTTTGCATATGAAATGAATGTTATAGTAAGTGCTGTAGGGCAAAATGATAGGTAAAAATGATTGGAAAATATTTTAAATCAGTTTGAAAATTTGAGTGGTAAATATGGAATTAGTTATTTTGATGTTGGACAATGTAACATTTAATGATAACTTGTGTAGATTGTAAATTCTTGAGGAAAGTTTAGAACTGATATTATAAATGGTCTTATATTTTTAGGCTATTGCAGTTTTTAGTTGTTTCATTGGTTACTGTGACATTAGACAAAACATTTGTGATATAAGTTAGGATAACAGATTTCTTCTAGCAGCAGTTCTGTGATTTTAGTAAATGGCCAGTCTTTGCAAGACCATCTGTCTATTCCTATTGTGAGCCAGGCTTTGTGTTTTCTGCCACTTGATCAACTCCGTGTTGGGGGAAATAATCAGTGTAAGTAAACACATAGTAAGTCGTTATTGTTGGTTGAAAGTAGCACTTTACAAATTTTTTTTCCAAAGGTGTTTTCTAGTAGCAAAAACTAGCATTTTTAACAAAAACTGTTTTCAGCAGCAACTCTTGGTTGTATACACAGTGATGGCCATACTGTCGTTTCATTTCTTCCTATGTTCTGAACATGTATATGTAAATGGTAGGAGTGGATTCTCCCCCCCCCCCCGCGCCCCCCCCCCCCCCCATTCCTTTTCTTAACCTCTCTCCCATCCTCCTCTCTTCCGTTCTCATTTTTTTTTTTTTATTATTATTCTTGTACTATTCTATCCTATTTTTTTTTTTTTTTGCTGTCCCATTTAGCCAGCTGTAAGTATTGATTTTGGTCTGTCATATTTTCACAAATGCATACATAAAGAATCTATACATTTCAGACAAACATGTTGTGGAGAGATGGATGTGATGGTGTGACTTCAAGAGGACATATCTTGGTGAATGACATGACCTATCTGGATATTTAAAATCCTGTAATACAAAATGTATCAAGTGTTGCTCTGTTTTCTAAATGATTGTAGCAGTTTGAAAAATCTTGTCTTTCTCAGATACTATCATGGACGTGTACATGTACTTGGAAATCATGCGATATGATAGTGTTGAGGGGCGAGTTTACCGAGTGGGGACACCTTGCTGTAATATTTGACTACATATTTTTTGTCACAAAACATTAAACGAGATGCCTTGTCCAATTGAAGTAACAGATTAGTTTGTTGTGTCGACCATTATCATGGCTAGTAATGGGTTATCTAGAAAAATAAACGGCCTCAACGCAGTTCACTTTCATTGTTTTTTTTTTAAACTGCTTTTCTGAAACGTGTGTTTGAGTTTCTTCTTTTCTTCATAGTGTGGTATGGATTTGCCCATCAGAATGAATATGCACTCCCATGTATAAACCAAATTGTGATTGTAAATGAACGTTTCACTGTTCCAATTTATAGTTTAGCATTCTTTTACAACTATTTCGTGCTTGACTGCATCACTATTATATTGAGCTTTATTTTGAGAGATAATCTTATGTTTCAACAACATACTAGAATTTTCCTCCATTTTTCTGTTTGCTATGTTTATACAGTTAAAAAAAAAAAAAAAGCTAAAAAAAAAAATCACTTTTTCCTTCACTCTGTTCGTACAAAAGGATTTAGTTGTCATTCATGGGAGTGAGGATGTTCAGTTTCTTTTCACAGCAAAATTAATCCAAATAGCTTGTTTAGTGGTGGTGTACATAGTATTGACTTTGGAAAATGCATAAGCTTGTCACGAGTGCAATATTTTGTGACTAACCACAATTCATTTTCTTTAACATGTTTCACCTTTGGCCATATTTCAGGTTTTTTTGTCATGCAATTTAAAACTATTTTTTTTTTTTCTGTGCTGTACCAAAAAAAAAAACTCTAATTAATGGAAATAACCTGTTGAATACTTGACACATTCTGTCTACAGATTTGGGTGCATAACTGCTTGATTCTCTTCACCAAGTACCACGGCCAATTTAATCATTGTTGCAACAAAAGGATTATTTTGTGATTCTGTATATGCTTAAACATTTGTTAGTTTAATGAAAGGGTATGCATGAAGTGGAAGAACACATTTTTGGTGCCTGCAGCTTGCTTTTTTTTTTCCCTCCCCCCGTCCAAATTAGCAGAATCAAAGGTTGTGTTTAGGTATGAAATGCATCCACTCAGTGACACAGCCAAAACGAATGCTTTGGGAACAGAACTTGTGTGCATTATTGTACAATGTTGTTAGGTCATGCATGACCAGAACTACCTGCTTGGTTATTTAAGAGTGCAACATTTGTTTGTTACATATGATGACTGAATCTGGCTTCTGTTGTAGAGTTTCTACTAGCTGAAATGTTTTGCATTTTTTTTTTCTCATGCTGCCTTTTCTTAATGGAGGGCTCTGGTTTATCATTTTCTGATTATAAAAATATTTTAATTATTTAAGAATCTTGTAATGTCCAGATTTTTTAAAAAACTTTTCTCCATATGCGCAAACAGTTCCGTGCAGTATTGGTAAAAATCTGGTATATATAGGTTTGTCTAAGTTGGTCTCAGTTGTATCAAATTAAGTATCCATAGGTTTTAAAAAAGGCAGTTAAAATTGGTTCACTTGGTTGAGGTAGTAGGTGCCTACATTAAACATAATTCAAAAGATACATTTTTCTCTCCTAATCCATGGGATCAATGTATTTCTGAAGTTTAGGAATTGTTAACTGACAAACCACCTGTAATGCTGCTAATGTTTACTAGGTTGTATGTTACAGAGTGAGTTTTCTGTATACTGTGACTGTGAGTAATCAAGCAAGTATTAAGGAGTACCAAGATGTAGTTGTGATTGAAATGGTGAATTATTGAAGCCATGTGCGCTTTTGTTTTCTCTTTTAAATGCATGATATTCTGTCCTATTTTCTCATCTTCAGAATAATGAAGTTAGACGAGATTATTACATACATACATAAAACGAGTACAATTTTAAATAAAAAAATCGAGTTCTTAGCTGCTTGGTGGAAATTGGTAATTAGTTTTTTCTTCACGCAGTGACGTTGTATGAATTCAGTTTTTTTTTTTTTTTGCGCTTGCCTAACATATATATGGTGGTAACGTTGGTAAGATTTAATTATTGTTGTCTTAGACAGTTTATATTGTGCAGTTAATCACACTTTCACATGCAAACACCATCCCCAATATGCCATTATTATTAGCAATTTTTTAAAAAACTTTATTTAGTTAATCATTTGTTATGCCATAGTTGGCTCTCACTGTTGGTTATAATTAAACCAAGACAGCGCGTAATCAGATGCCTTTTTAGATCTTTTTGCTGGCTTTGCTAGGTGACTTGATGTAATTGTTGCAACTTTTGGTAGGTCGAAATGTTCCGAGGTCAAAAGATGACCACCATCCATGCTGTGCCCTTTGTTGGCAAATGTTACACACAATTTGAAAATTCACTTTTTTCGTTCTTGTCTATGCCAATTGGTCACAGATTTTTTCACAACAATCTATCTTTGCTCTTTTTTACGATGGTGTGTTGGACTGTATCGCACACTCTTATTCTGTCGTGTTCGGAGTTCAAGGCAGTCACCAAGACATTTGTCGCCGCTTAGGTCTCTGGCACACTCCTCAAGATACTAACCCGAGGATGTTTTTCCCTACAAATAGTGAAATCGAAGTGGTTTTATAGTATCGACATCTAAAAACTGACGAGTAATTATAAAGCACCTGCACTTCCACATAATTCAAAGAAACATAAGGAACTATTTTGTTAATAAAGCACACGATGCACATATTGGTGTGATTTTATGATTCCTTCAAAATCTTGTCCACTCATTTTCAGTCTCATTGTAGTAGTACTTCCCACTAAGTCGTGGTCATGTGTTGCATAGTTCGTGTGCATAAAAGATCGTTTATTTATTCCACTTTCATATTCCTTTACGCCCATTCTGTGCACTTTATCTAGCCTTTGGAAATGTGAAAATGTTCCTTAGGAAATGACTCCTGGACAAGTGACAAATACTCGATTGGCTTATCGTGCGGCAGAAATGAATATGTTAATGCAAAATGGGCATCTGTGTTCAAACCGTTTAATCTACCTGTCAGCATTAGATTTCGTTCTCAAATTTAAAATCAAGAATATTTAACGGCAGCACTAGTTTTGAAATGTGTTCTAGAAATGAATCTGCAGTGTTCCAACTTTTAAAACAAAATTAGAATCCAGTATTGCAAAGTTCTAATACTTTTGGATGAAATCCAACAATATGTGGGGGATAGTCAAAAATGAAAAAGACTACAGGAATTGTTAGATACATGACAGTGAAAAAAAAAAAGTAGAAAAAAGAATTGAACTAGTCAAGTTGGAGAGCAAAAAAAAGCAGAGAAAAAAAAAAGGGAAGTGAAATAGTTGGAGAGCAAAAAAAAAAAAAAAGACTACCCCTGAATAGCACATCATCTACGCAGTGTTGAAACGGGTTTGAGACAAGTGCAGTGTTAAATCACAGAGGAAACATTAGAAGAGAGGGTCAAGAGGAAGTGATGGGACACCAATTGACGGAGCTGAAACGTGCAGAATTAGATCTGCACTCCATGATTTCATGACATGCAAAGATGATCATCATCTACCCGTAACCTACTTTCTCGATAATTTTTATTTTACTCTTATTTATTTTTATATTTATCTTTTATATTTTATATTAAAAATAAATATTTTATATTTATCTGTTTTATATTTATCTCTAGTAAGTTCTGGTCAATGTAAATATACATGCAAGATTTGTCTGTAGCAATAAACATTAGTTACCTTTTTTTTTTTTTTTTTGCCCCATATTTCAATATCGGGGATGCAGTTCTTTATACAGAATATTTCTTCAGACCTCGCTATATTTTTAGGATTTCAATAATTTTTGGCAAAAACTCTAGTGAAAATTTTTGATTGTGATATTTGTGAAAGTAGGCTACATATGCTTATACATCATTGTCGTATGCAATCTATTGGCAGCTACATTTGTGAGGTATTGTGGCATGCTTTCTTCTTTAAAAACTTGCTAATTCAGAAAAAAAAAAACAATGGTATCCCTTACATTATTTGTTGCAAATTTTTAAAAAGTTTCACGCACTTTCGAATACTCCTGGGCATGCTCCTGATTAACACATGGAGATATTTGTTGAGTGGAGATATTTGTTGAGTTTGTTGTATCTCGGTAGTTATTCTGACCATGACAAAATAAATCACATGCGAACACCTGAAATTTAAAAGGCAGTAATAAGTTTGCTTGCTTGATCACACATTGAATTTTTTAGTTAATAGTTGTGCAGTGTTTGTTTTCTGTGTGTGTCTGGGATGAAAACTACTGAAATTGGACAGTGCAGATTTTGCTACCATTTAAAAAAAAATTTTAGAATGCTTTTCCAGCATGGCACCCCTGTGTTGGATGTAAGGATTTTTGTCCGCTGTATTTCCCCAACATAAAAAAAAAAATTAAAATTAATACCATTGATTTGGTGGTATTTAGATATGGCCAACTTTGTTAATTTTTTTTTTTTTTTCAATCGTCGAGCGGGCAGTCATTTTATCGTATCAGAAAAGGCATTATATTGTTTGAAGTTGTTGCAGTAGTTTTCCTGTGATTTTTTTTTTTTTTTTTTTAAATCTGTCTTTTACACGTTTATTACCTGGTATATAAAATTTTATTTAACTGGAGGGACTCGTCTGGATTATGACATTTATTAACCATGTAAATCGATATATTAATAGACTAGTATTTATGTATTCTGAAGGTCCCCCCCCCCCCAATTAATCTAGTGCCGGTTCCCCCCCTCCCCCACATACTTGTTCTTGTCCTGGTTTTTACTTTGCGTAATAAAAATTGCAGATCAAGTCCTGGTAAAATGGTTTTAACTTAGTTACATGAAAACACAAAGTACTGTTCTTGAATAGAAATATATCTCCTCATATATGCGAACGAAGAAGATCTCATATTATTAGTCACTTGTGAAGGAATTTGTAGATATCTATTGTTCATTTGGCTCATATTTGTCTCCTCTGTCTTGTACACACAATTCCTCCTTCCTGAGAACCATGTGCACGCAAGAAACAAAAAATACATGAGGGTCATCATTAAGAGATTCATAAATCATACTGCCACATGAACAGAAGCTCACTTGTATGTGCTTGTGTGCCGAATGTTTAAGCAACCTGCTTGTTGTTTGTTTTTCGTCTCGTACCATCTCTGCAAAGGATGCTTTAAATCTCCAGTTTGCTGCTCTGTTCCTCGTTTTCGTACTCGACTTTGCAAGCTTGTTCCTGTCCATGTCATTGTCATTTACCCTTTAGTATATATGCCTCTTGACATGCCTAAAGTATCAGTTGTCTTGTGTTTTTTTTTACCACTTCCAAGTTAATTTAGCTCTTTGTGTCCATGGAATACGCCTTATTTTTATATATATATATATATTCACATTTCAAGGGCCTCTTTTGTCCCATCTCTTTCATTTCCTTGTGGTTCCTGTTTATTTTTCTAAAAATGCGTATTAACTCTTTTTTTTTTTTTTAATGTCATCCATTCTCTCTCGTTTTCTTGACTATATTGCTCAGTGCCATCTTATACAGGGCTTTCGTACTTGATCTTTTTTACTCCAACCAAATGGTTCTGTTTAGTGTTTCCCTGGGGGCTGTAATATATATTTTTTTGTCTTGTGGTTATTGTTCCTCAATTTCACTTTCATCAGTGTTGTCAGTTTCTGGGCAGGTTTTTGTTGACTTGACATTACTTCTAAATCTCTTTTGGGTAAAAATGATAAAATCAGTCTGAGTTCTTCTTCTGTTCCCACGTTCCACATTCCTGTCTGCTTTTTCCTCTCCGTATTCAGTTGTAACTAAAATAGGTCAAGACTCTGCATGACTTTATCATCAGACGCTGCAGCGTCCAAAGTTTTTAAAAAACCGAGAAATCGCATTTCTTTTTGCACAAATCTGCTCTCACAATAAATGGTTATGAATATAAAAAAAGGGTAGGAAATTTAGAAAAAAAGGTGAGAGGTAAACTCCTGCAGAGCATAATGTCAGATATCAGGACACACCTAGAAATGCAAAATGCTGATGAAGGTAAACGGTGGAAGCACACGCACACGGTGACACCGAATCACTATGGAAGGATTGCAAAGAAGTAAATTGGTACTAACAACACGATGACACGCAGACACAGAACAAACAAGTAAACAAGTAGAAAAATATAGACTGACACTAGACGAATATAGGACAACAGATAGGCTATGAAATGGCATGACCAAAAAAAATAGAGAACAGACCCTGAAACATAGCCTGGAAAGAGATGGGACTTGATTAAAAACAACACAATTGGGCGGAATTGACGTGACCACACGTAGGGCGCTGTTTGTGCGGTGTTTTGGAAATGACCGACTAGGTCCTCTGACCAACTGAAATATACGTATTCCATTTCTTATACGTGTAGTAGCACCTACTTACATCTATTACTACCCCAAAGGGAGCGTAATGTGTCTTCCAATACTTCATATAACCAGCCTTCAGTTTATCCCACAAATGTGACGACTAATTGGGTCTGGGCTGTTTGTTAAAATCGGAGCGCAGTTACTGTTTCCATGTACAGAAGTGATAAGGTCAAGAGTATTAAAATAGTCCCTAATAGTTTTGACACGATCTAAAACCAGGAATACCCCCCCCCCCCCTTTTCCTCTCCGGTCAGTCTTTCAACTCGATCAGCATTTAATTCTTAATATGGTAGATGTGATAGTTTTGTACAGAGAGTATTGATATCTTTGCTGGTTCAGATTCCACAGCTATATTTATGGTATCAAATCTCAGTTCTCAAGTGTGTGTCGGTAAAACTCTCTTGGGATTCTACATGAATTTCGATGTTAAAAAAAAAAAAGGCCTTTCAGCTGGAATTTCATGTTGTCACTACTGTCCAGTAACGCCAATACGGTAATTACCCTTCTCTCTGACTTTAAGATCTGTCACTGTCAAGTCTTTAGTCCCACTATTTTTTTATACTGAACAATTAGTGTTGTGATTGTGGTGGAATTCTTGCATCAGTACTGTCACAAACTGCGTTAACCTGTCGATTCACTTGTTATGGGTGATACCCAGTCTACTTGTCAATTGCAAATTGCTTTGTCATCCCCACACGTCTCAGAATATTGGTATTTGTGGCCTCCTCACATTTTCAGTATATAATGAGAATTAGAAGTGACTTTTTATATCCTGATGTTTTTGGATCTCGAGTCGTTTCACACGTACCTTTATCCAATTTGTATATGTCCCTTGCAGAACTTTGCCCCCTAACAGCACTCCTGCAGGCCTCTCGGTTTGTGCGCTTGTTTTTAAAGATTTGACCATTTTTTTATTTACTCATTCAGTTGCAGTTTCCTTATTCAAGCACGAATTGACGTTGTTCACTTACATTATTGACTGAGTGGTGTGTGTATGTGTGCGTGCGCACTCGGCTCATAAGTGAAATGTCTGATATGTTCAAACTAGTGGAAATTTTAAGCTAAATTAGAAACTTGTGAACTGTAAAAGTTTTTTTAAAAATGAACTTCCCTGTCCAGAAACTGTTAACTGTTGCACATTTCTAAAATGAAATATATACAATGGGGAAGGATGAATGTGAGTCTTACAGTGCCATGATAGAGATGTTGGTGAAAACAAGTTCTAATGCCTTTGTATCCAGTTGTAATTATATGATTTGTTTGTATAGGGTTGTGGCCTAGGCAGGCTGAACAAAAATGGGCATAAAGTACAGTGGTAACATTTACTTTATATTTAAAAAATACTTCTGTTAAAAAGCTATTTTCTATCATACGTTGCTTGTAACTGTTTATGATGAGTGTGTCCGTCCTTTTCAGAGACTTGTTTGCCATATGGCTTTTGATGGTTAAACTATGAGTAGTTTATTTTTTTTAACAGAGTTCAATTGCATAGCTTTTTTTTTATCACTTGCTTAGTCGAGGGTGTCAGTGGCAGCAGGTACCAGCAAGAAAAAGTGGACAAAAGTGTTCTGTTAGATCAGGGCCGTGAATTGCATTTCTGAATTGTTGGTAAAAAATATCAGTTTTGTGAATTTAGAAAGGATGTAACACGATTGTAATTGTGAAGGTGATGGGAATTTGCTTTTCAGTTTATGGTTTTTGAAATATGTGGCAAGCAGTATATATATATATATATATATATATAATTTGGCAGAAAATGGTGAAATTGATAAAATATGCTGAGCACGTGTCAAATGAAGGGCTTCATTGAGTCATATAAAACCATATACCACATCGTGTTTCCTGTGATGTGACGCGCGCCCCACCCACACAAAATATTGAATCCCAGTGTTACGTTTGATTGGATAGATTCTAAGAAGCCACGATCAGTCTTATAGGCTACAGCAAGCCTACTATAGAAAATGCTTGCAGTTGGAACAAATGGAAAAATGTACCATTTGGATGAAAGCGTTTCTGAGCTATTTGTACAATACAAACCAAAAAGAAAGGAAAGCATATATCATCTGAACAAACGGTGGAGACTTGCATTGTTCCGTATATATACATGAACAATTTGTCGGAATGAAAAAAAAAAAGGGGGTTTATATGCAAAATGAGTTCTGCAGAAGCTGAATTTTAAATACTGCACAACCTAGAAGATTCTACAAAAAAACAAAAACGTGAACTTGTTTATATCTACAGTCTTAAAAAAAAAAACAGTGGCCAAGTGAAAATGGACAACAAACAAAAAAAAAAAGCACTTCCAAAAAAATGAAAGAAAAACCTTAATAGCAAAACAAGTGTAGGCACTCTACATAGATTGTGAATGGTCAGTAAAACAACTTGGAATATAAAGTACAAAATCAAGCAGTACATTTTTTATCACAGTGCGTTGTGTGTGTCAAGCCAACTGCCATAAAAATTTGGAGGTTCTGAAATACCAGAGATTAGATGACACAGTACTACCGTCCAAAACACAAAAAAAAACAATGGAAAAACTAATTATGTCAGTCTAAGAGTAGTGAAGAGCAAAAAAAAAATCTTAATGCGAAGAAAACTAAATTGATGACAATTGACGAAACATATAAGGCAGATGACTTTTTGTAAGGTCTTGCATCTTTCCTATCGCAACATATGCCTGTGAGACACTTAAACAGAGAAAACTTGCATATTTTTGACACCTTACATCATGAGAATTTAGAAGAGACCGTCTTGGAATGGAAAAAAAAAAAAAAGAAAAAAAGCAAGAGACCACCACCAAGGCGAAGATGGCTGCAAGACATTGTTGATAATCTGTCATCGGCAGCAGGGCATCTTGCTTACAACTGAGACCTGCAGGAGAGAGATGTTAAGGAGTCAAAAGTTCCCCAAGGGACATGCAGATGACTGACTAGAACTGTTTCAAATTAACAGAAGCCAGAAATGCCAGACACGGGGGAAATCCAGGCAGTCGCACTGCTAAATCTGAAGCTAATGATCCCAGAAACGTATAGCAATATCTAAAAGACCACAAGCCCAATATAACTAATGACCATAGTACAAAAAAAAAATATATTAAAATATTCAGTGTATAAACTGATGATCCTTTAAAGGAACAAAATGCAGGGTATGAAATATGAATAGAAAACGCCCAGAAAGAAAATCTGATACATTGAGGCTTGTTAGTGAGGCAGAGGTCAAAGCCACGAAATCTCGGTGTTCAACACCTGAACACTATATACCAAAAAAGTAAAAAAAAAAATGCCATCTTAACCAATTGCAATCTTAATCAGCACAATGGAGATTCATTACAAATGATGAAACAAAACTGTAATTAAAAAAAAAGAGGAGGAGGAACGGCTGGATGAATGGGCAAATTGGTAGTGTAGGGATCAGTTTAGTAAAATGACTGCTCCAAATAGGAAATATGCCATTAAAACACTAGACACGCTAGACAAGAACACACAAGTATAAGAACAAGGCACATAGTCGTGAATGCATACAAACATTGGATAAAACCCGATGAAGCACCTTAATGCGCGGTTGTGAGAAATAGTCGCACACCTCTTACAGATATCAAGAGTAAAACCCCCCTGAACACCCAGATATCAAAAGAACACATAATAGAAACAATACAACTAAAAGCGCTTCAGGCGTGGCGTTTACGGGGTTGCAAGTTGCTCAACATTACTGCGCCGGTAATCGATTTGAAACAAAAAAAAACTTGTGTAAGTTGCTGGTTACTATAACACAGAAACTAGTAAAAAGCAACTAGCATGATAGGGGTTGGAGGATCTCCTTTTTTCTCTTCTCACAACCCTCTTCTAATTCTTTTAAAGATGAACCCCCTAGAGGCAGTGAGGTTTGTTACAGGAAAATTCTTGGGGAGCCTTGGTTTGAAGGATAAAACCATGTTAAGATTTTGATTATTGAGAAAGTCTTTATGAATATTAGTGACAGACAGTGACTTATATGAGAACTGTAAAATATAAAAAAACTAGATCACAAGTAGAACTTGGAATTATCTATGATATCAGATGAATGTGAACAGCAAATTACCATTGTGTTTTAACACTAAACTACCATTGTATATATGTTCCATGAGCAGAATGTCCTTTCACAGTCTGCATTGATTGGATGAAATACATTAAATTCAGCGGGGGTAACCATACTCGCGCAAAGAAACAATTTTTGTTGGACCGATATCTGATTTTGTTTTTGCATTTCTGAGAACGACAGATGGCTGCCATGGAGGTTCTGAAGTGAGAAAAACTGAAAGTGGTGAATTAGCTTGCGTGGTAGTTCTCCAGCAATTATATCCAGAGGATGGGCCCTCTTGTATCCAACCGTATCAGATAAAATTTTAGCTGAAAGGAACGGCCCTGAAAGTAAAATCAAGTTTTTGTAGTACAATCATTTGTATCGACCTACATCATGATCACCACGCGTGTAAGTGGAAGAAGGTCATAAAAGAAATGAAAGAAAAAACTGGTGTGAAATGATGGATCGATTTTTTTATTTTTTTTAACCCTAAAAAAATTTTAGGGCTGCACAAAAAAAAATATTTATGGATGTTTGTGACGTCCGATAAATGTAACAGATCTACATCTACGATAAACACACAGGTCTGTGTGACCATTCTACTCAATCTCGAAATAAACTCGAATTTTACTCTCCCCCCCCCCCCCCTCTTTCCAATATGGCTTCATCTTCCACGCTTAAAACACTAGTTTAACTTTGGATTCAGAAGAGTTCCAACTGGTTAAATGAAAAGTAACATCGTGTTTTCAATGAAAGAAAATCCGAAGCCTTATAGTGCTCTCATTTGGGAACGGCCCGGCGCACAAAAATACTTTAAGGGATCTCTTGTCATCTAAGAGTTAACTTTGTATATGAGGTATGTCATCCTGCTTTTTCAGTAATTTGAGAGATTTGCTCTGGTACCTCAAGATACCTAAATATTTCTGGCTGTTCAGAATTAGTTTTTGTTTATTGGATGGAGCTAAGCAGTTGATATGGGATGCCGGTAGTTTTTAATTGATTGTGCGTGTTGGTTGACCTTGAAGTGTGAAGCAAATTGCATTTTAACATTCGGATGTAAATTATATGTGTTACTCTACTTTTCTATTTATGAATTGGTATTGAGCATGACCCTCACTAGTCAACATTTGCTAGGCGCACATTTGTTGCATGTAAAAGTTACTACTTGTGCAGGAATTCTGTAGAGCAGGGTTAAATTGGTCAGTTGAAAGAAGAGCATTGACAGCATACTAGTCAGTTGCGAAGTGTATTATTTTTACACTAACATATATCCGCTGTAAACATTTTTATGCAGTGAAAAAAATTTTTTTTGGTCAGATGGTTGTTCTTCCAAGTTTGAATTGTTGATGTACCTTTCCCTGTAGTGTCCTTCACAATAATCAATATATATTCATTACCATATCAGGTCTGCAACTCGTGGTCTACTACTAATTCCTCAACTAAATCACTTTACACGAAGTTTGAAGGTAACAAAACTGCAAAATCACTTGATGCGCAGCTTCAGAATAACACTACCCCTTGTTCACTTTCCTGTTCTTCTACTAGACTGCTTGTTCCGTTTTTGGGTCCTCCTGATGTTCTACCGTCATTCTCCTCTCACTATCTCTATCTCATTACTATCATTCTCAACATTTATTCCACTGACTGACATTATCCCAAGTGAGGATGCCCTCGTATTGTCACCCCAATACAACCTTGTCGGTTACCATCATCCTCATCATCATCATCATCATCAACAACAACAACACAATTGTGCCTAGTTAATACATGTTAAAAACGCTGATATTCACAGTGTAAATACCATAGTCAGCAATGCAAAAAATTTACATCATCAATGCAGCCATATTAGTCTCGTCTCTCATACACACAAAAAATTTGTCACATCATCTGTATCCACATCTGTGTACAGTAATATGAAACCTGTGAATCCAAAAGTAAGTTGTCCTTGTCTTGTCGCATTTACTTATGAAGTTCAATTATTGAATCGTTTAATTAAGTCTTTCACCTTGCCTGTCCCGTCTTATCTGTCTATAGGTCCACCATTCACAGCCTGTTTACTAGGCTCATTTTCTTGCCCTATGTTCTCTGATCCGTTGTCAGAGATACCAGCTCTAATGGATATCCATGGCGTGGGATAAATTCTTCGATTAGCAGTTTTGCCACTTGTCTTATCTGGCACCGGAAAACATTCTGGCCAAAGGCTATAGTGATCCACAAAATGAACTGTATATCTATTTCCGGTACATGTACTTTTGCCATGCTGTACGGGGGAAAATAAGTTTCTTGAAGTGGGGCGTGTTGTAACTTCGGGTCTTGAATATTGGGCAGCCATCGACATGTGCGTACACCACCTTCCAGAGATTCGGCCAATAATATTTGTTTCTGATAGCATAGAACACTTTGTCTATGCCCATATGACCTGCTTCCTCGTGGTACTATTTGTAGGATCTGTAGTTGTAGGTGAACTGGTACATATAGTCTGAGATGGGGGTTCACTATCTGCATCTGAGATGAAGTACACCACTTGCTCAACTACCATAATGTGCTGTGTGTCTTGCTGTCGGCTTTGTTTTATCTTCTTAATAGTAGCATCTTTTTCCTGTTCTGTTATTACATTGATCTCCTCCCACTTGGAGTATCTCTTGCGAATCCTTAGCTGGGGGCTGGTATCTGGCATACTCTTTTGGCTGGAAATGTGATTATCTGAAGCGCGTGATCGTTATTAAGTTTAGGAATGTTCTCCTCGTTGTTTACTTATTCCCCCTTCTGGTGGAGACCGACTTAGTACGTCGGCACATGTTTTCACATCCTTGCACATACTCTATATTTTCTACAATTGTATCCGGTGATACTAAGGGCCCATGATTGCACTTTACTGTTTTTGCATAGGCGCTTCTAGATGTTTCAGTGGCATGTGATCTGCTTTAATAACAACTGAGGCATTATGCACGTAATAATCAAGCTTCTGTAGAGCGTAATAAATTGGATAACATTCTTTTTCTACCATGGACCACTTACATTGACTCCTAAGTTTGTGAGACAGAAAATAGATCGGTTTTTCATTCTTTATGCCCGGGATAGGTTCTGCCTCCTCTTCTTCACAGGTCTGTATTAGGCAAGCCCTGATTGCAGTATCAGACGCATCCATGTATAGGATAAATTCCTTATTCAGGCACTCGTGTGTCCACTGAAACTTAGCATATTTTCTAGTTAGTGCTATGAATGGTTCTGTGATTTTTGAAAAAATTGGAATAAACCTTATAGGAGCATAGGCCTATGAACCCTCTTGTTTGGTTTGACTCTTTCCCGTGAAATTACGAAGGTTTCTGTTCGTATGAACTGACATATTTACTCATTTGTGGTGCTTTAATCGATTGAACACTTGTTGAATGTGATACAGATGCGTTTGCAAGTTTCCCATCATCAGTATATATGCCAATGCGCGGCTAATCATACCTTGGAGCACTATGTCCATTAACATCGTGTGAAAATGCACTCTTCTTCTGCGCCTCTTCTGATAGAGGGATCGACCAAAATCCTGACCTAGCGTCTAAGGTCGTAAAATAGCTAGCCTTGTCTAACACTCCAAATATCACTGGTAATGGATACGAGATAGGTTTTGTTATGTTGTTTAATGCTGTCATTGATCCCCATAATGCTGTTTCAGTTCATCCCATGTCTCATTTATTCTGGTTAAGAATGCCTGTTTTTCAATACTCTTGATCCACCATTTAAGTCTATCTGACTGACCGTCAAAGATGCCTGTGTCATGTCTCGCGGCCTGGTCTGATACTAAGGATTTTAAGTCTCCGATTGTTGTATCAGTGATAGCATATGTGTCACCTTTTCCGTATGTTTTGCCATGTCTCTGCTGTACGTCTTAATTTTTTTATGTGTCACAATATCAATGAAACAATCAATTTCTAATGTCAAAAAATATACTAACAAAGTTGTATAATTGAAACAGATATGCACTACAAATTAATTACAACTGCAATCTAATACGTAACTTAACTGTCTCTTGTTCCCGGCCGAATACAGTGTCCCTCCTTCGTTGCTGTCGCTCCTTGCGAATGTCTAATGTTAAAGAAAGAACTGTCCTTCGCCTAAGTCACATCAGTTCATTACAGTCATGCACGTGACCGTCACTCCGCATTGTGGCCGCTGATTATACCATGGACGTCTCCTCCCATTTGTTGGGAAAAAGTCACCGGCGCATTGTAGTTTTCTTTAATTACATCACACATTGAGTTCATAAATTGCAATAGATCAAGCCTGATGAAAAGTTCGCTGAAATCATTTAATTTGAGCAAATCCAAATATATAATGGATAGCATCACTTGTAATGACGATATCATATGACGTGAACTCTGTTAGTTTCATCGTTGTAGCACTATCTTGTTTCAGCAATGTTCTCAACTTCACAGTATTCGATATTTCATACAGTAATACAAAAATCTCGATGCTTGAAGTTTCAAGGTAACAAATTTTTCAAATCACTTGAAACACATCTTCAGTCTAACTAGAACGAATAACTTCTCGTTCTCTTTTTTCTGTTCTTCTACTAGTTTTCTTGTGTTCCCCTTTCAGGTCCTCCTGACGTTCTACTCTCTATTCTGTCACTAGACCTCTGGGCTTCCTACATCGGTCAGGTGTCAAAGGTCTAAAGTTTCCACCTCGGCAAGTTGCATGTTTGCGTGATGTCGCATTGTTAGTACTGGACTTAATTTTACTATCCCTCAGCCGTGTCTGTCTTTTGCCTCCTCTGTTTATACCTTTGATTAGCATTTTGTATTTCTTATCCACTTTTCTGTCGCAATTTGATTTTATTTTGCCATTTGTGAGGTAATTTTTTTTTTCATCTGTATAATTGTGGCATGCTTTCTTCTTTAAAAACTTGCTGAGCTCTACAATTCAGGAAAAAAAAAAAAAAGATGTATCTGTCGCAAATTTTTAAAACGTACGCACTTTCGAATAACACTGGGCATGCTCCTGATCAAGTATGAAAATGGAGATATTTGTTGAGTTTGTTGTATCTCGGTAGTTATTCTGACCACAACAAAATAAATCGAATGTGTGAACACCTGAAATTAGAAGGCAGTAATAAGTTTTCTTGCTTGATCAACAAACATTGAATTTTTTGGTACGTTGCCACAATTTTTCTTGTTGGCTTTGAGTTACAAGTCATTTTACTAAAAGCCATTCATTTCAGTTAATAATTGTGCAGTGTTTGTTTTCTGTGTGTGTCTGGGATGAAAACTACTGAAATTGCAGATCTTACTATCTGTGAATTGATGAGGTCAATTTTGAGGATTTAGAAAGGACCTTATAACACTCGTATTGAAGGTTTGGATGGAATATATATTATGGGGATTTTGCATTTCGATTTAGCCTGGAACAAAGTGTGGCTTATATTTAATTGACAGAAAATGTTAGAGAATACTTGCTTTCCTGGAATGAAATTTTCAACATCAAATCATATTACAAATTTTCCAGCATGGCACCTGTGTTGGATTTTGTCCACTGCATTTCCCCAACATAAAAAAAAAAAAACAAAACAAATTGTGTTGCCAACTTTGTTAATGATTGTTTTTTTCCCCCCACAATCTTCAAGCGGGCTGTCATTTTATGAAACTCGTATCAGAAAAAGGCATGTTATTGATAATTTGTTTGAAGGTGTTGCAGTAGCTTGATTTTTTTTATTATTTAAATCTGGCTTTTTACACGTTACCTGGTATATAAAATTTTATTTGAACTGGAGGGACTCGTCTGGATCATGACATTTTAACCCTGTAAATTTCTATTTTAATAGAGATATTTAGCATTGTAATGGAGAATTTAGTAGTATTTATGTATTCTGAAGTGTCCCTCCCCCATATTAATCTAGTACCATTCTCTCCCCCCCCCACATAAAGATGTAATTATCTCCTGATAGTGACGAGCCGTGTTCTTGTCCTGCTTTTTACTTTGCATAATAAAAACTGCAGATCAAGCCCTGATAAATAGGGTGACACGAGTGTGGTTTAACTTGCTTACATGAAAACACAAAGTACTGTTCTTGAATAGAAATATATTTCCTCGTACTATATGGTCACTTGTGATGGAATTTGTAGATATCTATTGTTCATACACAATTCCTCCTTCCCAAGAACCATGTGCACGCAAAAAACAAAAATACATGAGGGTCATCATTTAAGAGTTTCATAAATCATACTGGCAAATAAACAGAAGCTCACTTGTATGTGCTTATTGTGTGCCGCTTGTTGATGTTTTTGTCTCATACCATCTCTGCAAAGGACGCCTTAAATCTCCAGTCTGCTGCTTCCTCGATTTCCGTTCCAAGCTGACTCTTTTTTGTGTCCATGGAATACACCTTATTATATTAAAGTTTCAAGGGCCTCGGTTTTCTTCTCCTGTTTTCTATTCAAGGCATTTGTTTCTTCTCTGCTTATTACTACAACATCCGTCTTTCCGATACTTATTTTTCAAACTTTGTTTACTTTTTGATTGTATATGCAGCCTTCTCGATTTACTGTGACTTGTGACTATGGGTTCCTTAATTTCTTGTATTAAATCATATTTTTTTTTTTAATGGTGCTTGGGCCCGCACCCCCCACCCACCCCATTGTTAGTATGTTGTTGGTCATAATACTTGATTTTAAACATTCTCATATGTCATCCATTCTCTCTCGTTTCCTTGACTATATTGCTCAGCGCCATCTTACACAGGGCATTCGTACTTGATCTTTTTACTCCAACCAAATGGTTCTGTTTAGTGTTCCCTGGGGCTGTAATGTCTTGTAATATATACTTGTTCATTAATTTCACTTTCATCAGTATTGTCAGTTTCTGGGCAGGTTTTTGTTGACTTGACATTACTTCTAAATCTCTCTTGGGTAATTATAAAATCAGTCTTGAGTTCTTGAATCTTCAGGGCTTTTCCATATATATATATATATATATAGTTTCGTCCTCTTGTTGCAGTTGATTAGTTGGTTTTCTTCACTAAAATGTCTGTCAGTCTGTTCCCACGTCCATTTATTTCTTTTACCAAGTCCATATTTTCTTAGACGTCTACAACTTCCTTCTATCCCCCAATACTGTTAGAATGACTGTCAAATTCCTCGTAAGCCTCCATCTGTTCCCACGTTCCACATTCCTGTCGGCTTTTTCCTCTCTGTAAAAAGTTTAAAAATGACAGAGAAATCGCGTTTCTTTTTGCACAAATCTGCTCTCACAATACAAGCGATTATAGTTATGAATATAATTATGGTGACATCAAAAAGGTTAGGAAATTTAGAAAAAAAAGGTGAGAGGTAAACTTCTGCAACATGTCAGGATATCAGGACGCTCAAAAGAGAGAGATACCTAGAAATGCAAAATGCTGACGAAGGTAAACGGTGGAAGCAGACGACAAGAGATCGCTATGGAAGGGGATGCAAACAAGTAAATTGGTACTAACAAAGCGATGACACGCAACTAGCCTAAGTAGAAAAATATAGACTGACACTAGACGAATATAGGACAACAGAATGGCATGACCAAAAAAATGGAGAACAGACCCTGAAATATGAAAGAGATAGGACTTAATTAAAAACAACAATTGGGCGGAATTGACATGACCAACACGTAGGGCATGTACGCTGTTTGCGAAATAAAGGAGTAGACCGATTAGGCCTGCTGACCAACTAAAAAATATATGTCTATTGTACCAAAGGGAGCGTAATACGTAAGGTCTTCCAATACATGTGCTAGTAATCTTTTTAAAAAGTTTTTATAGTTTTAAGTATATTGACATCGGTAATATTTTTTTTGGCATTGATCCTCCCCAAATAGAGGGCCCAATAATGAATAGTAAGAGTGTAAAGTGCTTTTTCCTATTGTTCAACTTCGATTTCAGTTATCGTATTGTGTGTATTATTTCTCTTGTGGTGTCATCATGTACTGGGGGCGTTTGTATGATTGCATTTCTTACTTTCAGTTCTAGTATTGATGGACCTTCATTGTTTTCAGACGTGTTGCTTGTTCTTTTTTCCTCAGTTCTTTCTATGAAATTCTTTGAAGTGTTTCTAAATCTCTGCATATTGTTCCAATAGTCTTATTTTTTTTCTCTTACTTGCACCACTCTATTTCTTTTGTAATCTTTGTATATACACCATTTGGTTATTTTTGTTCTTCCTTCTCTTCTTCATCAATTCTAGAACGTCATCCGTCATCCACTTTGTCTTGGCTTATCTCTTCCTCTAATGGTTGTTGAATTCTTTTATCTTTTTTAATACATCTGGTCTTCAATTGTAACTTTAACTGCTTCAACAAATGTGTAGTCACTGCAGTGTGCTTCTGGGTCTCCAGTTGGTTTGTATAACAGTTTTGGATCCTGAGTTGCTCGTTTCACACGTACCTTCATTCATTCATTTGCATGTCCCTTGCGGAACTTTGCCTCCCTAACAGAACTCCTGCAGGCCTCTCGGTTTGTGTGCTTGTTGATTTGACCATTTTTATTTACACATTCAGTTGCAGTTTCCTTTTTTGTATTTTAACGTAGTAATTCAAGCACGAAATGAAATTTGTCACCTAGATATTGACTAGAGTGTGTGCATGGGTGCATGAAATGGGAACCATCACAACTGTAATGATAGAGGTGTTGGTAAAAACTAATGCCTTTGTATCCAGTTGTAATTATATGATCGTTTGTAAAAGATCTAGGCTGGCCATAGGTTGTGGCCTAGGATAGTTTCCACCCATAAAGTTGCGCTTTTATCTCTTGGAAGTTACAGCGTTGGAGTGAAATTTGTGTGTATTTAGAAAGGATGTAACAAGATTGTAATTTTGAAGGTGATGGGGAATTTGCTTTCAGTTTATCCTGAAGTGGTTTGAAATATGTGGCAAGAGGAGCAAATACAATATTCAGTATATAATTTGGCAGAAAATGGTGAAATTGATAATGCTGAGCACGTGTCAAATTTTTCAAATGTTGGTTTCATTGAGCGAGTTGTGATATGACGCTTCATGACACACACACAACTAAAGAAATTTATTGGCTAGTAAAGAGGATTAAACAGAGAAAACTTGCATACTTTGGACACCTTACATCATGAGAATTTAGAAGAGACCGTCTTGGAAGAAAAAAAAAAAGATAAGACCACCAAGGCGAAGATGGCTGAATGAATGGGCAAATGGGTAGTGTAGGCAGATCAATTTAGTGAATGACTGCCCCAAATGGGAAATATGCCATAAAAAAACACAAACCTTCCATCTGCAAGGCACATAGCCGTGAATGCATCAATTAAAACCCGATGAAGCACCCTAATGTGCGCTTGTGAGAAAGTCAACCTCTTACCCCAGATATCGAGGGTAAAAACCCACCTGAACATCTAGCTATCAAAAGAACGCATAATGCAAACAATACAACTAAATAACACCTGCAGATAGTTTGCAATCACTTCAGGCCAAAGAGGGTGCAAGCTCAAACAGCTGCAGTACTGGAGAAATGAAGTGGAAACGGTCTTATTGCCACATGTCAGCATCCACTTTTTTTCAAGGGATGGAGTTACATTGTGTATTTGGCGTGGCGTTTACGGGGCTGTAAGTTGCTCATGCGCCAGTAATCGATTTGAAACAAAAAAAAAAAACCTTTTGTAAGTTGCCGGTTACTGTAACACAGAAACTAGTTAAAAGCAAGCATAACAGGGGTTGGAGGATGGCTAAGTTTTTTTTCCTCCTTTTTCCTCTTCTCACAATCCTCTTCTAATTCTTTTAGAATGTATGTTATCTAGTTGGTTGCGCCCCCCCCCCCCCCCTTTGCTAATGGTGTTGCAGTCTTCAGGATATTCAGTCCATTAATCACTGGTTCATGAAAAGAACGGAGCACAGCCATACAATCAAAATGCACAACAACCAAGAGAGAAATTCTGACCTCTTTTTTATAATTTGACGCATCGGTCAGCATTTGAAATAAATTGGGCAGCATTGAAATGGACATTTTCTAGATCCTGCTGCAAGAAAGCAATATGCATATAATCCAAGATAATAATTCAGCTTTTTTTTTACATGCTTTGTGCAAATTTGAGATTAAAAATGTTCAAAGAAAGTATTCTGTGCAACTTTGTGATAATGTGCAACTTTGTGATAAAAGCACTTGTGATGGCTGCATGTGGCTCGCGAGCCAGCCCTGAAAAATAGGTCTAGAGAATTTCAGCTACTATTCGATCTAGAAGCATGTGTATGGTATATCTAAAGATCAACCGGACAAGTCTAAACAATTAATTCTGAACAGCAGCAAAGGTCAAGGTGGTTCTGAAGAACATTAGTACTTTTAATGACAGTTTTACTTCACAGATTTGAAATGAATAATTTCGGATATATGATTATTTTTCCTAGAGGCGAGTGAGGTCTGCTCCTTTGTGAATGCATGTTGTCATCGAGTTCTAATGTTGGTAGAACTTGGAATGGCATTTTATCTATGATATCAGACGAATGTGAACATTAACAACAAACTACCATTGTGTATCTTGTTCCATGAGCAGAATGTCCTTTCGCAGTCAGTGCAAGTGAAAGCATTGATTGAATTCAGCGGGGTAACCATTAATAAAAATGGATAAATATTTGTTACAACAAGGTCTTGTCCTATTTTGCAGAAAGAAATCTTTTCTCGCATTTACTTGCGCAAACCAAAGATTTTTGTTGGACTGATATCCAGTTTTGTTTTTGCATTTCTGAGAAAGATAGATGGCTGCCATGGAGGTTCTGAAGTGAGAAAAAGTGTGAGAGTGAATTAGCTTGCTAAAAAATACTGTCGTGGTAGTTCTCCAGCAATTGTGTCCAAATGTACCAGATAAAATTTTAGCTGCAAGGAACGCCTCTGAAAGTAAAATTCCAAGTTTTTAATCATTTTGTATTGACCACACTTGCCACATGTAAAGTTCTGCGCCAAGTTTTGTCAGTACTGCTTGGATATTGGTTGAACTCAAGATGCTGCATTGAGTACCTTTACCTGCACTTACATTTTCATCAGTATATGTTATCTCTACTTTTATGTAAATATTCTTTCCATTTGAGTAATGAATGAAAGCACTGCTGAATGAAGCAAGTGTGCTTCCAGGATGACACTGACAGCTTTTAGATATGGTGCTGAAGATGTAAAAATAAGGCACTATAAAATAAACTTGAAATTACCGAAATTTTGGAGTTGTGGAAATTTTGATTTTGGAGTTGTGGAAATTTAAATCTTGGAGTTGTGGAGTTCCAGAAATTCTGGAGGCATGGAAAATTTAACTCTTTCGAGGCGCGTTAATTCCAAAGCGTTCCTCAGTTTGATGACATGGAGATTGGAGAAGGGTGCGGACATTTTGGAGAACCGGGGTCCCTGTGTAAAATATACTGACTTAATTCCATGATCACCACGTTTGTAAGCGGAAAGTCTTAATTCCATGATCACCACGTTTGTAAGCGGAAAGCTTAAAACACTAGAACTTATTCAGCAAAGTTCTAACCAGTTAAATGAAAAGTAACGACGTGTTTTCAATGATGGAAAATCCGAAGCCTTACAGTGCCAGTTGGGAACGGCCCAGAATGAAAAGTAACAACGTGTTTCCAATGATGGAAAATCCGAAGCCTTACAGTGCCAGTTGGGAACGGCCCAGCGCACAGAAATTCTTGTAGGGATCTCTCGTCATCTAAGAGTTAATCTTTGTATATAAAGTATGCCATTCTACTTTTCAGTAATTTGTGAGATTTGCTCTGGTACCTTGGATACCTAAATACTTCTGGCTGTTTAGAATTAGTTTTTGTTTATTGGATGGAGCTAAGCAGTTGATGTGGACTATATGAAATGCCGGTACTTTTGATTGTGCGTGCTGGTTGACCCTGAAGTGTGAAGCAAATAGCATTTTAACATTCGGATGTAAGTAGGCAAGGCTTTTTTTTTAATGAATTGGTGACCCTCACTAGTCAACATTTGCTAGGTGCACATTTGTTGCATGTAAAAGTTACTACTTGTGCAGGCATTCTGTAGAGCAGGGTTTTGTGATCTCTGCAGTGTATTATTTTTACACTAACATATATTATCCGCTGTAAACATTTTTATGCAGTGAAAAAAAATTTTTTTTTGGTCAGATGGTTGTTCTGTACCATTGAAATTGATCTGTAGTATGTGAAATGAATATTGGTTATGTTTAGTCATTGGTTTTAAAAAGTAATGGTCGTCAGTTTGATTGTAAGTTGCACATCCATTTCACTTTGCCCGTTTTACAGGTCAGTTTTATTGTGTGTGAATAGAGAAGAATGTTGAATTTTCAAGATTTTTGTCAGATATGAAGAGTTAAATGAGTGTTCCAAGTTTGAATTGTTGATGTACCCTGTATTACATAATGGAGAATTAAAATTGAATGTCTTTCAAAGCTAGTTACCATATATGCATATGTTAATTGTAAAGCTCGCCAGACACATACCTGTGTTAAAATATTTTGTTACATTTGATAAAAATTTTGTTGTTCTGTTCAAGGAATAGAAAGTAATATTACTTCAGTTAGAAAAGATTGCCTTTTATTTTCCCTCATTTATGAAAATGATGCCCCACAGTATAGTTCACAGACATTGTGCAGGACATTTTTGTTGGGTAAAAATGGCAGTGTTGCTGAATTACATCTTGAACATGAGAGAAATGGCTTGAGAATGCACCCAATCATTGGCTATACAGAGTTGCAAAGAAATTTTGAATACCATTTTTTTTTGTTTTTTGGACTTATGGAATTTATGGAATACATTTTTGTTGATCCCCCCCCCCCCCCCAAAAAAAAAAAACAAAACAAAAAACGACAGTACTTTGATGTTTAAGCATATAGCATAACCTAGGTCTGTAAGTAACGAGGAATGAATTTCATAATGAAGAACATTAAGTGCAGTCTTGGAGAGAAAGTGATACAGCTACATGTATGTTATTCATGTAAATGTTCTCCAATGGATTTTTTGAAACAGCTTGTTGTTACAAATGATTGCTATAAAAGTGCAAATGCCAAAACATACCAGATCTGATAATGTACATCAGAAACACGTATTGTCTGTACATGGAGATTCATCAGTTTCAACACTACATGCCATCAAAACACTTGGAGACTATTTGATGACCAGCTTTCAAATTATAAAAGTTTATTCACATCTAGACTAACTGGTGATTGACGACTTTTGTAAGATGAAGTGAAAGGGTAATATGTCACTTTAATGCACATCCAGATCATGATCACATGTGTATTTGTTCTTAAACTTGGGGGTCTGACAATTACAACTGCTACTGAAACCCAGTATGCATGTGTCCATTCAGTTGTCTGATGCTTGCCATCTGTTTTTCTGTTTAGTTGGTTGCATCTGATATTGCTGTAATTTTATCAGCATTATCCTAGTTTTTTTTTTTGGTCTTAGTTTTATGTACTAATACCGTGAGAATTCATTCCTTCTTCACTGACTCTCGACTTTCTATCTCACTACCACAATTCTATCGATTCTCAACTTTCTATCTCGCTACTACAATTCCACTATCTTTCTGCCTAATAATAAATACCTTAATTACAAAGGACTGTGATGTGCTTACAAGCCAGTTTTGCAGTCACATTGGTGGTGACAGTGCAGTTGAAACGAGAAACAAAAGTGCAAATTTACATAAACCAAGCACTATATAATCAAATTTACAAAGGATGTAGGAAGCAAGGTGGACATGATAAAAACAAATACATAATGGGTTCGTGCATCAAAAAGGAAAGAATGTTAGCCTAACGTGGAAACTGTTAATGGAGAACATCTTATACCAAAGAGGTACAGTCCAGAAAATTGTTGCAATAATTAGGTAACGATGAATGAAGAACTTGAACCTATTTTGGATGAGATCAAACCAAATGGGAAAAACCCCTGGTTGCGATGTAATAATGGCAAAACAGGAGAAAGTAGCGCCTGCATTATCACTGTGTTCTAAGATAGGGAAAATGGAATTCGGCTTAAGGATTGGAAATTCAGTGTGCATACCCTTTGCTGAAGAAGAGCAGTCTAAAAATGTATTTGTACACTACTCTTGCAAATCATGCACGCAAGATACTGCTACAAATTGTATTGAAAAGAATTGAGGGAAAACGGAACAAGAATTAATACATCCTTTGAAACATAAAACACACGAGTAGGGGAATTTTCATACTATTGGCTGCTAATCTGGGGAGGTGGTGGGAGGGGGATGACCCAGCCATCCCATGGAACATATTGCACTGTCCGTGAACTGTCACAAAGATGGAAGTAATTGTTTATCCCAAAATACAATGATCAGGATTCAGTAGAGTAGAGCTTACATTTTTTTCTGTGGTTGTGAATATTTTGGATAATTTGGTGGGGAGCTGTTGAATTCATCTTCACTAGAAAGCTCGGTCTTTGTAGAGAATGCTTTATTTTTCATTCCCCCCCCCCCCCCTTCCAAGTCTTTTTGAATATACAAGATAAAATTGTTGAAATGTCCAGCTAACATATAGTCTTATTAGATTTGCATGGAACCGTATAATTACACATACAATTTTGGACTGACAACTGACCAGATATATGTGTTAGTGTTGGCTTCTATATTTATTCTGTTGTTATAGCTGTTGTTAGGTGAGTCATTGCCATGTTGAAATAAGTTTTTGTTTTTTTTTTCATTGCTGAAATAAGTTTGTTTTTTTTTCCCGTTGGGAAATTAGTGTAAACTGAGTGAGAGAGAACAGCATATTTTTGTCACCAGACAGATGCAAGATCATTTGTGGGTACTTTTAACAGCATGAGTAGTGGCACGTAGACGAACAGTAATTTTATATGGATCCATATAGAAATGTTATTTGGAGGGAGCTTACAAATTCTCTATCTGCACGCACAATATATTGTATGTAAAGGATGCAGTCTCATCAGTAATCTCTGATCATGTAAAAACAAATGTCCAAGGAAATATCTGCCATATTGCAGAGGGTTTATCAGTTTTTTTTTTATGGAATCAAGACAAAAAGATGGGATGAAAGAACAAAAAAAAAAAGGGAAGCAAGAAGCATTTTGGAACAAAGAGAACTCGTATTTTAAGACATTACTGTGCTTTTACATAAATGCGGAGTTAATTTAGTAATGTTGACTGGGGTGTCTTACATTCTTAAAAGTGACAAGCTGTGCTGTATTCTAAGAATTTGTCACAGGAGTTGTATTCCTTCAGTTGGGATGTGTATTTGGTCCTTACAGTTGAGATGCATATACGTTCCCTATTTTAAACACATGCTTCATATTGTATTGTATTTTCATCTCTGATTGGTGCATGTTCATAAATGCCCAGAATTTTAAAATTGTCTTGGTGCAAAAATGCTGCTGTTACTTTAAATGGTCAGGTACCCTGCCAAAAAAACCCATGGAAATCACATCTGCTCACATGGCTTTCTGTGGAGTATTTGTCAAAAAACTGTGATGGACCACCAATACTTGAAGATGAAATTGTAGATGCCATCAAATGCATGAAGAAAGGAAAAGCGACTGGGCCTGATAATATATAACAGTAGAAGAAATAGAGGAACTAGCAGGAATAAAAATAGTAACAAGTTACTGAATGACATTTACAGCAGTGGTTATATTCCCAGTGACCTGATTAAATCCACATTTTTATAGCACTACCAAAGAAACCAGGTGCAAAGGAATGTGACGAGCCTCTCATGTCATAACGAAGCTACTTCTGAGAATAATTATGAGAAGAACAAGGAAAAAGATAAAAATGGAAATAGCAGATGAACAGTTTGGATTTGTTGAAGCGAACACTAACAGAAAGAGCTTTAGAAGTACAGAAAGATCTCTACTTATGCTTCATTGATTTACACCAAGGCATTTGACAAGGTGAAACATAATGAAATTATTAAAATGCTTGAAGACGTCAGTATAGACGGCAAAGACCTGAGGATTGTAAAACATCTATACTGGCAGCAAGAAGCAGCAGTTCGAGTTGAAAATAGAATTGGAAAATATCAACCTAACAACTTGGGTGCGACAAGGATGTGTACTATCTCCAGACCTTTTTTCTCTGTATAGCGAGAATATTCTAAGAACAATCATCACAGAACAAGGCATAAAAATTGGAGGATACAATATTAACAACCTTCGATTTGCTGATGACACGGTACTAATAGCTAACAAGACCTGCAAAATCTCTTGGATAAAGTCACCAAAGAAAGGCCTTACTTTGAACATCAAAAAGACAGAGACTATGGGGGGATCTAAGAAACAGAATCCACCAGCATGCAGTATTAAATTAAATGGAACTATTCTAAAAGCAATTGCAGAAATTCAAATACCTTGGAGCAGTAATAACTTCAGATGGGAAATGATGCATGCAATGAGAAAACTACTTGTTAAGTGGAACAACACAATTCCTTCAGATCAAAGGATGAATTCCTCCCCCCCCCCGCGCACATGTGTTTTGGCCTTATTTAAAAGAAAGTTATGCACTTTGCTAAAAATTTTCGTTAAAATGAAGGGATGTATTTGATAATTTACTCTTGCTACCACCCTAAACAATACATTCAGTCATTGAAAGCGGAGCATAAAACAAAGTTAAGTTTAACGCAGAAAATGCAGAAACTTGAAAGGTCGATCTAGAACTGAATATAATGAGGGGGAGGTGGTGTAAATAAGGCTGAAAAAAAATTTTAAAATGAAATATAAAACATATGAAATGATGAGGTAAAAAACTTTTTTTGCTGCTGATGAAGAAATATCTTTGATAATCAGTGATTGACTGGTAAAACTTAACTAGTTTATATCGCCAAAAGACGGGTAGGAAGCAACCAATGAAATTTATTGCATGATAATTGGGGAATCTGCTACTAGTTCAGTGCATGACCATTTTATAAAGGTATTACACTGCAAATATAGTAAGAAAATTTTTTTTAACGTGAAGTGTTTATTTTAAAATTTAAAAGTAATATAAAAAACTGTTGTATTGAATACTATTTTGAAAAGCATGCACAATGAAAAATTGGTACAGCTGTAATTGGATAAAAAATATCATAGGGTGATCTTTTGAATGATCACAGCATATTAAAGTCATCTTTTTTTTATTAAATGCTGGAAACTTCGTATGCCATTAATATTGCAGTCTTTGCGAATGATCCTGAACTTCTTCAGTTGTATCACAGAGCAACAATAAAAAAATATTGCTGTGAATGTTTGATGTGGAATGCAGTAAGAAAGAGCTAGAAAGTTTCATGATTGTATTAACAGAATATTTGATTTTTCATTCTAGTAACGCGTTGATTCAAAGAGCTTTTGCTTCACTTCCACAAATGAATAATAAAGATTTCGCCCTCAAATCCTGAAACGATTTCCTCCTTTTGATGGTTGATCAGATTTGATTATAAAAGGGATTTTATCTATGTACAGAAAAAATTGTTCACAAAATGCTTGTCATGTCAGAGTTCACCAGCAACCAAAAAGAAAGTTCTGAAACAAAAATTTTTGTAGCAGTGGAGGACGGAACTTTTTGACCGACTGCTAAATTTGCTTGCATAAAAAGATGCCTAAGGCAATTTCATTAATTTTTACATTGTGGGCACAGGTCCAAAATAAACTAATCAAGATCCAGTTGGAAGATGAGGCAGTTGTGATAATTCAAATTTTACTCATTGGCAATCTTGAATAATCTCTGCAACCATGTATTATTCATAGTTATGATGCCAGATAACCAATGGTGATCATTGTTATTCTCAGGTGATTCATTGTTTTGTATTGAAAAAAACATTTGAAAATTAGGTGAAGAGAAAAAATGTGCGGCCTTGAGGTGTTCACAGTGACTTTACTGATCTTTCAGTTTTTAACACGTGAGAAAATGTATTGAGGTACTGGTTTTTGAAAGATTCAAGATTTTTGAATTGATGAGGTAATTTGTGGCAGTCACTTTGTGAATATGCTTGTTTACATAAGACCCTGCTGTTAGCACCCACACATCAGAAAACAAATTCAGTGATGTATTTCAATTTTGGACTCTTTTGTGGGCATCTCATCACTAGCTCAAGCAGATATTGTGATAGAATCGGAATTACCCTAAATGACAACTGGTGGGCAAGTAAATTTTAAATATAGTCAAGAAGAATAGTATATTGAAAGCAATCACTACACTGTCACAATAGTTCATGAATATCCAGAGGAATAATAAAAATTAGATACCACAAATAAGGTGAGCTGGACTGCAACAAAAGAGCAGTGAAAGTTTACAGTGGAAATGAGACCAAGAGTTCAGAAATGGAAGTAAATTTTCATTTGGCCATCTGCAAAAAAAAAAAAAAAAGCAAACATTATTAAAAAAGCAAGATGTGGAATTTTAAAAGCAAGAAGAGAGGAGTGTTGCAAAAGATTTCTTGTTAAAACTGGAATATATCCACAAATAGATGTCGTGAAAGTAAAAATGAAATTTTTTTACACAGTGACAACTATCGGGAATTTTCGGAGCACGAGGCAGTTGAAACCTGAGTACTGAATGAATTTAACAGAATACAACAATTCAGAAGTTACAAATAGATACAATGCAATAGCAAAGATAAATAGATGAACAATGGGCAAAGTTGAGAGATTCTATCCACCAAACTGTTAAAAGGAGATGGACGACAGACGACATATTAGGACTGATGGACAAGAGGAGGAGTAAAAATAATGAGAAAAAATATAGCAAGATAAATAATAAAACGCAAATGCAGAGAAACAAAAGAAGTGTGGTTAAAATGAACAGTGCAGACAGGGGACTCTGATAATAAAGACAGCAAAAACAAATTTAGGTAAAATGTTAATGGGCAGAGTATATCGATGACCTATATGGAGGAGAAAGACCAGAATTAACACCAGATACTGAAAACTGTGATGGACCACCAATACTTGAAGATGAAATCATAGATGCCATCAGACACATGAAGAAAAAGGAAAAAGTGACTGGGCCCTGACAATAAACAATAGGGCACTAGAGGAGACAGGAATAAAAATAATAACCAAGTTACTGAATGACATTTTTACAACAGTGGTCTACCAAAGAAACCAGGTGCAAAGGAATGTGATAACCACCGGACTATCATCCTCTCATGTCACATATCGAAGCTACTTCTGATAATAATTATGAGAAAGAACAAGGAAAACGATAAAAATGGAAATAGCAGATGAACAGATTGGATTTGTTGAAGGAAAGGGGGAACACACAATGCCATTTATGTTTTACGAACACTAACAGAAAGAGCTTTAGAAGTGCAGAAAGATCTCTACTTATGCTTCACTGATTACACCAAGGCATTCGACAAAGTGAAATTAAAGAAATTATTAAAATGCTTGAAGACATCAATATAAATTAAAATGCTTGAAGACATCAATATAGACGGCAAAGACCTGAGGATTGTAAAACATCTATACTGGCAGCAAGAAGCAGCAGTTTGAGTTGAAAATAGAACTGGAATATATCAACTGATAAAACAAGGGGTGTGTACTATATCCAGACCTTTTTTCTCTGTACAGCGAGAATATTCTAAGAATGATCATCACAGAACCAGGCATAAAAATTTGAGGATAATTTAACAACCTTCGGTATGCTGACGACACAGAACTGATAGCTGAGGACCAGCAAGACCTGCAAAATGTCTTGGATAAAGTCGCCAGAAAAGCCTTACTTTGAACATCAAAAAGACAGAGACTATGGTTATCTAAGCACCAGGTGCAGAAATTCAAATACCTTGGACCAATAACTTCAGATAGGACATGCAAAACAGAAATTAGGAACAGAATAGGCCAAGCAAAGACTGCATTTCAGAGAATGAGAATACATATTATATAACCAACACATCTTTATCATTGAATGTTAGAAAACAGTCCTAAAATGCTGTATATGGAAGTGAATCATGAACAATAGCAATTTGCACAAAAATCGTTGGAAGCAGCAGAAATGTGGTTTATTAGAAGAATGTTGTGAATTCCCTGGACAGCAAAAATAAAAAAAACCTTGTCAGAAAGATAAGAGAGAGACAGACAGTGTACTTACATGCAATGAGAAGAGGGGGCATTGAAAATATTATAACAGGAAAAATAGAAGGAAGAAGATCAAGAGGAGGACCAAGAGAAATGATAATGGACAGTCTGACGGGATGGTGTGAGAGGAGATCACCAACTGAGCTGATGGCCTGCATGAAGAATCGTGTACTCTGGAGAAGCATAATAGCCAACGCCAGTTGGCATGGCACCTGATGATAACAATTCAGTTCAGGGTGAGAACTTGGTCCCCACTCGGGATTTAATATTTAACAACACACTTGCAGCCTGGAGTGGAGTGCTAAATGAAGAGGGATTAAAAAAAAAAATTTAACTTGTATTATCACTAGCAGATTTGCAGTAAGAAGGAAAATATAGCAGAAAAGACTACATATTTTTTTGGGGGGGGGGGGGGGGGGGGGAGAAAACTTTCAAACAGTTGTTTATGAATAAAAAAAAAAGAAATGGAATGGCAGTGGGACTACGTTTGAGAAATTATAGATGGCAAAATTTATGTTCCCAGAATGACAGCAAGTGCCAAATTGTCTACTGGAACTGTTCCTTAATTGAGTACAGTTTAGCAAAGTTATCTGCTGTACATCAGTTGTGGCACGAATATATATGTGTCTGGTAAATTGAAAATGGAAATTTTCGAATTTTTAATTTGTGGTGTGGAGAAAGCACCCTTTTTCATTTTGCCCCCAAAAAAATTGTGAATGAGAACAGAAGTAAAAAAATTAAGATGAGATTTATCCGTTGCAAATTCAGTGATGTGGATATCTCATCGGTAGAATTTTTTTGTGTCTCGCACAGCATAAATTATTGCAGTAACTTACACTGAAAACTTTACTCATAATAACATATATATATATCAAGACAGAATTTCAGACGGCATGTACAATTTTTTCAAACTATGCGGAAATCGGTATTAGAATATGCACCCCACAACTGGAAGCCAGATTTGTGAAAAAAACAATTTCCTAAAATATTCACAACTATGGCCAGTTTTCATCATATTGTGTAGTCTGATATAAATGAAACATATAATGCACACCCTGCATGACCATTTAGTTGTAGTAAGAATAGGAAGCACAGGAGACAATTTTAAGATGTTGCTCTGTTAGGATTTTAAAAAAAAAAAAGAAAAATTTTTGTATGTCTGAACAAATTGACAATACTGGATTGTTTATATTTTGTGTAAGGCAATAAAATCTATGAGATCTGGTTTTTGCAGTATAATGCTTGAGAACACATTGTGATAAAAAGTAATTGAGCCAAGCAATGTCTATATCTCAGGAAAGGAATGATGTGATAATAGGAAAAGAAAACCAACATACAGTTTATCTTTTGCATTATGGAACTTGTAACACAGCTGTTGCACGTATGTACGAATCAGTACAGGGGGTATTCAGTAGAATCAACTGTTGTCATAATTATAGGCAGACTATTGTTTTTCATATACCATGGTGATGTCATGTTTTTCCACTTGCTGCTTTGCTTTTCCAGTCAGTGTGTGTGTAGTATGCTGTATTTTTAACAATGACAAAATTAAATTACATTACACATATACATTACAAACATAGGGTGCATACAATTTAATCTTGGTGGTGTTTCATCACATCTATATCAAAATACAGACGGGCATGTGCTGTTAATAATCATCACTGGAAATATTGTTATAAACACGAGGATATTTAAACACAATTTAAATATATGTAATCCTGTACAATCATAATTTGAAGCTAAAACAGACTATCCATATCGTCTACTGTTTTTTAAAAATTTTTTTATGAAGTTCTACCTACTGACATTCTTTTTATGATGACGATTTTGTTGCCATTTCCAGCTTTTTGTGATGTATTGTACGTGTGAACATTATAATAAATACCTGTTGGAATTCCAAGGGTGTCACTTGTCATGTCTGGTTCAGTGTAATTTTGTCATCACATTCTCTCCACACATGCATCTGTTGCTTTATGATGTAGTAGAACTACAGGTGGACACAAAAAAAAAAAAAAAACTACTGAATTACTTTCATACCCTTGCAAAATGTATTATTATATTTTCACTTCATAAGTGTACTGATTCATACTTCATCTTTACAGCATGTTGCATGTATTTTCTTTTTCAATTCCATATTCAGCGAGTTGTGGTGAAATTTGGTTTTGTTCATTGCTGTCCAGATCTTGCATAGATTTATTTATTGTGCCCTTTGTATAGTAAGAACACTTCAAGTAGTATGGTCACAATGAATGCTTTAAAAATTTGGCAGTTGTGAAATTCTTGCATCTGCTGTCTGGTTTTGGTTTCAACTTTTTTAAAAAATCAAACGTGCTGTTTTTCATTTATATGAAACATTTTTTTTTTTATATGTACACTTGCTGTCTCATGGTATCTTGTTCTCTTAGCTCAATATCCTTAGCCCATTTTATCACTTTAAAATAGTTTTAAGCACAGAATAGAAATTCATTTACTGTTCACACAATATGCCATTTTACTTGTTTCTGTTATGTTTTGGTCTGCCTCTGTAGCTTTATTTCACTTGCATCAGTATTTTAACCATTAAATACTGTATATAGAATTAATGAGATGAAAAGTAAAGGTATTGTCCTTTTGGTGTCCCTTCATTTTGTAAACTGTTCAGTAAAAACATAAATGATTTTGGTGTTGGCATTTAATTAAATAGCAAGTTCGTTTCTGTTGGTCTGAATGTGGTAGGCAAAAGAAATCAAAAGCCAGATATAGTAAAAGTAGTATTATATGCAAAACCCAATAGCATTGGTGATTATGGTTCTCCATTTTGTCTGATCATTTCTGGCATTTCTAATCCAATACTTTGTTTTTTTCTATCTATGCCATTTGGTCAGTCTTCTTGTGTGACATGTCCAACATTTTTCTCCGTTTTCCATTATTCTGAAACTTCATTGAGGATCACTTTTTTTTTTTTTTTGCCTTTTTTTTTTTCTGGATGTTGTTTGCAATTTTTCTCCTAAATCCCCAAAAAATTTTGTTGCTGTCAATTTATTTTTGTTGTTGTTGACTGCTTCACAACCATTGATTCTGTATTGCTATGTTCATTTCCCCCCCCTCCCCCCCCCCCCCCCCTTACAGACATTTCATTTGTTAGCGTCTTTTTCCCTGTTTAAACAACCCCCCCCCCCCCAATACCTAGCGTCTTTTTCCCATCATAAAAAAAAGCTACTTCTCTCTTCCCCCTCCCAAACTAGTGTTTTCTTCCTGTCATAAAAAGCTACTCTTCCCTCATACTTGCTTGAGATTTTTATTTCCTTTTATGCACAAGTATTTTTTTTTTTTTAGGTATTTGTGTCTGTCTTCCAGTTTGACAAGATGTTGCACTTTGGTATAAATATTTTTTATATTGCCATTGTTTCTGTATTGTTGCTGTTTAGCAATCACTTGCAGATGGTGGAATGGTCCCTCCATATAAAGTTGCCTGTAAATATTTGAATAAACAGCAGCAGACCAAAGCAGGTATCCTGCTGACTTTCTTTAGATAAAATTAGTGAAGAAAAGCACATATAAGCTGAAAGTTGGCAAATCATGCTTCACAAATCTATGAACGTCATTCAAGTAGGGATATATAATAGTTGGCTACATTATGTAGAACAGTATCTCCATTTAAGTAATGGAATAAGGAGTGTAAGGACAAACTGAGCATGAAGACATATACCGATTGTTAGCTTTTATGTTTGACTCTAGTGAGTTCCTGGAGGGCAGAATCATTAATGAGCAATGCGTGAGATCATAAAATGAAAAAAAATGACATTCAGGGGGATTTTGGAGTATCTTGGGGAAATTGGAAAAATAAAGGCTAAACATTCTTATTTGCATCTGGACATAGGTTGTAGTTGCTCAGATCCCCCTTCAACATATCAGTCAGCATCCTATGGCTGATAGTGCCTGTCCTGACCAGTTGTCTCGTATATCCAATATGCCTCTTGTTTCTGGTCATGGCGTTGCCCTTTCATTTCAGTCTGAGCAGCAATATCAGCTCAATCCAGTGGTTATCTTTCTGTGATGATGGCAGTCAGTCGGTCTATCAGCTCTCATTTTCCTGGATGCCCACATGCCCAGGAGCATAGATGCCGACTCTGCTGGAATGACTTGAAGCCACAGGCTGCACAGCAATAGTACAGCTGTTCAATGTATATATTCCTCTTTCATGTGCAAACTTTTTTTTTTTAACACATAGTTCCTGTATTTCTTCCCCCCCCCATACCTAGTGTTTCTTTCCCATCATGAAAAGCTACTTCTCTCCCCCCCACACACGCACGCGCACACACAGTGTTTTCTTCCTGTACATTATGCACTGGTGTGCCTTTTTTTTTTTTTTCTTTCTTATCTTTAATTCTAAATCTTCAGGAGTTTAAAAGATGTGCTTTATCTCAAAATCTAATTTTTAAAAATTATCTTCACCAATTTTTGTGTTTATCTTTATTATTGTGGTGTTTTGTACTAGAACATGATGGTATATCTTTTGCAGTGGACTGAAATATCATTAATGCATAATTTTATAGCTCTGATCACTAACTGAAGTATGTGCCATTTATCTTGCTCATAGCTAGAAATGTTTTTTTTTTTTTAAGCATCTGCAGAAGATCAGTTCAGTTAATTTAATATTTGAAAGAATTCAAATGCATGCACACACATTTGAATATAGATGCATAATGGTTATTCAGTCTGTCATATTTGTATCATTTTCTGTCCAGGTTGTGTGATCACTCTGATTTCCTTTGTGTTATTCAGTGAAATATATAGTAGGGTTATTTGTTTCTATAGCTCTTCTAGCTAACTGGTATTGTTGCAATTCATTGATTCAGTTCAGCATAACAAATGAGCAGTGTAAATTTTTAAAGTCACAGCTTGCTCCATATACTACCAGAAAAAAATTTTTTTTTTCCAAAATGCTTAGTTTAATTGTGAATGTTATTAATCTTCTTTATGCGATTGGTTTTTCCAGTTCTTTTGTAACATGCTTTTTTATTTGTGTAGGCTTTATTTTTAATTACACACTTGAGTTCCCAGCTGAAAATAGATGCACTTATTAAAAAAAAAAAGTTTGTGCTAGTTATGGGATGTATTATTATTTATTCTGCATACTGCAATACTGTAAAATATTGGTTGTGTGTACCCTGAATATTTTGCATGTCTCTGACACCTGCATACCAAGTCATACCCAACCATTAGCAGAACTGTATCTTAAAAATTTTTTTAAAAAAAGACCATTATTTGACATTTCCTTCATAGGCGGTTCTTTATGATCGAATGCACACACAATGTCCACAACTGTGTAAAATTCACAATGGTTAAAGAGAAAGAATGCAGAGTAAAAAAAAAAAAAATTCTATTACAGTAGCATATAGTGAATGGCCAGGTGGTGGGGGGGGGGAGGCCATACGACACATGTGAATTGTGTTGAATTTTTTTAATCAATGAATCTGTTCTTTGCGTTTACAGAGTTTTCTGTGGTGTCGTTCAGATCAGATATGAGTTTTAGATAATTGCAGATAATATGGTGAGAAATAAAAGCATACTGCAGTTTTGAAATTGCAGAAAGAGTATCTGTGCAGTCATGGTAATAAATATAAAACAGTAAAACTCTTGACTTATTTGAACAATAATGGACTGGGAAAAAAATCACTGTAAGCATTTCCACTCTCCATTTTTTTTATTTAGGTTTGCATATTATGTCATTTGTAGGCATGTATGTAAAAACTTGCAAAATATCATACATGCTGGAATATTATCGTCTAAATCTTAATAACATATGTATGGGAAAGTTGAGATCACTAAATAGTCCTTTCTTCTGGTGTGTTGGGAAAGTCAGAGATGTTTGTAGCTGGTTTAGTATTGATTCTGAGTATTTAGTATATATTTCCATCACTGCATAACAAAAATTGTAATTACATTCTTATCCTGACTTGCTCCTTGCTGTTTGCTATGTACCATAGCTTAAACATCCCTAATCTTAGACATAATTTCAGCATCATCACAAACTTGGGAGATTTCTGCAGAATGTTAATGATGGCAACTTTCAATCTTTAGTAGCAGGCTTTTCCGCCACCACCCGAGTATATAGTTCTAATTTATTTCTTCCCACACTGAGTATAGTAATTTCTTGCATATAACAACGTTTGATGTTGGCGTTAAGAGTTGATTATCCATTGAGCTTGATTCAGAGAAGGGCAAAGTTAGGTGGTAAGAACATACCTAACATACGTATTCTTCTTTATTATGAATTCATTTGTTTTTTCATTTTTTAAAAACATTTTGCAATTTCTGCCAAATTACGGGCTTCTCTTTTCTGCTTTATCCAAAGGGTCATGGTAACTTTGTTTTAACTAATTTTTCTTATGACTTCATCATACTGTTCAGTCATTTGTCTATTGCAATATATAATTAGAATATAAATGATACTACTAACATTCTGCTGGATATAGTTCTATTCAGTCACTTCATCTTTGTGCTGCTGCTGTTGTTTTATGCACTCTGCAGCAGACAGTTTGAACAATTGCGCCCATGATATTATCAGGTCATAGTTGTGTGTTCAGTTTGTTGTTACAGATTTTTTGATTATTGTACTGTCTGATCTAACTAATAATGTTTGCAGCCATAAATAGCTTGGAATATTTCACTACAGCCCCAAATAGTTGCTTCCTAAAAAAAAAAAAAGTCAGATATCGTAAGTTGTATGCTATTTCACAAGCCCTTGTAAGTCATCCACTATATTTTTACTAGGCCAGTATGGTGTGAGTCGTCCACTATTTTATGAGCCTGATATTGTAAGTTGTGCTTTATTTCACAAGCTATTGTAATTTAACTGTTCTCTCTACAAGCTCAATAATGGTAAGTTCATATTGTGTACCCTTTTGTTCAAGTGTTCTTTGTTTCTCTCTGATCATAACACCTCGAGGTCTCACACACATTACCACATTCACTAGACAAGTCTGATAAATGTTCAGTGTATTATTAATCCTGTATCAGATTCAGCAGTTGGTAACGTCACTTGTACTAAGATGTAAAATGAAATAATCTTTTTTGTTAGTTTCGTCGCTGAAGCACATCATTTGTTCACAATATCAAAAACTCTATCATATGCAGCATTTCATCAATGTTCTCAACTTCAAGGTGCGATACTTGGACAATTCTAACTCTGTTTTCTAATAGATATGCAACATGTGGTCTTCTAATTTCTTGCCTGAAATCTCTCTACTTGAAGGTACCAATTCTTCGTAATCACTTGAACCACATCTTCAGTCGGTCCTAAAACTACTTCCTCAAACTGCTTTTCCAGAGTATCTATTTCTCTATTTATCCATCACTTGTTACACTCTCGTCTTCTCTTCTGTGTGTTCCTCTCTGTCCTTGTCTTCTGATTGATTCAGACAGTCTTCCTCTGCCGTCTGAATCGGCCTTAGCTTAGTGACCATCTTTGGTTGGACAATTCCTCACTCGATTGTCCATCTGCTGTTCCTCTCTGATCGTTCCGATTGTTACTCAGCCTCTGGACTTCTCTTCTTGGGGGCTCCTTCCTTTAACGTCTAGACCGTCCTTTTCCGTCTTTGGGCACCATCCTGTTGTCTCTCTCTCCAACTGCCCCATGACGTGTATGTCGTAAGTCAAATTGACCAGTAAATATTTATAAAATTAGTCAGCTGGCCAAGTTGGTCACTCCACCCATGTGCAAATAAGCATCCTAACACTAATAGGTGTCATGTGTGTCAATTTATACAATTGTCATTTACCCAAGTCATTATCTTGCTATTTCATGTCGGCATTGTGTCTGTCTCTTCTATTCGTCTTTTCTATTCTGTTTACACGTGTCAGCGTCCAATCATACTAGTGTCAGAGATGTTTGTTTTTCCCTGCCTTGCTCTAATTTTCCTATTTACTTTTTCTGTTGCTGTTAGATATGACTATTATGCCTACAATATACTCATTACTTACACGGCCATGCTACACGAGGCCATATGACAAGTCCACCGTTTCACAAGCAAAAATTGCACGCAAGTCATCCACTATTTTACAAGAGCTCAAATTGCAAGTCGTTCACTATTTTACGAGCCCAATATTGCAAGTTGTCCACAATCATCTGATATTTCACTATTTTACAAGCTCAATAATGGTAAACACTATTTTAAAAGGCCAATACAATGTTTCAATATCCTAGTTGTCAATATTTACAAGCCCAAAATGTAAGCTGTCTGCTATTTTTAACTGTTTTTCAAGTCGACCACTATTTTATGAGCCATTATATGATAAGTCGTCCAGTATTATGTTGTCCACTGTTTTACAAGGCCAATATGACGAGTCATCGGCTATTTCAATTCTAGTGCCGTGCCGCGCTGCGTAGGTGATCATTCTTAGACCTGATTATGAGATCTGCCGGTGACTTTCTTCCTAGCCATACTGACAGCCCAAACGGTAAACTCTCTCCGTCTTCCTCTTCCCTCAATTTTTCCAATTGCCACAGTGTGTTCTCACTGTACTCTGGACCAATAAAACAAAATTGCATAATTTTATAGCTCTGATCACTAACTGAAGTAATGCCATTGATCTTGCTCATAGCTAAAAATGTATTTTTGTTTTTAAGCATCTGCAGATCAATTCAGTTAATTTAATATTTGAAAGAATTCACATGCGTGCACACACATTTGAATATATAGGTGCACAATGGTTATTCAGTCTGTCATATTTGTATCATTTTCTGTCCAGGTTGTGTGATCACTCTGATTTCCTTTGTGTTATTCAGTGAAATATGTTATGTAGTGGGGTTATTTATTTCCATAGTACTGGTATTGTTGCAATTTATTTATTCAGTTCAGCATAACAAATCAGCAGTGTAAATTTTTAAAGTCTCAGCTTGCTCCATATTTGTACTAGCAACATTTTTTTTTTCCCACAATAGAATACTTAGTTTTATTTTTCTTGCTCGATTGTTTTTTTCCAGTTCTTTCTTTGTAACATGCTTTTTTATTTGTGTAGGCTTTATTTTAATTACACACCAAGGCTTTTTTTCCCAGCTGAAAAAATAGATGCACTTGTAAAAAATAAACGTTTGTGCTAGTTATTACTATGGGATGTATTATTATTATTATTCTGTATACTGCAATACCGTACAATATTGGTTGTATGTACCTTAAATATTTTGCATATCTCTGACACCTGCATACCAAGTCATACCCAACCATTAGCAGTATATTTAGAAAAAAAAAAATGAAACCATTATTTGACTTTCCTTCATATGCAATTCTTTGACATTTCCTTCATATGCGGTTCTTTATGATCGAATGCACACACAATGTCCACAACTGTGTAAAATTCACAATGGCTAAAGAAAAGAGAGCAATTACAGAAATGCAGAGTACCAAAAAAAAATTCTATTACGGTAGCATATGGTGAGTGGCCATATAGGGGGAAAAACCATATGACACATGTGAATTGTGTTGAATTTTTTAAAATCGAGTCTGTGTTCTTTGCATTTACAGAGTTTTCTGTGGTGTCATTCAGATCAGATATGAGTTTTAGGTAATTGCAGATAATCTGGTGAGAAATAAGGCATACTGCAGTTTTGAAATTCCAGAAAGTATCTGTGCAGTCATGGTAATAACAGTAAAACTCTGACTTATTTGAACGCTGGGAAAGAAGTCGAGAAGCATTTCCACTAAAAACTTGCTAAAATATCATACATGCTGGAATATTATCGTCTAAATCTTATAATATGTATGAGAAAGTTGAGATCACTAAATAGTCCCTTCTTCTGGTGTGTTGGGAAAGTTGAAGATGTTTGTAGCTGATTTAGTATCGATTCTGAGTATTCAGTATATATTTTCATCACTGCATAACAAAAATTGTAATTACATTCTTATCCTGACTTGCTCCTTGTATAACAATGTTTTAGTTCTATTTATTGTTCATTATTATTGTTATTATTGAATGTTCTATTATCATCACATCTCACCTTGGTACATCACACGTCGAAGTTTCACATACATGGCAATAGAAGATTTCTCATGAACATTTCACTGATTCATTTTAATTTGACAAATAATATCAATATGATCAATACGTATAGCTGATAACTCACTTGTAATAATAGGCATAGGCAAGATTATACACATTTCATTATTTTCATCATAGTAGCACGAAATCTCACAAAATCACAATATCATAATTCTCATAATTCTACAAGCAGTATTTAAGCAGCGTTCACAATATTCAGTAATACAAAAGCTCTTGGTAACAATTACTGTACGATCTCTTGCTACACTAGTTCAATCTAACACTACTTCTCTATCTGTTATGTTCTTCTATTTGACTACTTGTTTAGGACCTTTTGGTCCTCCTCTGTCAAAATCTCTCTCTACCTCCCTCAATCTGCCTCCTCCTCTATCAGAACCCCTATCTGCTCTCCGCCGGCCTTCCTGAATCCTCCTCCCTTCTTTATATTCGTAAGTTCTGACCACGCCAAAACCGGTCGCAACTGGCGTCTTCGCTTTCTTCTCCGTCGTCTAATTGTTACCTCCCATTAACAAGTCCACCATCTCTTTCATGTTCCCTGCTTCGGGACCTAGTCCGTTCTCTGTTCAGTCTTTGATCTACTGGTCAATTGTTCCCCCTGGGCTACTGCATGTGCGCGCGAAGTCGCACCTCTAGAACTGGACCACTCTCACGATCTATCAGATCTATCGATACGGTTTTACCTTTGATCAGGTCTTTGAAGTACCGAGTATCCGTTCCTCGCTCCTCTAACTATACCTTCTTTGTCGCCGTTTGCTCTACTATCCTGCCCCCCAATACATTCTGAACTATATTCCTGATCATGTCACTAATACTAATAACAATAATAATAATAATAATTATAATAACTATAATCATTACTTACAAGGCTATGCTACACTTGTTGTTTATCCCTAATCTTAGACATAATTTCAGCATCATCACAAACTTGGGAGATTTCTTTGGAATGTTAATGACAGCAATTTTCAATCTTTAGTAGCAGGCTTTTCCGCCACCACCCGAGTATATATAGTTCTAATTTATTTCTTCCCACACTGAGTATAGTAATTTCTTGCATATAACAAATGTTTGATGTTGGCTTTAAGAGTTGGTTATCCATTGAGCTTGATTCAGAGAATGGCAAAGTTAGGTAGTAAGAACATAGTCTTCTTCTTTATTACGATTTCGTTTTTTTTAAAAAAACATATTGCAATTTCTGCCAAATTACGGGCTTCTCATTTGTGCTTTATCCAAAGGGTCGTTTAACTTTTGTTTTTAGCTAATTTTTAAATAACTTCTTCATACCATTCAGTCATTTGTCTATTGCATTAGAATATAATTGTGTTACTACTAACATTCTGCTGGATATAGTTCTATTCAGTCACTACATCTTTGTGCTGCTGCTGCTGTTGTTTATGCACTCTGCAGTAGACAATTTGAACAAAATTGCACCCATGATATTGATTGTCAGGTCATAGTTGTGTGTTCAGTTTGTTGTTACAGATTTTTTTGTCTGATCTAACTAATAATGTTTGCAGCCATAAATAGCTTGGAATATTTCACTACAGCCCCAAATAGTTGCTTCCTAAAAAAAAAAAAAGTCAGATATCGTAAGTTGTATGCTATTTCACAAGCCCTTGTAAGTCATCCACTATATTTTTACTAGGCCAGTATGGTGTGAGTCGTCCACTATTTTATGAGCCTGATATTGTAAGTTGTGCTTTATTTCACAAGCTATTGTAATTTAACTGTTCTCTCTACAAGCTCAATAATGGTAAGTTCATATTGTGTACCCTTTTGTTCAAGTGTTCTTTGTTTCTCTCTGATCATAACACCTCGAGGTCTCACACACATTACCACATTCACTAGACAAGTCTGATAAATGTTCAGTGTATTATTAATCCTGTATCAGATTCAGCAGTTGGTAACGTCACTTGTACTAAGATGTAAAATGAAATAATCTTTTTTGTTAGTTTCGTCGCTGAAGCACATCATTTGTTCACAATATCAAAAACTCTATCATATGCAGCATTTCATCAATGTTCTCAACTTCAAGGTGCGATACTTGGACAATTCTAACTCTGTTTTCTAATAGATCTGCAACATGTGGTCTTCTAATTTCTTGCCTGAAATCTCTCTACTTGAAGGTACCAATTCTTCGTAATCACTTGAACCACATCTTCAGTCGGTCCTAAAACTACTTCCTCAAACTGCTTTTCCAGAGTATCTATTTCTCTATTTATCCATCACTTGTTACACTCTCGTCTTCTCTTCTGTGTGTTCCTCTCTGTCCTTGTCTTCTGATTGATTCAGACAGTCTTCCTCTGCCGTCTGAATCGGCCTTAGCTTAGTGACCATCTTTGGTTGGACAATTTCCCACTCGATTGTCCATCTGCTGTTCCTCTCTGATCATCTTGAATGTTCATCGGCCTCTGGACTTTCTCTTCTTGGGAGCTCCTTTCCTTCTCGTGCTCCTTCCTTTGACGTCTGGACCATCCTTTTTCATCTTTGGGAGCCATCCTGTTGTCTCTCTCCAACTGCCCCCATGACTTGTATGTCACAAGTCAATTGACCAATAAATATTTATTTGGTCATCTGGCCAATGGTCACTCCACCCATGTGCATTAGCGTCCTAACGCTATTAGGTGTCATGTGTGATTCTGTCTATACAATTGTCATTTTACCTAAGTCATTATCTTGCCATTTCATGTCGGTATTGTGTCCGTCTCTTCTATTTGTCTTTTCTATTCTGTTTACACGTCACCGTCCAGTCATACTAGTGTCAAAGATGTTTGTTTTTCCCTACCTTGCTCTAATTTTCCTATTTACTTTTTCTGTTGCTGTTAGATGTTACTATTATGCCTACAATATACTCATAATCTTATATTCATTAATAACTACTATAATCATTACTTACAAGGCCATGCTACACGAGGCCAATATGACAAGTCCACCGTTTCACAAGCAAAAACTGCACGCAAGTCATCCACTATTTTACAAGAGCTCAAATTGCAAGTCGTTCACTATTTTACGAGCCCAATATTGTAAGTTGTCCACAATCATCTGATATTTCACTACTTTACATGCTCAATAATGGTAAACACTATTTTAAAAGGCCAATACAATGTTTCAGTATCCTAGTTTTCAATATTTACAAGCCCAAAATGTAAGCTGTCTGCTATTTTTAACTGTTTTTCAGGTCGACCACTATTTTATGAGCCATTATATGATAAGTCGTCCAGTATTATGTTGTCCACTGTTTTACAAGGCCAATATGACGAGTCATCGGCTATTTCAATTCTAGTGCCGTGCCGCGCTGCGTAGGTGATCATTCTTAGACCTGATTATGAGATCTGCCGGTGACTTTCTTCCTAGCCATACTGACAGCCCAAACAGTAAACTCTCCGTCTTCCTCTTCCTTCAATTTTTCCAATTGCCACAGTGTGTAGACCAATAAAACAAAATTGGCTCGATGTAACATTTAATGCTCAGAACCTTGAGAAATCGGGCATACTGCAGTTTTGAAATTCCAGAAAGGACAGTCTGTGCAGTCATGTTAATAAATATAAAAAGTAAAACTCTCTGACTTATTTGAACGATAATGGACTGGGAAAGAAATTGTTTCTGATTTAGGTTTGCATATTATATAATATGCCATTTGTAGTTAATTGAGAAAGGGCATGTATGTAAAAATTTAATAAATATTATTGTCTAAATTTTAATAATGCTAGTTATGAGAAAGTTGAGTGTATTCAGTATATATTTCCATCACTGCATAACAAAAATTGTAATTACATTCTTATCCTGACTTGCTCCTTGCTATTTACTATGTACCATAGCTTAAACATCCCTAATCTTAGACATAATTTCAGCATCATCACAAACTTGGGAGATTTCTGCAGAAATGTTAATGATGGCAACTTTCAATCTTTAGTAGCAGGCTTTTCCGCCACCACCCGAGTATATAGTTCTAATTTATTTCTTCCCACACTGAGTAATTTCTTGCATATAACAACTGTTTGATGTTGGCTTTAAGAGTTGATTATCCATTGAGCTTGATTCAGAGAATGGCAAAGTTAGGTGGTAAGAACATACCTGACATACGTATTCTTCTTTATTATGAATTCATTTGTTTTTCATTTTTTTAAAAACATTTTGCAATTTCTGCCAAATTACGGGCTTCTCTTTTCTGCTTTATCCAAAGGGTCATGGTAACTTTGTTTTAACTAATTTTTTTTATAACTTCATCACACTGTTCAGTCATTTGTCTATTGCAATATATAATTAGAATATAAATGTGCTACTACTAACATTCTGCTGGATATAGTTCTGTTCAGTCACTTCATCTTTGTGCTGCTGCTGCTGTTTTATCCACTCTGATTGGATGAAAGAACACTTAAATAAAAGTAATCAGCTGCAGTAGACATTTGAACAAAATTGCGCCCATAATATCATCAGGCCATAGTTGTGTGTTCAATTTGTTCTTACAGATTTTTTGATTATTGTACTGTCTGATCTTATATGTTTCCATAGTGGGGATACTTTTATTTTTTTTTTTACACTTGGTATTCCCAGGTGATTGCGTTCTTAAATTGCCATCTTATTCTTGTACTAGTTCATAACATTCACAAAATTCCTTCCATTATCAATAATAACGCTTTTCCTCTAATATTACTTTCCTTTCTTGTCATTATCATAAGAAAATAATTTTGGTAATCATTCTCACAATTCATAATGTCTTGCTTATTTTTTTTTTTCTAATAATGCTTGCAGCTATAAATAGCTTGGAATATTTCACAATTTCACAAGCCCAAAACTGTAAGTTGCCCCCTAAAAAAAAAAAGTCAGATATTGTAAGTTGTAGGCTATTTCACAAGTCTGACATTGTAAGTCATCCACTATTTTTACTAGGCCAATATGGTGTGAGTAGTCCACTATTTTATGAGGTCCATTATGACAAGTTGTCCACTATTTTATGAGCCTGATATTGTAAGCTGTGCACTATTTCACAAGCCCAATATTGTAATTCAACTATTCTCTACAAGTCAATAATGGTAAGTTGTCCAGATTGTGTATTTCTCTTTTGTTCAAGTGTTCTTTGGTTCTCTGACCATAACACCTCGAGGTTTCACACACATTACCACATTCACTAGACCTGAGCAAGTCTGATGAAATGTTCACTGTATTATTTAATCCTGTATCAGATTCAGCAGTTGGTAATGTCACTTGTACTAAGATGTAAAATGAAATAATCTTTTTTGTTAGTTTCGTCGCTGAAGCACATCATTTGTTCACAATATCAAACTCTTATCATATGCAGCATTTCATCAATGTTCTCAACTTCAAGGTGCGATACTTGGACAATTCTAACTCTGTTTTCTAATAGATCTGCAACATGTGGTCTTCTAATTTCTTGCCTGAAATCTCTCTACTTGAAGGTACCAATTCTTCGTAATCACTTGAACCACATCTTCAGTCGGTCCTAAAACTACTTCCTCAAACTGCTTTTCCAGAGTATCTATTTCTCTATTTATGCATCACTTGTTACACTCTCGTCTTCTCTTCTGTGTGTTCTCTCTGTCCTTGTCTTCTGATTGATTCAGACAGTCTTCCTCTGCCGTCTGAATCGGCCTTAGCTTAGTGACCATCTTTGGTTGGACAATTCCTCACTCGATTGTCCATCTGCTGTTACTCTCTGATCGTTCCGATTGTTACTCAGCCTCTGGACTTCTCTTCTTGGGGGCTCCTTCCTTTAACGTCTAGACCGTCCTTTTCCGTCTTTGGGCACCATCCTGTTGTCTCTCTCTCCAACTGCCCCATGACGTGTATGTCGTAAGTCAAATTGACCAGTAAATATTTATAAAATTGGTCAGCTGGCCAAGTTGGTCACTCCACCCATGTGCAAATAAGCATCCTAACACTAATAGGTGTCATGTGTGTCAATTTATACAGTTGTCATTTACCCAAGTCGTTATCTTGCTATTTCATGTTGGCATTGTGTCCATCTCTTCTATTCGTCTTTTCTATTCTGTTTACACGTGTCAGCGTCCAGTCATACTAGTGTCAAAGATGTTTGTTTTTCCCTGCCTTGCTCTAATTTTCCTATTTACTTTTTCTGTTGCTGTTAGATGTGACTATTATGCCTACAATATACTCATTACTTACACGGCCATGCTACATGAGGCCAATATGACAAGTCTACCGTTTCCCAAGCAAAATTTGCACGCAAGTCATCCACTATTTTACAAGAGCTCAAATTGCAAGTCGTTCGCTATTTTACGAGCCCAATATTGCAAGTTGTCCACAATCATCTGATATTTCACTATTTTACAAGCTCAATAATGGTAAACACTATTTTAAAAGGCCAATACAATGTTTCAATATCCTAGTTGTCAATATTTACAAGCCCAAAATGTAAGCTGTCTGCTATTTTTAACTGTTTTTCAAGTCGACCACTATTTTATGAGCCATTATATGATAAGTCGTCCAGTATTATGTTGTCCACTGTTTTACAAGGCCAATATGACGAATCATCGGCTATTTCAATTCTAGTGCCGTGCCGCGCTGCGTAGGTGATCATTCTTAGACCTGATTATGAGATCTGCCGGTGACTTTCTTCCTAGCCATACTGACAGCCCAAACGGTAAACTCTCTCCGTCTTCCTCTTCCCTCAATTTTTCCAATTGCCACAGTGTGTTCTCACTGTACTCTGGACCAATAAAACAAAATTGCATAATTTTATAGCTCTGATCACTAACTGAAGTAATGCCATTGATCTTGCTCATAGCTAAAAATGTATTTTTGTTTTTAAGCATCTGCAGATCAATTCAGTTAATTTAATATTTGAAAGAATTCACATGCATGCACACACATTTGAATATATAGGTGCACAATGGTTATTCAGTCTGTCATATTTGTATCATTTTCTGTCCAGGTTGTGTGATCACTCTGATTTCCTTTGTGTTATTCAGTGAAATATGTTGTTGGGTTATTTATTTCCATAGTACTGGTATTGTTGCAATTCATTGATTCAGTTCAGCATAACAAATCAGCAGTATAAATTTTTAAAGTCTCAGCTTGCTCCATATTTGTACTAGCAACATTTTTTTTTTCCCACAATAGAATACTTAGTTTTATTTTTCTTGCTCGATTGTTTTTTTCCAGTTCTTTGTAACATGCTTTTTTTATTTGTGTAGGCTTTATTTTAATTACACACCAAGGCTTTTTTTCCCAGCTGAAAAAATAGATGCACTTGTAAAAAATAAAACGTTTGTGCTAGTTATTACTATGGGATGTATTATTATTATTCTGTATACTGCAATACCGTACAATATTGGTTGTATGTACCCTAAATATTTTGCATATATCTGACACCTGCATACCAAGTCATACCCAACCCATTAGCAGAACTGTATATTTAAAAAAAAAAAAAAAATGAAACCATTATGTGACATTTCCTTCATATGCGGTTCTTTATGATCGAATGCACACACAATGTCCACAACTGTGTAAAATTCACAATGGCTAAAGAAAAAAGAGCAATTACAGAAATGCAGAGTACCAAAAAAAAATTCTATTACGGTAGCATATGGTGAGTGGCCATATAGGGGGAAAAACCATATGACACCTGTGAATTGTATTGAATTTTTTAAAATCGAGTGTTCTTTGCATTTACAGAGTTTTCTGTGGTGTCATTCAGATCAGATATGAGTTTTAGGTAATTGCAGATAATCTGGTGAGAAATAAGGCATACTGCAGTTTTGAAATTCCAGAAAGAGTATCTGTGCAGTCATGGTAATAACAGTAAAACTCTGACTTATTTGAACGCTGGGAAAGAAGTCGAGAAGCATTTCCACTAAAAACTTGCTAAAATATCATACAAGCTGGAATATTATCGTCTAAATCTTATAATATGTATGAGAAAGTTGAGATCACTAAATAGTCCCTTCTTCTGGTGTGTTGGGAAAGTTGAAGATGTTTGTAGCTGATTTAGTATCGATTCTGAGTATTCAGTATATATTTTCATCACTGCATAACAAAAATTGTAATTACATTCTTATCCTGACTTGCTCCTTGTTGTTTATCCCTAATCTTAGACATAATTTCAGCATCATCACAAACTTGGGAGATTTCTTTGGAATGTTAATGACAGCAATTTTCAATCTTTAGTAGCAGGCTTTTCCGCCACCACCCGAGTATATATAGTTCTAATTTATTTCTTCCCACACTGAGTATAGTAATTTCTTGCATATAACAAATGTTTGATGTTGGCTTTAAGAGTTGGTTATCCATTGAGCTTGATTCAGAGAATGGCAAAGTTAGGTAGTAAGAACATAGTCTTCTTCTTTATTACGATTTCGTTTTTTTTTTAAAAAACATATTGCAATTTCTGCCAAATTACGGGCTTCTCATTTGTGCTTTATCCAAAGGGTCGTTTAACTTTTGTTTTTAGCTAATTTTTTAATAACTTCTTCATACCATTCAGTCATTTGTCTATTGCATTAGAATATAATTGTGTTACTAATAACATTCTGCTGGATATAGTTCTATTCAGTCACTACATCTTTGTGCTGCTGCTGCTGTTTATGCACTCTGCAGTAGACAATTTGAACAAAATTGCACCCATGATATTGATTGTCAGGTCATAGTTGTGTGTTCAGTTTGTTGTTACAGATTTTTTTGTCTGATCTAACTAATAATGTTTGCAGCCATAAATAGCTTGGAATATTTCACTACAGCCCCAAATAGTTGCTTCCTAAAAAAAAAAAAAAGTCAGATATCGTAAGTTGTATGCTATTTCACAAGCCCTTGTAAGTCATCCACTATATTTTTACTAGGCCAGTATGGTGTGAGTCGTCCACTATTTTATGAGCCTGATATTGTAAGTTGTGCTTTATTTCACAAGCTATTGTAATTTAACTGTTCTCTCTACAAGCTCAATAATGGTAAGTTCATATTGTGTACCCTTTTGTTCAAGTGTTCTTTGTTTCTCTCTGATCATAACACCTCGAGGTCTCACACACATTACCACATTCACTAGACAAGTCTGATAAATGTTCAGTGTATTATTAATCCTGTATCAGATTCAGCAGTTGGTAACGTCACTTGTACTAAGATATAATATGAAATAATCTTTGTTAGTTTCGTCAGTGAAGCACATCATTTGTTCACAATATAAACTCTTATCATATTTACATGCAGCATGTCATCAATGTTCTCAACTTCAAGGTGCAATACTCGGACAATTCTTAACTCCGTTTTCTAATAGATCTGCAACATGTGGTCTTCTAATTTCTCGCCTGAAATCTCTCTACTTGAAGGTACCAATTCTTCGTAATCACTTGAACCACATCTTCAGTCGGTCCTAAAACTACTTTTCTAGAGTATATATATCCATCACTTGTTAAACTCTCGTCTTCTCTTCTGTGTGTTCCTCTCTGCCCTTGTCTTCTGATTGATTCTGACAGTCTTCCTCTGCCGTCTGAATCGGCCTTAGCTTAGTGACCATCTTTGGTTGGACAATTTCCCACTCGATTGTCCGTCTGCTGTTCCTCTCTGATCATCCTGATTGTTCATCGGCCCTCTGGACTTTCTCTTCTTGGGAGCTCCTTTCTTCTCGTGCTCCTTCCTTTGACGTCTGGACTATCATCCCTTTTCATCTTTGGGAGCCATCCTGTTGTCTCTCTCCAACTGCCCCATGACTTGTATGTCACAAGTCAATTGACCAATAAATATTTAATTGGTCAGCTGGTCAAGTTGGTCACTCCACCCGTGTGCATTAGCGTCCTAATGCTAATAGGTGTCATGTGTGATTCTGTCAATACAATTGTCATATCTTGCTATTTTATGTCGGCATTGTGTCTGTCTCTTCTATTCTGTTTACATGTGTCAGCGTCCAGTTCCTACCTTAGTCCTATTTACTTTTTCTGTTGCTGTTAGATGTTGCTATTATGCCATAATCATATATTCATTAAGTCGTCTGCTGTTTCTTTATTTTGCAAGCCTAACAGTCATCCACTATTTTGTGAGCCTGATATTGCAAGTCATTCACTATTTTACGAGCCCAATATTGAAAGTTGTCCACAATCATCTGATATTTCACTATTTTACAACACTAATTTACAAGGCCAATACGAGAGTTTCGCAAGCCCTAGTTATCAATATTTTACAAGCCCAGAATGTAAGTTGTCTGCTATTTTTTAACTGTTTTGCAAGTCAACCACTATTTTATGACCCATTATATGGTAAGTCGTCCAGTATTATGTTGTCCACTGTTTTACAAGGCCAATATGACGAGTCATCGGCTAGTTCAATTCGTGGCGTAGGTGATCATTCTTAGACCTGATTATGAGATCTGCTTGTGACTTTCTTCCTAGCCATACTGACAGCCCAAACGGTAAACTCTCTCTGTCTTCCTCTTCCTTCAATTTTTCCAATTGCCACAGTGTGTTCTCACTGTACGAGACCAATAAAACAAAATTGGCATTTAATGCTCAGAACCTTGTTTCCATTGATCTGGATCTGTTGCACAAGTTGCGTCTCATTGTTTGGAATGCTGACTAGGCCTGAGCATGTCTGCTTTTTTATTTTGTGACATTTTCCATCAGTTGTTATAATCATTCCCAAGTACTTGAATCTATCCACTTGTTTCAGATTTGTGCCATCGATGACCATCACTTTCGTGTTCTGTTCAGGCTAATTACTTTGATTTCTACTTTCGTGCACCACAATGTTAAAGTTGTACGCCAAATGATATTTCCTAGCATGTGTGATCGTTTTCATGGATATATTAGTTTGTTCCTGAATTTTCTGTTGATCATAATGTAATCTGTCTGGCTAATTTGGGCTTTTTTCCATGTCCATAGTCGCCTTGGGTGTTGTTGAAGCAAGCATTTCATATTATCATTTTATTCTTTTCTGCCCACTCAATCGTCTCTCCTGTTTTGCTGATTCCTAGTCCAACTTGCCAGTAGCTTCATCGTCTTGTTTTGTCCCTACTTTCGTGTTTAAATCGCTTAGCAGTTTACTTCCCATGGTTTGCAGTTTCATTGCTGTATGTCCACATTGTTGTAAAATTCTTTCATCTCATCATTGGAGCTTTCTGAGGTCGGTGTGTATACTTGGACGAGATTTGCGTCTATTGAATGGCTCTGTAATTTTAACCATAAACACACTGTCTGATTTGCTCCAGAAGCCCTTCACATTTCTTGCTGTCTTTTTATCTAATTTTATGCCCCCCCCCATTACTTTGAAGTTGGACGATCTGTTATTACCAGTCGTATGTGATGGTCCCTACCGATGAGGTGGTTCCACTGGAACCCTCATTAATGTCATGATTGTTTTTGGGGGAATGTACAGCATTAGTTCCCCTTGCCTTCCACCAGTTTCTTTATGGTTTTTACTCCACTATTTAACGTGTCTTCTATTTCACTATTTTGCAAGCCCAATATCGTCCACCATTTTACGAGCCAAGATAGTCATCCACTGTTTTTCCAAGGCCAAAAAAATCGTCCACTATTTCACAAGCGCAAAAGTTACCATTTTATGAGCCTGATGTATATTAGTCATCCACTTACGAGCCCGATGTTGTAAGCCCTCCACAAGGCCAGTATGCCACAATTTTACAAGGCCCGATATTGTAAGTTATCCACTGTACAAAACTCGATATGGTATATACACTGTTTTAGAAACTGCCTAATATGGTACATCATCCGTTGTATTTTAGCGGCCTGATAATACATCATTCATTATTTTACCGATGCTGCAAATGGTTAGATTTTTACAGACTGAAAAGCTAATGAATATAACAGCTTTTTTACATTCAACATAACATTGCTTTTTTTTTTTCGTGGAAACTCCACATATTTAATAACAAAATTAAAATTCTTGTCATAATTTTTCACATCAGAATTGATGCACTTCTGTTCTATCCATTTGCTTTTTTCCATACTTGTTAATATGTGTAGGTTCAGCACATTTTTGCTGGTGTTATTTTGTCCTGCACACAATCTCCAGCTGTGGCATAAACTTGCATATCCTGGTGCTGTTGATTTTGGTACACCTATTTTTTTTTCATAACACCCACACAAACTTACACACACCTCTCCCCACAAAAAACTAAAGTCCTTAGTACACATTTTTTTGTTGTACTATATAGCAGCTGAATGGATTTTGTGAGATTTTTTTTCACCATCTATGCAGGAGTATTTTTTTTTTTTTTGACCTATGTAAGATGACAGGTACTGATATGAAGTAAAATTTTAATCAAGGATCATTTTACTATGTGCAGTAATAAATTCTTTTTATTTTGGCTACGTGGAGAATTTTACAAAGCAGAGCAAACTTAGTTTTTGCATAACTGGCTATGAACTGATTTATGCAAAGCAGACTGACATAAAAAAATCTTCACCCAGAAAGTTGGAGAGAACTTTGTTTTGCGTAACTGATTTTATGGATATATGCAGTTAAGACACTGACATGGATGACAGAACCTTTAATCAGCAAGTGCTGTTAAGAAGCTGAGTGCAAACCTCGAATATTGCTTGCTTAATCTCCGGTGACACGAGATTTTTTTGACCACCCCTATGTTAAGAAAACATTTTTTAAATTTAAAAGAAAAAAAAATCTCACACAATTCCACCCTCACCTGCTTTTGAGACCAGTAATACATTAAGTTCATCTACTGACTGTGATATTTCAGTCTAGATGTGAGTAGGTGATTTTCTTGTATTACTGGGGGTGGTGGAGAGCACATCTATTTTTTTAAAAAAAGTGCTCAGGGCTCAGAAAAAAAATTTTTTTTTTTAACAAAATGTGATAGTTTCAAACTATCACAATGCCTCCTGATGTCTACAAAAAAAAAAAAAAAGCGCAAATATTTTGTGACTTTTTATTTTGTAAATTCAATCTTGCAATTTAAAAGAAAGAAATGGAGTTTTTTTTTTTAAGGAGGCAATAAATTTTTAACCATGCCAAGGACGGTCCCAAGCCCGTGAAAAATGGGAGGGAAAATTTATTGCCAGCCCGCATGTAGTTTGGTAACTGTAAACTAGCATTGCTCATCATTACTCCTTTTCCCAATTTCTCTTAATGCACATGTTGGCCCTGATTTTGATACTTTCTTCTGGACCAGTCAGTTTCTGGTAGCTTTTTCTCATACGTATTCATGAATATATGGTGTGAAGTTCACATTTCTGGATCACTTTGTCTTTTTCACTGTTGTAAGAAGATATTCCTTCATGTACAAGAAAACGGCAGCATTCCTGTGACTGCTGGCGACAAAAATATTCAATTTTTGCTTTGCCGTAATTGTTTAGACCTATTCATTGAAATCTGGCTTGTGCTGTGTTTGTCTGAAAATTCTTTATTTTAGTTCTCATTAACCCTTTCACTGCTACGGACACTCTGCTGTATTGCTAACAAGTCTTCACACATCCCAAGATTTCCATGCTTCTGTTAACACATTCTGCTTTCTGTGGTCATGCTGAATTCTGCATATTATGAAAAATGAATTAAGATCATCTTGTATCCTTCCTGTGCCGTTAAACGTCACATAGGGCTCGCAATGTAGTTAGCCAAATTCTCCCGTCTTCGGCGAGTCTTTCAGCCTCGAGGAATTTTATGCCTGTTAATTTGGCCTCTCTTAAACTCTTCAGAATTTCACGCGGTCTGCCTCTTTTTCTTTGACCTGTTGTGTTCTTGATAGCTTGTTTTGGGATTCTCTGATCATTTCTTCTCATCAAGTGACCAGTCCAACATAAATTTACCATTGAAGCAAAGAATTTTTCCAGTAAGTATTTTCAACTTTTTCATTATTACCATCCATTTTGTTCATAGCTAGGTGTAAGTACTCTATCTTGTTTGTTGTCAAACTAAAAGTTTACCTTCATTATCACATTTAGCTTCTGTATAAATTTATGTTGAAGGTAAACTTTTAGTTTGACAGCAAACAAGATAGAGTACTTATGCCTATGAACATCAAATGGATGGTAATAATGAAAAAGTTGAAAATACCTACTGGAAAAATTCTTTGTTTCAATGGTAAGTTCTTGCATAAGGTACAAATAATTGAAACAATTGGGTGCATTTATGTGGATCAGGTTAATGTAAGTAAACACCAAGTTTCAAGAAATTAACTGCAACCAAATTTTTTTTTTTTGTTGCAGGCTACTAAGGGGGTGGCAGAAATTGAAAAAATGAATAAAATGTCTAATCGAGCAGTCATTCGCTACCTCTGCATCAAGGGCTTGTCATCGAAGGAGATCCATGAGATGGTGGGAGAGTGCCTCTTCTTACAGCACAGTGAAGAAATGGGCAGCTCAATTCAAACACGGAAGGGAGACTCTGTCTGGAAGATAATCCCTGTCCAGGGACCAAGAACAGTAACCACCGATGAAACCACTGGCAGACATAATGGAGGATCGATGACTAAAACTGAGCAGTACACTGCTGCTGAGTTGGTCACATGTTCATATCATTATTCACGATGATCTTCAAATGATAAAGGTCTTTGCTCGATGGGTCCTGAAACTTCTTGACGCTGATCACAAACGACAGTGTCTCAACATGTCGAGAGACAATCTATGTCATTTTTCTGTAGATCCTGAAAAGTTTATTCAGCAATTCGGATCAGACTTGGGTTCATCAATTTTAACAAGAAAGCAAAGAACAGTGAAGGCAAGTGGACCATCATGGATCCCCACCTCCAAAGAAACCAAGGCTTCCATCTTTGGATTCAGAAGGTGTACTTATTGGTAGACTGGGAAAACGGTCACCAGGGCCTTTTACGCTAATCTTGTGAAGCAACTGCGGGTCAAATTGAAAGAAAAGCGTTGGGAAATTAACAAGAGGAAGACAAGCTCCAGTTTACAAGTTGATGGTGCAATGGCTACCATTCATGAATGCGGCTTCCAGCTTCTTGAACGTACTTCTTTTTCCCCAGATTTGGCTCCTTTGGACTATTGCCTTTTACCAACTCAGAAAGGAGCTTAGTGATAGCAAATTTGCTTCAGATGTCATTCATGCTGTAGACCACTTTCTACTGGCACAAGAGGTTGATTTTTTACAAAGAAGGGATCTGTATGCTCCAGGATCGCTGGACTAAGCATTTTGAGAAATAACAAAAGTTGTCCACAAATTAGGCCAAGAACTAATCAAAATCAACCCTGGTATGTCGTGGGACAGTTTTGTTACTTTTGAGAAAGTTGCATTTCTCAGCACTGATGCCTGCACCAAAGGTTATATGGCAAGGTGAACAGCCAGGATTTTTTTTTCTTCCACCATGTCTCAGCAATGATGCCTGCACCAAAGGTTATGGCAAGGTGAACAGCCAGGATTTTTTTTTCTTCCACGCCAGTTTCCTTGAAAGGACCAGAAGGGAAGGAAATGTGGTAGAAGAAAAATTTGAAATTTTGGCAATTTCAGTTTAGTATTATACCGACTGAGGATTTGTAGGAAAGAATTTGGAAATTCAAACTGCAGCAATGTGAAGATGATAGTGCAGAAGAAAAGTGTCGCCACTCCTCTATTTTGGAAACAATATTTGTGGGAATGGCTCTCATCTTTGTAAGAGTCGAGGCTGAATTTATGACAGTGTTTCTCTACATGTCTTTCCACTCTAATGCTGTATTCATTAGTGATGTCATATTAATCTGATGTGCTCAAATTTAAATTTTTTAACGTGTATGAAAATTCAAATAAAAGTTTTAACTTTTGAACTTGAAAAGTTGTTTTGTTTATGGAAATTGCAACTGAATTGTGTGATAGCTTATTTTCAAGACTTTTTTTTTCTTCTCCAGTTTTCTCTGTTTAATACTAGCCAGCCTTCTTCAATACTAAGTTTCTGTAGTATGGATATATTTGTTCTTTTTTGTGTCCATGATATTTGAAGAATATTTTATGAAATTACACATTTATTTCAAAGTCAATTTATAATAGAAATTGCATATTCCAAATTAAGAAATCATACACAGATTTTTTAAAATCGAGTCTGTGTTCTTTGCATTTACAGAGTTTTCTGTGGTGTCATTCAGATCAGATATGAGTTTTAGGTAATTGCAGATAATCTGGTGAGAAATAAGGCATACTGCAGTTTTGAAATTCCAGAAAGAGTATCTGTGCAGTCATGGTAATAACAGTAAAACTCTGACTTATTTGAACGCTGGGAAAGAAGTCGAGAAGCATTTCCACTAAAAACTTGCTAAAATATCATACAAGCTGGAATATTATCGTCTAAATCTTATAATATGTATGAGAAAGTTGAGATCACTAAATAGTCCCTTCTTCTGGTGTGTTGGGAAAGTTGAAGATGTTTGTAGCTGATTTAGTATCGATTCTGAGTATTCAGTATATATTTTCATCACTGCATAACAAAAATTGTAATTACATTCTTATCCTGACTTGCTCCTTGTTGTTTATCCCTAATCTTAGACATAATTTCAGCATCATCACAAACTTGGGAGATTTCTTTGGAATGTTAATGACAGCAATTTTCAATCTTTAGTAGCAGGCTTTTCCGCCACCACCCGAGTATATATAGTTCTAATTTATTTCTTCCCACACTGAGTATAGTAATTTCTTGCATATAACAAATGTTTGATGTTGGCTTTAAGAGTTGGTTATCCATTGAGCTTGATTCAGAGAATGGCAAAGTTAGGTAGTAAGAACATAGTCTTCTTCTTTATTACGATTTCGTTTTTTTTTTAAAAAACATATTGCAATTTCTGCCAAATTACGGGCTTCTCATTTGTGCTTTATCCAAAGGGTCGTTTAACTTTTGTTTTTAGCTAATTTTTTAATAACTTCTTCATACCATTCAGTCATTTGTCTATTGCATTAGAATATAATTGTGTTACTAATAACATTCTGCTGGATATAGTTCTATTCAGTCACTACATCTTTGTGCTGCTGCTGCTGTTTATGCACTCTGCAGTAGACAATTTGAACAAAATTGCACCCATGATATTGATTGTCAGGTCATAGTTGTGTGTTCAGTTTGTTGTTACAGATTTTTTTGTCTGATCTAACTAATAATGTTTGCAGCCATAAATAGCTTGGAATATTTCACTACAGCCCCAAATAGTTGCTTCCTAAAAAAAAAAAAAAAAGTCAGATATCGTAAGTTGTATGCTATTTCACAAGCCCTTGTAAGTCATCCACTATATTTTTACTAGGCCAGTATGGTGTGAGTCGTCCACTATTTTATGAGCCTGATATTGTAAGTTGTGCTTTATTTCACAAGCTATTGTAATTTAACTGTTCTCTCTACAAGCTCAATAATGGTAAGTTCATATTGTGTACCCTTTTGTTCAAGTGTTCTTTGTTTCTCTCTGATCATAACACCTCGAGGTCTCACACACATTACCACATTCACTAGACAAGTCTGATAAATGTTCAGTGTATTATTAATCCTGTATCAGATTCAGCAGTTGGTAACGTCACTTGTACTAAGATATAATATGAAATAATCTTTGTTAGTTTCGTCAGTGAAGCACATCATTTGTTCACAATATAAACTCTTATCATATTTACATGCAGCATGTCATCAATGTTCTCAACTTCAAGGTGCAATACTCGGACAATTCTTAACTCCGTTTTCTAATAGATCTGCAACATGTGGTCTTCTAATTTCTCGCCTGAAATCTCTCTACTTGAAGGTACCAATTCTTCGTAATCACTTGAACCACATCTTCAGTCGGTCCTAAAACTACTTTTCTAGAGTATATATATCCATCACTTGTTAAACTCTCGTCTTCTCTTCTGTGTGTTCCTCTCTGCCCTTGTCTTCTGATTGATTCTGACAGTCTTCCTCTGCCGTCTGAATCGGCCTTAGCTTAGTGACCATCTTTGGTTGGACAATTTCCCACTCGATTGTCCGTCTGCTGTTCCTCTCTGATCATCCTGATTGTTCATCGGCCCTCTGGACTTTCTCTTCTTGGGAGCTCCTTTCTTCTCGTGCTCCTTCCTTTGACGTCTGGACTATCATCCCTTTTCATCTTTGGGAGCCATCCTGTTGTCTCTCTCCAACTGCCCCATGACTTGTATGTCACAAGTCAATTGACCAATAAATATTTAATTGGTCAGCTGGTCAAGTTGGTCACTCCACCCGTGTGCATTAGCGTCCTAATGCTAATAGGTGTCATGTGTGATTCTGTCAATACAATTGTCATATCTTGCTATTTTATGTCGGCATTGTGTCTGTCTCGTCTCTCCTGTTTTGCTGATTCCTAGTCCAACTTGCCAGTAGCTTCATCGTCTTGTTTTGTCCCTACTTTCGTGTTTAAATCGCTTAGCAGTTTACTTCCCATGGTTTGCAGTTTCATTGCTGTATGTCCACATTGTTGTAAAATTCTTTCATCTCATCATTGGAGCTTTCTGAGGTCGGTGTGTATACTTGGACGAGATTTGCGTCTATTGAATGGCTCTGTAATTTTAACCATAAACACACTGTCTGATTTGCTCCAGAAGCCCTTCACATTTCTTGCTGTCTTTTTATCTAATTTTATGCCCCCCCCCCATTACTTTGAAGTTGGACGATCTGTTATTACCAGTCGTATGTGATGGTCCCTACCGATGAGGTGGTTCCACTGGAACCCTCATTAATGTCATGATTGTTTTTGGGGGAATGTACAGCATTAGTTCCCCTTGCCTTCCACCAGTTTCTTTATGGTTTTTACTCCACTATTTAACGTGTCTTCTATTTCACTATTTTGCAAGCCCAATATCGTCCACCATTTTACGAGCCAAGATAGTCATCCACTGTTTTTCCAAGGCCAAAAAAATCGTCCACTATTTCACAAGCGCAAAAGTTACCATTTTATGAGCCTGATGTATATTAGTCATCCACTTACGAGCCCGATGTTGTAAGCCCTCCACAAGGCCAGTATGCCACAATTTTACAAGGCCCGATATTGTAAGTTATCCACTGTACAAAACTCGATATGGTATATACACTGTTTTAGAAACTGCCTAATATGGTACATCATCCGTTGTATTTTAGCGGCCTGATAATACATCATTCATTATTTTACCGATGCTGCAAATGGTTAGATTTTTACAGACTGAAAAGCTAATGAATATAACAGCTTTTTTACATTCAACATAACATTGCTTTTTTTTTTTCGTGGAAACTCCACATATTTAATAACAAAATTAAAATTCTTGTCATAATTTTTCACATCAGAATTGATGCACTTCTGTTCTATCCATTTGCTTTTTTCCATACTTGTTAATATGTGTAGGTTCAGCACATTTTTGCTGGTGTTATTTTGTCCTGCACACAATCTCCAGCTGTGGCATAAACTTGCATATCCTGGTGCTGTTGATTTTGGTACACCTATTTTTTTTCATAACACCCACACAAACTTACACACACCTCTCCCCACAAAAAACTAAAGTCCTTAGTACACATTTTTTTGTTGTACTATATAGCAGCTGAATGGATTTTGTGAGATTTTTTTTCACCATCTATGCAGGAGTATTTTTTTTTTTTTTGACCTATGTAAGATGACAGGTACTGATATGAAGTAAAATTTTAATCAAGGATCATTTTACTATGTGCAGTAATAAATTCTTTTTATTTTGGCTACGTGGAGAATTTTACAAAGCAGAGCAAACTTAGTTTTTGCATAACTGGCTATGAACTGATTTATGCAAAGCAGACTGACATAAAAAAATCTTCACCCAGAAAGTTGGAGAGAACTTTGTTTTGCGTAACTGATTTTATGGATATATGCAGTTAAGACACTGACATGGATGACAGAACCTTTAATCAGCAAGTGCTGTTAAGAAGCTGAGTGCAAACCTCGAATATTGCTTGCTTAATCTCCGGTGACACGAGATTTTTTTGACCACCCCTATGTTAAGAAAACATTTTTTAAATTTAAAAGAAAAAAAAATCTCACACAATTCCACCCTCACCTGCTTTTGAGACCAGTAATACATTAAGTTCATCTACTGACTGTGATATTTCAGTCTAGATGTGAGTAGGTGATTTTCTTGTATTACTGGGGGTGGTGGAGAGCACATCTATTTTTTAAAAAAAGTGCTCAGGGCTCAGAAAAAAAATTTTTTTTTTTAACAAAATGTGATAGTTTCAAACTATCACAATGCCTCCTGATGTCTACAAAAAAAAAAAAAAAAGCGCAAATATTTTGTGACTTTTTATTTTGTAAATTCAATCTTGCAATTTAAAAGAAAGAAATGGAGTTTTTTTTTTTAAGGAGGCAATAAATTTTTAACCATGCCAAGGACGGTCCCAAGCCCGTGAAAAATGGGAGGGAAAATTTATTGCCAGCCCGCATGTAGTTTGGTAACTGTAAACTAGCATTGCTCATCATTACTCCTTTTCCCAATTTCTCTTAATGCACATGTTGGCCCTGATTTTGATACTTTCTTCTGGACCAGTCAGTTTCTGGTAGCTTTTTCTCATACGTATTCATGAATATATGGTGTGAAGTTCACATTTCTGGATCACTTTGTCTTTTTCACTGTTGTAAGAAGATATTCCTTCATGTACAAGAAAACGGCAGCATTCCTGTGACTGCTGGCGACAAAAAATATTCAATTTTTGCTTTGCCGTAATTGTTTAGACCTATTCATTGAAATCTGGCTTGTGCTGTGTTTGTCTGAAAATTCTTTATTTTAGTTCTCATTAACCCTTTCACTGCTACGGACACTCTGCTGTATTGCTAACATTCTGTTAACACATTCTGCTTTCTGTGGTCATGCTGAATTCTGCATATTATGAAAAATGAATTAAGATCATCTTGTATCCTTCCTGTGCCGTTAAACGTCACATAGGGCTCGCAATGTAGTTAGCCAAATTCTCCCGTCTTCGGCGAGTCTTTCAGCCTCGAGGAATTTTATGCCTGTTAATTTGGCCTCTCTTAAACTCTTCAGAATTTCACGCGGTCTGCCTCTTTTTCTTTGACCTGTTGTGTTCTTGATAGCTTGTTTTGGGATTCTCTGATCATTTCTTCTCATCAAGTGACCAGTCCAACATAAATTTACCATTGAAGCAAAGAATTTTTCCAGTAAGTATTTTCAACTTTTTCATTATTACCATCCATTTTGTTCATAGCTAGGTGTAAGTACTCTATCTTGTTTGTTGTCAAACTAAAAGTTTACCTTCATTATCACATTTAGCTTCTGTATAAATTTATGTTGAAGGTAAACTTTTAGTTTGACAGCAAACAAGATAGAGTACTTATGCCTATGAACATCAAATGGATGGTAATAATGAAAAAGTTGAAAATACCTACTGGAAAAATTCTTTGTTTCAATGGTAAGTTCTTGCATAAGGTACAAATAATTGAAACAATTGGGTGCATTTATGTGGATCAGGTTAATGTAAGTAAACACCAAGTTTCAAGAAATTAACTGCAACCAAATTTTTTTTTTTTGTTGCAGGCTACTAAGGGGGTGGCAGAAATTGAAAAAATGAATAAAATGTCTAATCGAGCAGTCATTCGCTACCTCTGCATCAAGGGCTTGTCATCGAAGGAGATCCATGAGATGGTGGGAGAGTGCCTCTTCTTACAGCACAGTGAAGAAATGGGCAGCTCAATTCAAACACGGAAGGGAGACTCTGTCTGGAAGATAATCCCTGTCCAGGGACCAAGAACAGTAACCACCGATGAAACCACTGGCAGACATAATGGAGGATCGATGACTAAAACTGAGCAGTACACTGCTGCTGAGTTGGTCACATGTTCATATCATTATTCACGATGATCTTCAAATGATAAAGGTCTTTGCTCGATGGGTCCTGAAACTTCTTGACGCTGATCACAAACGACAGTGTCTCAACATGTCGAGAGACAATCTATGTCATTTTTCTGTAGATCCTGAAAAGTTTATTCAGCAATTCGGATCAGACTTGGGTTCATCAATTTTAACAAGAAAGCAAAGAACAGTGAAGGCAAGTGGACCATCATGGATCCCCACCTCCAAAGAAACCAAGGCTTCCATCTTTGGATTCAGAAGGTGTACTTATTGGTAGACTGGGAAAACGGTCACCAGGGCCTTTTACGCTAATCTTGTGAAGCAACTGCGGGTCAAATTGAAAGAAAAGCGTTGGGAAATTAACAAGAGGAAGACAAGCTCCAGTTTACAAGTTGATGGTGCAATGGCTACCATTCATGAATGCGGCTTCCAGCTTCTTGAACGTACTTCTTTTTCCCCAGATTTGGCTCCTTTGGACTATTGCCTTTTACCAACTCAGAAAGGAGCTTAGTGATAGCAAATTTGCTTCAGATGTCATTCATGCTGTAGACCACTTTCTACTGGCACAAGAGGTTGATTTTTTACAAAGAAGGGATCTGTATGCTCCAGGATCGCTGGACTAAGCATTTTGAGAAATAACAAAAGTTGTCCACAAATTAGGCCAAGAACTAATCAAAATCAACCCTGGTATGTCGTGGGACAGTTTTGTTACTTTTGAGAAAGTTGCATTTCTCAGCACTGATGCCTGCACCAAAGGTTATATGGCAAGGTGAACAGCCAGGATTTTTTTTTCTTCCACCATGTCTCAGCAATGATGCCTGCACCAAAGGTTATGGCAAGGTGAACAGCCAGGATTTTTTTTTCTTCCACGCCAGTTTCCTTGAAAGGACCAGAAGGGAAGGAAATGTGGTAGAAGAAAAATTTGAAATTTTGGCAATTTCAGTTTAGTATTATACCGACTGAGGATTTGTAGGAAAGAATTTGGAAATTCAAACTGCAGCAATGTGAAGATGATAGTGCAGAAGAAAAGTGTCGCCACTCCTCTATTTTGGAAACAATATTTGTGGGAATGGCTCTCATCTTTGTAAGAGTCGAGGCTGAATTTATGACAGTGTTTCTCTACATGTCTTTCCACTCTAATGCTGTATTCATTAGTGATGTCATATTAATCTGATGTGCTCAAATTTAAATTTTTTAACGTGTATGAAAATTCAAATAAAAGTTTTAACTTTTGAACTTGAAAAGTTGTTTTGTTTATGGAAATTGCAACTGAATTGTGTGATAGCTTATTTTCAAGACTTTTTTTTTCTTCTCCAGTTTTCTCTGTTTAATACTAGCCAGCCTTCTTCAATACTAAGTTTCTGTAGTATGGATATATTTGTTCTTTTTTGTGTCCATGATATTTGAAGAATATTTTATGAAATTACACATTTATTTCAAAGTCAATTTATAATAGAAATTGCATATTCCAAATTAAGAAATCATACACAGATTTGGTTTACATGATCCTTTATCAGTAAAGTAATTGAGAAATATTTTTACACATGGCTTTACAGAATCTTTTGTATATCCTTTCCATGCCATTAAATGTCACATAGGGCCCGCATGGTAGTTCTATTTCATAATGGCTTCTCTTAACAAAACACCCTTGGGCCTCTCCAGTTATGGCAGTCAGTGAGGTTGCCCTTTTTTTTTTTAACAATTTCCTTTTTACATTTAGAAGGGACTTTTTTCTTCTTTATTTCATCTTCACCTGCAGTTTTATTGTTAGTCATTAGATTCACTGCTGTTTCAATTTCATGCAATGTAATTTCATCTAGGTTTACATTAGTTGTGGGAATGGCAAATCAGTTACAAGATCAGTTCTTTTGGATGTGGTCGATTAAGCAAGTCTTGGAAGTATTAGCCCATCTTTGCTGTTGGCCTTAACTTGATGTTAAAAATGTGCCAGTTTTGCCAAGGATTGGTATTTTTTTTGGATGCACTGTAGCCTCTTTTATAGAGAGTTTTGCTGCCTTCGCTTCTTTATCCTTTCTAGCTAAACTTTTTACTTTATTGTCTAGTTCTTTGTACATTGGTTTTGCCAAATCTCTTTCAAGATAGATTTACTACATTCAGCATGTCTAATGTGGCTGCCCATCTTTCATGGATGGATTTCCATGTGTTTTCCGATATCCACGCTTATCTATTTGTTGTTTGCAGTCCAGCATGTATACTAGTGACATATCGCGCAGAAGTTATACTGGAATGATCGTGATTATTCTGCATGTTCTTTCACAAGTAACTGTTGTTTCTCACTCACATACACACTTAAAATCACACACTTACTGGTTCCATCTACTGTAGTTTAATATCTTTTGCATGCATAATTTGGCTTCAGCTGTTACATAATTATCTGTGTATGTTTGCACACAAACAAGAATGCTTTGTTTCGACAAACCTACATTTACAGTATTGTCTTTCCACTTCCAACTGTAGTCGCTCCATTATCATCTGTACCAGACCATACACCATGGAAAGAAGCAGATTGTACACAAATAACTATTCAACCTGAAGTGAAATGTGTGCAGAATGTTGAGATGCAGTCTAGTAAAATCAACAGCCACTTTTAGTGTGCTAGATGACAAATATCCATGTGACACCTGGATACGTATGTATACATATGGATTTGCACACAATGCCTTAAAGAATGGAGGGGCAGGAGCACATATTGAATATTCAAACACCACTGACATGATTTCCATATACCCACTGGAAAATACTGCAACAACTATGATGCAGAAGTTAGGGCAACAATTGCTGCAGCTGAAAAACTATCAGGCTCCAGAATTGATACATGCCCTGTAGTAATTCTCAACATATGCAGGATCAGTACTGCAGAGTTTTTTTAGGGAAAAAGAAGTAATGTGATGTTTTCAGACAATAATTGTGTCCTACATCGCTAGGTCTAGAGTACAGTACCATCTGGATGTGCCTTTCTCCCTAAAACACAAAAACTAGACAAAACCAGATGTGACCATTTTTAGTCATTAGGCAGGGGAAGAGTTGGTACTACTACTCTTTGTACATGTGCCCAATTGCCCCAAATTGTGGAACATATCCTCCAAAACTGCACCAACTAGAGAAGTAATTGAAACCACCACAGAAGAAAAAAAATCATGTGCATGAATTACAAAAAAAAAACTGAAATTCATCCCAGAGACAGGACTGCATATATAGACAGAGTATGAAGAAGAAGTCTCTCCACTTATTCTTCACTGTAATTTCTCATTTGATCTGAATAAACTACCTACACCTTTTTTCTCTCTTTAATAATCCAATGGCTAGTTTGGTAGATAGAACAGTGGAACTTCTTGTCACCTTTTAATGGTAAAAGAAAACGTGAGACAAAAAAACATTTAAGAAAGACTCATAGTGAGGATGGAGAGCTTCTGCAGATAAACATCCATCGCAGCACGGACAAAAATGCATCACCTATTACCATCTTTATGCTCTTGCAGAAACTCTTTCAGAGTTGCTTTGTCCAGTGGGATGACAAGATGTTCAATGCCCTCATAATTCTGAAAGATGGATTAAAAAAAAAAATTACTGACAAAGTAAAGCTCAAATACATTTTAACAATCCAGCTCTCAAAACCTCAATAAACAATGTTAGACTTTTTCAATGCCCATGGCTAACTTGCATACATACATACCTTTTTGGATCTAATAAGTTTATGATCTTTGAATTCCACAAGCTGGGCTTGAAGTGTGAGATCACTGTTGACCAAGAAAGCTTCTCTACACTTCTGGTACAAGTTTTGAAATGACATTCCTGAGGAGGAGATACAAACAAATATTGTATCAATTTTTCAGTGTTGCTTTTATAAAGTAATAGCCTCCTTCACTTATGACTCACTGCTACAGAAACTACCTCAACTCATGGCTTTGTCTTCCCTATCTACTCCAGTTATTTTTGGTCCATTCCATCTGTATGTGAGATTGATGTACACATGACTCAGTTATTATATTACTTTCATAGTTGAGTGGCTAGTATTTCTTTATGCAAATGGTTCTGGCTCTCCAGATAACTTCACTATATTCCGTATTCCTTTTTTTTTTAAGACAAAGAAAACAGGCTGTGACCTGGTGGTACTCTCATTTAGTTCAAAAATAGCAATAACCGCTTTTCTTTAACCAAAGGGCACGTTGATCAGGGTACCTGCCAAGAGAACACTGACTCGGCCACTTTAATCTTAGCAAAAAGGCCTTTAGCCAAAAAAAGGCCCAGAAGAAATATGTAGTTCTATATATTCCCTTTTGGGATCAAAAGTCCTTGAAAATGGCCTTCTAGATACTGAAAGTTACTAACTTTATTGTTTTCTTGTCATGGCACTTGAGCAATATTTTGTATTCAATAAATCTGCATCTTTGTATTGGCATGGAAGAAATGTCTGCATGTCTTAGTTGAGGACCCTACTGGCAAAATAGCCAAGCATTAACATTTCAGCTTCTGTAACATTTTCTTAATATAACGTTGAACAAATAATAATCGGCAAATGTTCCAGATTGAAACGGGCGTGAAACAAGGATGTATATTATCTCCCCTGCTTTTTGGAATTGCCATAGACTTCATAATGAAAAAAAAAATGTTGCAAAGGTAAAACGAGCATTGATTGGGTACATGAGACCCAACTGGTAGATCTTGATTTTGCAGATGCATAACTCTTATCAGTTTTTTAAATGTTGACTGTGTTTTAGTGTTATGTAAATAGTGACCACAGGTAAGGTGGAACATTGTGTACAAAATTCTGTGAACAAATTTTTGTTTTGCCGTAATTATTTAGACCCATTCGCTGATACCCTGTCTTATTCTTAAACCTACGCTTGATGTGTACAAATTTTGAGTTGTTTGTGCTGACCTACAGACTTTGTTAAGAATGACTTTGTATCTGAGGGATGTCTGCAGTACATTTCTGGACTGTGACACCAGAATGGAAGTAGAACAGCAAAAGCAGCACTCACTTTGAAGAATCTTGAGAACATATGGCATTCAAAATTTATAAGCACAAAAAACAAAGTTAAGATTATTCAATCCAAATGTAATATCCCCAAACGCTGGAAAACTAAAGAAACAGACGAGAAATTACTGGAAAACAACTAAAGAAATAAACAAGAAATTAGACTCTCTTGAAAACAAATGCCAAAGGAAAATACTCCATATAAAGTGGAACGAAATCAAGAACAATGCACAGGTAAGACAGATGAGCAAACAACAACCTGTTTCATGGGTGATCTGAAAAAAGGAGATGGACATATGTCAGTCATATGATGAGAAGAGAAGGCCAACGAAAAAGAGGTTGACCGCTTGAAACTCTAAAGAGGATATTGTTAAGAGAGGCCAGTTTAGTGGGCATAACATCTCCTTGATGAGGTTGAAAAGCTCACAGAAAACGGGAAAATTTGGCAAACCACACCATGTGAGTCATATGTGACGTTTAACGCCATGGGAAGGATGTTAGATAAGAAAATAATAAGAATCTAATACGGAGATAAGAAAATAATAAGAATCTAATACGGAGATAAGAAAATAATAAGAATCTCATACGGAGATAAGAAAATAATAAGAATCTAATACGGAGATAAGAAAATAATAAGAATCTCATACGGAGATAAGAAAACAATAAGAATCTCATACGGAGATAAGAAAATAATAAGAATCTCATACGGATTAAAAAAAATATTGGCAAGAGTGAACAGATACAGATCAGTTTAGTCTAGTAAAGGAATATCTGTACACAGAAAAACAACTAATGAATCTCTATTATCGGTAGGAAATTAATCAGAAAACAAAAGTGAATGGATGCAATCAACTGTAGCATGGAATTCTCACAATTACTGGAGAACTGACAATCACTCTGCAGTAATATGGATGTCTTGAAACATATGGCCTCTCAGGCACAAGAGGACTATTTTTATTATACTTTTTTATCATAAAATATGCAAATGAAAGTTTGCAATAATTTGGACATTATTGTTTGTAAGAATTATTATACCTCACCTGCATAGTGTGGGCTGTCTCCAGCTTCTAGCTGACATTCTGCCAAGATTAAAAAGATCTGACGTGCATTGGGAGTCAAACTGCGCATCACATGAACAATGGAGCTCAAAGCTAGCGTCCCAGACTGCTGGACCATTAGCGAATTCTCATAGCCATTTTCAGCTTCGTATGGTAGAAATGTTGGAGTTTCGTACCACAACCAATGAAAACGGAAGTATCTGTTCTGATCCCACACTGGAAAAAAAACACATCTCATATCAAACTCAAACTATCTTGAAATCACTGCATAACTATTGACTTAACAGACAAATGTCTGAACATACAGTGTATGCTCCTGATAGCAATTTTCTTGCACCCCCCCCCCCCCCCCACCCAACTACAAAACAATCCACTAAAAATGTGTGAAATTAATACCCACCATCAGTTACGAAATGTATCATGCTAACACTTCCTACAAGCCACACCATGCTCATGATATAACAATCTTTCTCTTAACTTTTCACTATCAAACATTGGTAAAGATGAATGGAAAATCATTACTATAGAACTGAGGTCCTTGAGAAGTCATCAGGAAGAAGTTATAACATTCACAAAACAGCAAATCACATGGGTCTGGTTACATGTAATATGACCAGACCATGTGGTTATGCAAAATGGAAGGCATAGAAACCCTTTACGAAGTGAATCACAATGCTATCAAGATGTCTAATGCATACTCCTCCCAAAGCTACCTTGAGAAGGAGACGATACATAAAATGAAGCATAATGAAAACATACATATGTTTGGGACTACATCTGCACTGAAAAGTGGTTAAAAAAAAAAATGTTTACTCACTAAAAACAGCATTGATGTGATCCACTGAAGCTATGATGTGAAAACCACGAATTTCTGACAAGTGACTGAGGACTGCCTGCGATTTATCAGAACGTAGTAAAACTCCATCAATATTGTGAATCACCAAGTAAAAATCCTCATCTGAAAGTGAACATATGTAATGATCAATGACTTGTACACAACAAAGGAATATGTAATGATCAATGACTTGTACACAACAAAGGAATGTGTAATGATCAATAATTTGTACACAAAAAAATTGAACATGTGATAATCATCAGAGTTGCCAACAAGAACTCAATATATAATGACCACTGATTTGTACACAAACACTGTAGAAATATTCATGCACACTGACAACTACTGGATCATCAGAATGAGGGGAAAGCTACAGTACTTCTTAAACTCCTTCCATTGCCCTTTATGTAGCAGGCTTCTTTACAGGCTCTACCATCTTGGATAACATGTCAGTCTAGAATGTAATAATACAGTAACTTTAACGCATACAGCAACAGAGCTTGCTTTCTCAGTCAGCGTCTCTCTTAAATAGTCATCTTTGCTGTCTCTTGCACGCTGCCATGATTAACAAAGTCCTGATTGACACTCTTGTTAAGTCAATAAGAATTTTTACTTCTTTTATGCTTATGAAAAATACTCAGTTGTAATATACTGTTAGTATACAGGCAACCCTGAATTGAATCCTCCAAATAAGAAAAATGTCCACTGCAATCAAACAACAATGAAACAGAAATGTAATCTAAAGCACTATTTTTCTACCAAGAATCTGCTAACACAAAGAAATATTCTTTCTTCTTTTACCCAGCTTCTTGTAGGCATTTTGTATGAACTCAACTTGGTTGTAGATATTGGAGAACCCTTTAGAACTTTCTAGAATCTCTTCTGTGATGCTGTTCAAAATCTGAGAGAAAATGTGAGACATTTTAAAAATGTTATTATAAGCAAATGGTTTGTTACTGGCATATTCTGCTCTTAGCAGTCTGCTCAAAAGAAATTATAGTTACTATCTATGTTGCGAACTTTCAGTAGATCTATATGGCTGTTACTCTTCTATTCATCAAATCCCCACCCCCGAAACTAATATAATTTATAAACAAATATTTGCAGTTGGAAAATTTTTTTAAAATGTTATCAATGAATACAGCATGTAAAAGAGTATCTTAAAATGATGCACAGCTGTGGAAGTAGTTGCTAAATCTCTCTGCTGACCTACTCCATATACAGTACATTTTTACAGACTCCAACTTCAGCTCCTAGACAAATCATATACACAACACGTAGTTGCTAAATCTCTTTGCTGGTCTACTCTGTATACCATACATTTGTACAGACTCCCAACTTCACCTCCTAGACAAATCATATACATGAGACAGGTTAAAAAAAATGACCTTCTTGGTTTGCTTCCCTCCATCTCTTCTACTCTCTCCCCCCAGCCCAGGTAGCTTATCTGGTTTAAATATTACCACATTCAATGATTCCTGAAACAACTTTGTGCTTATCTGGTTTTCTGAGGGCTGTCAAATTATCTGTCTCAAGTATGCTGTAATTATGTGCCTGACTGATCTGTTGGCGAGCAAGTTTATTCATTTTATGGAGTATCTGGTTTTTCCAATCAATGTATTTGCCTTTCTTTATGGTCATTTCTCTTGTCCTCCCTCTATCATTTTCCCTCATGTTTTTTTTTGTGTGTAACTATCAAGTTCTTTATAATCATTTTCTTAAAAAAATGTGAATACTCTTCAACTTTCTGTTGCATGCTATAACTGCTCTCATTAAAGAAGCGAATGTTCAACAGCAAGAACACACTGGGTCATTTTCATTTGTACGACAGCACACACACACATAAATAAGGCACACATTAACATACTCACATGCTTGATGGTCAGGCTGGGAAAATAGCCATTGATAACAAGATGAGAAAATTTTGACAGATGCTGCTCTCTGAACTTCTCCAGCAGTGTCCTTTTAGATCCCAAACCATGCAGAAGTATATTGTAACCACAGCTGCCAATAAATTTAGATATTGTAATCACAAATCGCATCAGAAAAATTGTGATAAACACATCTTAAAAAAAAAAATAATAAAAAAGCCTATTCTTGCACTGAGATATTTAGGTATATGGTTTTAGTGCCTGTATTTTCCTTGACCTGACAGAACACTAAGTGGTCAGCATCATGCCTGGCCTCCTTTCCTTCCCAAAAGCAGCTGATGATTGAGGCACTTTCAGTGGGACATGAACCACTAACCAGACATGAGAGCATCACCCACTATGCTACTCAGGCACCCTGAATCATGATCTTAAATATCATAAACTGCTGTGACAACATTTATGACTCAGAACTACATTAAAAGTCAAATTACATCAGCCAAATCCAGAAAATCATAATGAACACTGTCAACTTACCACATATTAAACATCCATTTTCTGAAGAGACCTGTGTGTTTGTTCATAAGGATGTCCACCTGTTTGTGATGACTCACACCTGTCTGTCTGAGAATCTCTCGAATAGTATCCACATCCAGCCTTGGACCATCCAGAGCTGACAGTGTTCGGTCAGAAGTTAAAGGGGCCGTGGAGTGAAGATCAAAATAAGCTTCAGCCGTGGCAGCCTACAATAAACAGAATATTTGTATGTGATCTTATAAGTAAGAATTAAATATTTTAATCCCATCATTTGACCAGGAAGCAGTGACAGTAATTACCACCAATGCTTCGATGTACACCTTTATCATGCAAAAACATACAGAACAAAGAAATGGGGATAAAATATAAATTCACATGAATGCAATACACTAGGAACGGTGACAAAAAAAAAAGGAGCAACTAGCTGTGACTTGTAGAAGCTACATCCAGGAGTGCTTATAGAAGAGTATTGTGGATGGAAATATGGGATGTGTGACTGGTTGGTAGTAAAGAGTGGGTGGAGAAAGCAGAAAGGAGGAAGGTGGATACAGTGGTAATCTAGTCAATAAAATCCCCTGGGAACAACTGTGTTAAGAGCACACTTATCTTAACATAGTGTTTGTGAGACAGGGAACACAGATCTGTTTGCTTAAAAACTCTGACCTACTTCTGTAGCCCAAAAACTTGTAGCAATCAAAAACACTATTGTAATTGTTATTTCTGTAAAATGTAATGTCAGGTTTTCTCAGAGAAAACTTAAATATTTTGGACAAATTAAACATCATGATAATCTAGAGAAAACCGTCTTGGAAAGGTACATAATGGGGAAAAAAAAGAGAGGAAGACCAAGGCGATGACGGCTGCAAGACATTGTTGATGATCTGCAAATAGATGCATCAGCAGCAAGCCATCTTGCTCACAACCGAGAGGCCTACAGGAGTGCTGTTAAGGAGGCAAAGTTCCACAAGGGACATGCAAATGAATGAATGAATGAATGCCAGGTTGGTAGATGGATGGGGACATGGAGATCACCTGCAGGGATGATGAAAATCTGCTGTGAAACCAATGATTCCAGGACGTGACACACCTATGGGTCTTTACAATAATGGCTATCGGAATGATGTAAACAAAACAGAGCCAGCAGACTATAGGTGGCGGGGAATGGATATCACTGAAGCACTCATCGGACTCCTCACCCCAAAGTCGGGGTGTCTTTGTGGAAGTGTCCCAAAACCATCTGACATGGAGAAGGGACTTAAGTACAGTCACCAGAGGCTGGAAAACAAAGTTTTGGCCAGGCCAGCCTACATCAATGTCTTCATGGCAGTCCGAGCAAGACCACAGTCTGCCCTAGCAAGGAAAGGTGCTGAAGTCGGATGTACCCAGCCAGAAGGCGCATCACAAAAATCAGGGTACCACGCATTATCGCTAATGAAATGTCTCTACCTGCAGTTTTCAAACATGGTGCTCACCCTGTGAAGACTAACCAGGCAGGTGCAGTGCCGGGCCCCCTGCCTCGAAAGGGTCCACCCAATGCTACTGGAGGTCCTATCAGTTCGTCTTGTGGAGCCAGGAGACATGAGAGTAGAGCTACTGGCCAAAAAATACAACAGCAGAAAACTGCCAAAAAGCAAGAACTTAAAATAATGCAGTGGAATGCTGAGAGTGTCAGCAGAGTTAGAGATGGCTATAGCAAAAAGGTGGAACTAGAGAACATACTCTTTGTAGAGTAGGTAAGCATATGCTGCATATAGGAGACGCACCTAACCAAAGACGCTGCCTTTAAAAACAGAGGCTACCAGTGTTTTAGATCAGATTGACAGGACAGAAGAAAAGGAGGAGTACTCACACTTGTTAAGAATAACATCAGTGCATATCTGGTGGGAGTGCTCATGGAAGGAGCCGAATACCAGATGATATATTTAAAAACCAGTAATACAGACTTCCACCTCCTTAACTATTACTGTCCTAATGACTACCCACTTGCTCTAGAAACAATCCCACACAAAGAGAGACTGATGGTCTGTGGAGATTTTAACAGCCATTCCCAGAACAGGGGCTATGACCACATAGACAAGAGAGGAGAGGAAGTTGAGAGCTGGCAGGATGATAATGGACTTCTCCTGATCAACCAGCCAATGGATCCCACAACATTTTACTCAAGGGCTTGGCAAATAACCTCAACACTAGATCTGGCATTCCACTCTCCAGACCTGAAGTGGAACATTACATGTGAAGTTGGAAAACAACTTGGAGGTAGCAACCATTGACCAGTCTTCCTGGCAATAGAAAATAAACTCCTTAACACCAGTAGCCCTCTCTCCAGATGGAACTATAAAAAAGCAAACTGGACAATGTACAGACATCGTACAGGTATCCTTGTGGGACAGCTGTCCATAGAAGGTAAGGATATTAACAGCACAGTTAAGGAATTAAATGCTTGTATCCTTCAGGCAGCCTGTGAAACCATTCCCAGAGGAGCTTGTAGGGACTATAAACCATACTGGTCTAGTGAGCTGGGAAAACTCCATGATGATGCGGAAACAGCTCGAAAACAAGAAGAAAATAGACCATGCTAAGAATACCACAATAATTATGAACATGCTATGGCCAAATTTTAGACAGCCAAGGTGCAAGCCAGACAGGAAAGTTGGAGATAGAAAACAGAGTCCCTAAACTTTGAAAGGATGGAAGAAAATTGTAGAAACTAATCAAACAGCTAAACGATGAGAGCACTGGAAGAAGTACAAAGATTACACTAATAGAGGATGAGAAAACTCTTACAGGTAAGCAGGCAGCAGATCACTTTGCTCGCATGTTTGCACAAGACTGCAACATTGATATCCATCCAGAGAAAGAGCATACAGTGTGCGTTGATCCACAGAAAGAAGAGGAATGAGTCAGAAAAGTGGAGGCCATAGATGTACCAATCACATGCAGCGGGTTAGACCTAGCAGTCAGTAAACTGAAACAAAGGAAATTACCTACTAGATGGAGTGTCCAATGAAATGATCAAGAACCTGGGAATGGCAGCAATGGTAAAGCTGTTGGATATTTTCAACATGTGCTAGAGCACAGGTAAGTTACCTCAAATCTGGAAGGAAGCAAGCATGATACCACTGCTAAAGCCAGGGAAAAACAGTGATACAGCCTCCAACTACAGGCCAATCAGTCTCACTAGCTGCCTCTGCAAAACAATGGAACGTATCATTGACCTGAGGCTAAAATGGTACCTAGAAAGTGAAAACCTCATTCCACAACAAGCAGGATTTAGGCAGTACTACAGTACAGAAGATCAAGTGACAAGATCAAGTGACCTATCTCTCTCAAGAAAATGAGGATGCATTCCAAGAGAAAAACCTTGTACTAGCAGCGTGGATAGACCTGAAGAAAGCCTTTGATAAAGTATGGAAAAAATGTCTGGAAACCAAGAAACTGCAATGTGAATGGAAGACTGTACAACTGGATAAAGCCCTATTTACACAACAGAAGAGCTAGGGTAGTAATGGATGGACACAAAAGCCAGAAAGTACTGCTGCAACATGGTGTACCACAAGGAGTCCTTTCACCTACACTATTCCAGGTATTCATTAATGACCTGGCAAGGAACTTCCCTATGGAATCAAAGTGGCACTGTATGCAGATGATCTGGTCATGTGGTGTACAGATGAATACGTGACAGTTGCTATGCAGAGACTCCAAAGAGCAGCAGATATCTTGACATCATGGACAAACAAATGGTATGTAAGTATCAACACAGAGAAATCAAGTACCACTCTGTTCACTCTCTCATCTAAACAGAAAGCAGTAAGATCTTTGTAAATGAAATATCCTTAAGGATGGACAACCAAGCCACATACTTAAGAGTGACTCTTGACTCAAAACTGACCTGGAAGCAACACACCAGCAGTGCAGAAGCAAAAGCCAGAAGAAAACTAGCCATATTAAGAAATTGCGTGGAACCACATGGGGAGCTAGTGAAAGAATCCTCAAGAATGTATATCAATAAAGTATTCTACCACATTTAGAATATAGCTCAACATATTGGTGCACAGCATCAAACACTACGCTGCATAATCTAGGCAAGGTACAAAATCAGTCACTATGGATTATCACAGGTGCCATGAGGTCCACACCAGTAGCAGAAATGCAAAAAATAGTTGATGTTCGAGCGCTAAAAGAACATAGAAACAGAAAGGTCATGACCTTGGGAGAGAAATTCCTTAGCTCTGTAAGCCATCCCCTGAAGGATGCACTAAGACGGCTTAACAGAAGCAGTTTCATTCATCAGGCCAAGTGTATGTGTAAGCTGATACCTGACCTTCCAACTGTAGTCGCTCCATTATCATCTGTACCAGAGCATACACCATGGAAAGAAGCAGATTATACACAAATAACTATTCAGACTGAAGTGAAAGGTGTACAGAATGGTGAGATGCAAAGCAGTCTTGTAAGATCAACAGCCACATTTAGTGTGCTAGATGACAAATATCCATGTGACACCTGGATACATGTGTATACAGATGGATCTGCACACAATGCCATAAAGAATAGAAGGGCAGGAGCACATATTGAATATCCAAACAATACCACTGACAACATTTCCATACCCACTGGAAAATACTGCAACAACTATGATGCAGAAGTTAGGGCAATTATTGCTGCAGTTGAAAAACTATCAGATTCCAGAACTGATACAGGTCCCATAGTAATTCTCATAGATGCAAGATCAGTACTGGAAGCTCTTCAGTGCAACAAACTACCAGATCTTAAGGATGCCTTGTCAAAAACTGGCTTACAATACAGAGTTACTTTGCAGTGGATTCCCTCCCACTGTGGGACACCAGATGTTAACAGTGATCACAACCTGTGCATAGGAAAAATAAAAGTAAAATTGAAAAGCCAACACAAGAAATCAGTACACAGAAAGATAAACAGCCACAGCCAACAAGAAGAGAATACTAACAGTAATTCCAATCAAGAACTTGCCAATCATTCCAAAACACCCAGTGAAGTTGAGGAGATAGGTATAGATGAATTATGGAATTTTTACAGCAAAGCCATAATCACAGCAGCAAAAGCAAGCACTGGTCTGAAAAAACCAAATAGAAAAGCATGGATATAAGAAAACACATGTAAGTATATACATGAAAGACGAGCAATCAAATTAGACATGTTGAATGTAAAAACAGATCTTGGAAAAGATCTTGTGAAAGTAACATACAAAGAACTAGACAAGAAAGTAAAAAGTTCAGCTAGAAGGGATAAAAGAGAATACATAGACAATATGGTGAAAAAGCAGCAAAAACAGGAGACAGCAAAACTTTACATAACATACAAAAGAGGCTAACAGGTACTATTACATCTAAAGAAAGACCAATCTTTAGCAAAACTGGAACCCTATTAACATCAAGTAAAGACCAAAAGCAAAGATGGGCTGAACACTTCCAAGAATTACTCAATCGACCACACCCAAAAGAACTGTTAAACCTAGAAACCGACTTACCAGCCTCACAGCTAAATGTCAACCCAGATGAAATTAAATTGCATGAAATTGAAACAGCAGTGAATTTAATGGCTAATAAAAAGTCTGCAGGTGAAGATGAAATAACACCCGAAATGCTAAAAGCTATCAATAGTGACAACATGAGACAACTACAGAGAATGTTTAACAAGATTTGGAAAGAAGAAAAGGTCCCTTCTAAATGGAAAAAAGGAATCATTGTTCAAATACCAAAAAAAAAAGAAAACCCCTTTGCTACTGTAACAATTAGAAAGGAGTAACCTTAGTATCAGTTGTCAAAAGTATTTTGCAAGGTCATTTTGAATAGACTTAAAGATACAGTGGATACTGCAATGAGAGAAGAACAAGCAGGATTTTGAAAAGGGAGAAGCTGTCTCGACCAGATCTTTACTCTCAGAATAATACTTGAAGAACATATTGAAAAGTAGAAACCATTAATACTGAACTTCATAGACTTTAAAAAGGCATCTGATAGCATACACAGAGATTCATTGTGGAAAATTTTAAGTCAATATGGAATACCATCTGAAATTGTCAACATCATTAAAGACTTATACAATGGATATGGTTGTGCAGTCAAGACAGAAGAAGGGATGCGTGAATGGTTCCAGACTGAAACAGGTGTGGAACAAGGATGTATACTGTCTCCTTTACTTTTTGGAATTACAACAGACTTCATAATGAAAAAATGCTGCACAGGTAACACAGGTATTGACTGGGTACATGGGACCCAACTAGAAGATCTTGATTTTGCTGATGACATAACTCTTATCAGTAATAATGTGAATTTCATGCAAGAAAAAACAGATAGCCTGTCTTCACTGGCTAGCAAAATAGGACTTGAAATTAACAAGGACAAAACAAAAATAATGAAAATTCCCATCAATCAAAATGGAAAAATACACATAGAAGGGACAGATATTGAAGAAGTCAATCAATTTGCATATCTTGGCAGCTACATAGACCAGGATGGTGACACTAGAAAGGAAGTTAGGATCAGAATTGCAAAAGCAGCATCAATCTTCAAGAATCTTGAGAACATATGGAATTCAAAAGTTATAAGCACAAAAACCTAGTTAAGACTATTCAATTCAAATGTAATATCCACCCTCATTTATGCATGTGAAAGCTGGAAAACAACTAAAGAAATAGAAAAGAAATTAGACTCTTTTGAAAACAAATGCCTAAGGAAAATACTCGGCATCAAGTGGAACAAATTTAAGAACAATGCAGAGATAAGACAGATGACTGAACAACAACCAGTCTCATGGGTGATTAGGAGAAGGAGATGGACATATGTTGGTCACTTGATGAGAAGAAATGATCAGAGAATCCCAAAACAAGCTATCAAGTGGAACACAACAGGCCAAAGAAAAAGAGGCAGACTGTGTGAAACTCTGAAGAGGACATTTTTAAGAGAGGCCAAATTAACAGGCATAAAATCCCTTGATGAGTTTGAAAGACTCGCTGAAGACAGGAAAAATTGGCGAACTACTTTGCTATGTGACGTTTAACGCCACAGGAAGGATATAAGATAAGATAACTCAGATCTACACTCTTATTTGAAAAAGAATAACTTCTTCGTTCACTTCTATCGCCAAGACCGCCCCATGATCCTCCTGAATTTACTCCTGTGGTCCTCGATAGGTCCCCCTGTGGTCCCCGAAAGGACCACACGAGATCCACGAGAGGATCACAAGAGGTTTAGAGTATCGCAGGGCTTGAGCCTGTATTCTTGGCAGGTCTCAGAAGTGGGAATGCATTACACCGTGGTTTTCATTGCACCAATTTAATCTAGAGTTGTACTTTCTCACAGGAAAACCTTGATGTGTTTTGGATATCAGTATATCCCCGTTGGGCGAGAGGTGGTTGCCCATCCAGCCTAGAGTTGGACTTTCTCACCAGAAAACCTCAGCATGATCAGGTTTTGCATACATCCCCGCTGGGGGACTGCACTGGTCCAGTGTCTCTGACTTCAGCGTTCTGTCCAGGAAGAGGAATCCTCGCAACTAGCAAGTTCCACCCCTGGGTTGAGCCGGTTTAGGCATATTATCCCAGTATGGGCGTGTTTATGATGTGAACGACCTCTAGAGCAGAGGTACCATGACATGAGTAGCCATCAAGTTTCACTCTTGGCTTAAGCAGTTTAGGCATACTTCACCAGTATGGGTGTATATTGGACATGGCTGGCCTCTAAAGCAGAGGTGCAATGGCATGAGTAGCTCTCAATGTGAGACCACTGGACATACCGACTAAGCTTCACTTTATCCTTTCCATCACCTTTTCACATCGGCACCGCACAACAATCCTAATCGCTTTTCGTATTTTCTTCATTGACTGGGAGAAGTTTTACTCCACGCACAGCATCTGAAGAATCTCGACATCAGTGTCTTAACCTCTGGGTTAAGCCAGTTCAGTCACTTCGCCTGATATGAGTGCACATAGGACGTGACCAGCCTCCAGACCAGAGGTTTGGCTACTGTTTACTTCGCTTAATCCTTTCTTTCACCTTTTCCACAGTGGCGCCGTGCAGCAACCCCATTCGCACCTTTCTTCACTGCCTGGGAGGAGCCCCACTCCACACACAACAGCTGAAGAATCTCGCCACCAGCAGTATATGAGCCACCAAACGTGCCTCTCATCTACCTGAAGCATCTGGTTTTCAGGCACCAGATATTTGCCTTCGCCACTTCTCCTGTCAGTTTGAACAGTTTTGCCACTAGAAGGCCAGGAGCTGGACATGACTGTTAGAGGCTATTTGAGACGCACATTACTGAAGTGGAGAGAATATCCCCCACCACACCTCCAGATATAACAGTCCTTAGAACTAAAAAGAAAACAACTGGTAACTTCAACAGAATGAAAAAAAAAGGGGGGAGGGGAATTACCATATTCATGTCTCGAGTTTCAGATCTGTTAAATGAGCTGGCCTGATTAACATCATTTTCATCATCGTCGATGCCTTCTTCTTCCATATCATCTGAGGATTCGTCGACGCTGTCATCTGAAGACGAATCTGGCGAAGTGACACAGAAGAATACTCTTAAGACTGATTTCTTATGTGAAAAACTGTAACATATTGTATCACATGAACAAGTACTAAATACAGGGGCCCTGCGTCAAACTAGGCTAGAAATGACTGGACCTGTGCAACATAAATTTAATCTGCTGTTACTGCGACACCAGTCGTTTATTACAAGAAGCAGCCGCGAGAGCTGTTCCTCAGTACAAATGACAGATATTCGTCTTCTTCAAAGCTCTTTTGATGAAGATTTCTTTTTTTTTTTTTTATACGTTGGTTATCTGAGCAACAGACATCACTTTCTGCCGCTTCCTTTGCAATCTTGCTTACTTTCATCTGTAAAAATCGTCACAATCCGCTCCTGCTTCAACAACTTTCGTTCGTCTGCTACTGTTTCAAAAATGGGGAAGGAGTTTTTTTTTAACGAAAATAAGGAAGAGTGGGGAAAATTAGACATACAGAATTCATTAAAAAATTCCAACAAAAAATATGTATATAAATCTTTGCACAAATGCTGTTAAAAAAAGATTAAATAAATAATAATAAAACTACGCTTCCATTTCTATGCTAATGACTTTAATATTTTGTTTGATTCGTAAGATGAACGCTCATCCTACATTTACTAGAGATTTGTAAATATAAAATGGCTGCTGCAAATTTGCATACCGAGGATCGGTAGTGTTCAGTTTCTGAAAACGTTCAGAGTCGTATACTGAGAACATTCCACACGCAGCGTGGCAGAAGATGCAAAAAATGAGCATTTCTGTTGTAACTTGTGCACAAAGGATAAATCAGTTTCACTGAGTCATAGAAGAACTGACAATTTTAAACCGTTTAGTGTTTCGCTGTGCTGTCTTGAACGATTCACGGAGTTGAGCACACCGTATTGTGAACGCTGCCATGGCTTTATATCAACACAAACGTGGTTTATGGCTGTAGGTTTCGGTGGCCTGCTACTCTGTTCGTATGCTATAATCTTTTTGATGAGAACCTTTATTCCTCATATAAATATTACTGATTCATCTATAAGAAGCAAGCACTCTTCTTAAGTTAGAATAAGAGATACTCCGTGGACGGGCCCATGTCTGGAGTATATAACGACTAGTTTAGGTTATCTTAATTTTTAAGTTAGAGATTTGGGATGGGTGGCGCCTCTGGGGAGAACCTGGCAGCAAAAATATTGTGAGCAGAAGGTTGCTGGAAGCAGGTGATAGTAATTAATCTGAATGATTGGAAACAACTCATTAATTAAAGAAATACTACATGACAACTGATTAAAAGAAAAGAATTATGCACAAACAACCAGTCTATTCTCAAACAGTTAACACGATATGCAAGGTGTAAAGTTGGGGGGGGGGGGGGAGAAGAAGAGATTGGAGGATGTGGAGAAAGAAAGCTGGAAAATGTTTTCGTGAAGTCTGTTGGGAAACAGAATATCAACAAGCAGTCATTACTTACATTTGTTACATATTAAAATGCTGCTGCATACTTTATCAGGGTACCTTCTATTTAAATCGGCAATATAGCCCCTTCACCCCCACCATATCACTGTCAGAAGAACCTATACCCCTCCCTCTCCACACACAGATATTTTCAAGTTAAAAAGAAATACCAGGCACTAAGAATTGATGGAACTGAGATTTATTCTCATGGCATGTCATCATCATCATTATTACTACTATTATTATTAATTAACTTTTTCATTTATGTTATTTACAGTTCAAAAAGTAACTTTTTCATTTATGTTATTTACAGTTCAAAAAGTTCTGAGATTCTCCATATATATTTTTATATATCTTATATCCTCCTGTGCCATTGAGCATCATGCAGGGCTTGCAAAGTAGCTTGCTAATTTTCCCTGTTTTTGGCGAGCTTTTCAGCCTCATCAAGGGATTTTATACCTATTAATTTGGCCTCTCTTAACAATGTTCTCTTTAAAGTTTCACGTGGTCTGCCTCTTTTTCTTTGGCCTGTTGTGTTCCACTTGATGGCTTGTTTTGGGATTCGCTGATCGTTTTTTCTCATCAAGTGACCAACATATGTCCATCTCCTTTTCCTGATCACCCATGAGACTGGTTGCTGTTCAGACATCTGTCTTATCTCTGCACTGTTCTTGAATTCGTTCCACTTGATGCTGAGTATTTTCCTTAAGCATTTATTTTCAAAAGAGTCTAATTTCTTGTCTATATCTTAGTTATTTTCCAGCGTTCACATGCATAAATATTACATTTGAATTGAACGGTCTTAACTTTGTTTTTGTGCTTATAACTTTTGAATGCCATATGTTTTCAAGATTCTTGAAGAATGATGCTGCTTTTGTAATTCTAACTTCCTTTCTGGCATCACCATCCTGGTCTATGTAGCTGCCAAGGTATGCAAATTGATTGACTTCTCCAATAGCTGTCCCTTCTACGTGTATTTTTCCATTTTGATTAATGGGAAGTTTCATTAGTTTTGTTTTGTCCTTGTTAATTTCAAGTCCTAGTTTGCTAGCCAGTGAAGACAGGATACCTGTTTTTTTCTTGCATGGGATTCACATTGTTACTGATAAGAGTTATGTCATCAGCAAAATCAAGGTCTTCTAGTTGGGTCCCATGTACCCAGTCATTACATGTGTCACCAGTGCAGCATTTTTTCATTATGAAGTCTATTGCAATTCCAAAAAGCAAAGGAAATGTATGCATCCTAGTTTCACACCTGTTTAAATCTGGAACCATTCATTCATCCCTTCTGTTTTGACTGCACAAACATATCCATTGTAGAGGTCCTTAATACAATGAATCTATGTGTATGCTATCAAATGCCTTTTCAAAGTCTATGAAGTTCAGTATTAATGGTTTCTGCTTTTCAATATGTTCTTCAAGTATTCTTAGAGTAAAGATCTGGTCGAGACAGCTTCTCCCTTTTCAAAATCCTGCTTGTTCTTCTCTCATTGCAGTATCAACTGTATCTTTAAGTCTATTCAAAATGACCTTGCAAAATACTTTTGACAACTAATACTAAGGTTACTCCTCTCTAATTGTTACAGTAGTTGGTATTTGAACAATGATTCCTTTTTTTCCATTTAGAAGGGACCTTTTCTTCTTTCCAGATATTATTAAACATTCTTTGTAGTTGTCTCATGTTGTCACTATTGATAGCTTTTAACATTTCGGGTGATATTTCATCTTCACCTGCAGCTTTGTTGTTAGCCATTAAATTCACTGCTGTCTCAATTTCATGCAATGTAATTTCATTAGAAAACAAGTCCTAAAATGCTATATTGAACCTATCTTGTTATATGGAAGTGAATCATGGACAATAGGCAGGTCTGCACAAAAATCATTGGAAGCAGCAAAAATGTGGTTTAGTAGAAGAATGTTGTGAATCTCCTGGACAGCAAAAATAACTAATGAAGAATGTATGAGAAGAGCTGGAGAGACAAAAAATCTTGTCAAAAAGATAAGAGAGAGACAATGTACTTTCATAGGACATGCAATGAGAAGAGGGGGCACTGAAAATATTATAACAACAGGAAAAACAGAAGGAAGAAGATACTGGACAGCCTGACGGGATGGTGTGAGAGGAGATCACCAACTGAGCTGATGGCCTGCATGAAGGATCGTGTACTCTGGAGAAGTATAATAGCCAATGCCAGTCGGCATGGTACCTGATGATGATGATGTAATTTCATCTAGGTTGACATTTAGTTATGGGGTTGGTAAATTAGTTCCAAGGTTTATCAATTCTTTTAGGTGTGGTTGATTAAGTATTTCTTGGAAGTGTTCAGCCCATCTTTACTTGATGCTAACAGGGTTCCAGTTTTGCTTAAGTATTGGTTTTTCTTTAGATGTAATAGTACCTGTTAGTTTCTTTTGTATGTTATGCAAAGTTTTGCTGTATCCTGTTTTTGCTGCTTTCTCTGCCTCATTTGCCATATTGTCTATGTATTCTCTTGAATCCCTTCTAGCTGAACTTTTTACTTTATTGTCTATTTCTTTGTATGTTGCTCTTGCCAGTTTTTCAGGATATGTCTTTACATTCAACATGGCTAATTTGGCTGCTTGTCTTTCATGTATATACTTCCGTAAGTTTTCTGATATCCATGATTTTCTATTTTTCTTTTTTCAGTCCAGCGCTTGCTTTTGCTGCTGTGATTATGGCTGTGCTGTAAGATTCCATAATTCATCTATACCTATCTCCTCTACTTCACTGAGTGTTGTGGAATGTGTGGCAAGTTCCTGATTGAAATTACTGATAGTATTTTCTTCTTGTTGGCTGTGGCTGTTTATCTTTCTGTGTATTGATTTCTTGTGTTGACTTTTGAGTTTTAGTTTTATTTTCCCTATACATAGATTGTGATCACTGTTGACATCTGCACCCTATATGCCCTTACATCTATCAGAGATGTTTTGTATTGCTTTCTAATATGAAAATGATCTATCTGGTTTCTAGTTGTATCATCTGGAGATATCCACGTTGTTCTATGTATCTCTTTGTATGGAAACATTGTGCCTCAATGACCATGCCCTCTGTTAGACATATTTCAATTAATCTTTCTCCGTTCTGATTTAAGGTATCAATTCCTTCTTTCCCCATTACTTTTTCAACATCGGTGTTATCTTTCCCTACCTTAGCATTGAAGTCCCCCATAGCAATTAACCTTATGCTCAACTCTTCAATACAGTACAGGAACTGAAAGAAAAGCTATGAGGCTCAAGCTCAAGCCTGAAGAAGATGGCAGACTTCATCAGGGTGACAAGGCTGCAGATTTAGCATGACCAACCTTCCTCAGCTGCTGAAGTAGAAGAAGAAGAGAGGGATAGCCCAAAAGTCAATGGCATGATCTAATGCACAATGAGGTTATTGGACCTTTATATAGAAGCTCACCATTTTAGCAAACTTTTACCTGGAAATGAGCTTTATGCTGCACCTCAGTTAGAACAGCTTCAATCATGAGTAGATTTCCAGCAAGATGTTCACTCCACACTAGGTGTCAGTTCCTGAATGCAACTTTCCAAACTGATGGATTAGGAGGGATAGTTCAATGCCATGGCCACCTTGTTCACTGGACATTACCCCCCTTGAATGGAGGTATACTTAAGACAAAGTGTTCAGTTCACCAGTTTATTGAAACTTTGAAGGCAAGGGTAAAAGATGCTCTAGTAATGGTGACTAACACAATGCTGGAGAACACCAGGCAAGAATGTGAGCATCACTTAGTCATTCTCCAAGTAAGAGATACTGAAGTGCACAAATAAAATATTTAAAAAAAATTGAGTTGTGGTAAAATTATAAAAAAAACCTTGCATAGATTTTGTGTAATAAATGTTTAAAATCAGGGACTTTATGTTCACCCCAAATTTTCAAATATCTCATATAACATAAATCTCAAACAAGAGCTGTGACAGCAGAGACAAAACAAAATGGTTTCACTTTTGTATATCTGCTACTGTCATGTTCCATTCAACCCAGCTGTTAAAAACTGGCACCTGATTTGTATATTTGGGGAAGCTGTCTTGAAAAATATTGATCATGTGACTGGCAAGACATGCATCACTACATATTTCTCTCTCTCTCTCTCTCTCACGCACGCACGCACACACACACAACTCCCAAGTATAAGAGGATTATGTATGAGATCACAGGACATGAAAGCAAAAATTAATATAAAAAAAACTTCTGATCTCCTGATTTTACAAGTTTTTACTCTTCACTATCTTCATCCATTCACTCACTCACTCTCCCTCTCTCACACACAACAAAACAATGACACCCATATTTCCACTGTTGTTCCCTCAGATGCCGCTACTAAACATACTAAAATGAATGATCCCATTGAAGATCGAGACTCTCTGGACTCTCAGAGTTCAAACACAGATGCCACCGACTTCATTGTAAAACTCGAAAAAGCGGCCACGCTCTTCCTGAGCCTGCTTCGTCTGAGTAAATATTTCAAGACTGAGCTGTCCTCCATTTCATTTGTATGTGACGTTGCCCAGTTCCTTCTCGATGACTGTGACCTTGGACAAGTCACTTCTAAACACGTCAAAGAAGTTACAACTCAGACGCACAATGATTTCCAAGGAAGTGACAGACTGTCTCGAAAAACAGCACCACTGAGTGAGCCAGTAGACATTAGTGCCATAGCAACAACTGTCAAAAACAGGAGGAGAAAAAAAGTGGTAAAGCAGACAAGGCAACATCAAGGAACGTGGAAGAAGACAAGGAACAGAAAATCAAAACAAGAGACAAGATTGTCAAATAATCTGCTCAAAATAATAGTAAGTTCTGATGACGCTCAAGAAAAACTTGATCATCAATATGAAAAATATGATGATAGTTTATCCCAAGATTCAACAGAACATCCTGACATATCAAAACATACGGATATGCCAGTTCTTAAATCACCAGACGGACTTTCTGAATTTCAGTGTTCTTACTGCTACAAAGTATTTATAGACAGACGAAATCTTAAGTCACACCTCTGGGTACATGAAAGAGAAAAAAACTTCCAGTGTGAGGTGTGCAAGAAGCTTTTCCTGCGCTCCCATCAGCTGACACGACACAGACGAGTCCACACAGGAGAGAGGCCCTACCCATGTGCCATGTGTGGGAAAGCTTTTGCCGATGTGTCAAATCTGAACACGCACAAAAGAAAAGAACACCCAAACCAAGTGACACTCTTGAAATGTGAGGAATGTGGAAAGGTAGGCATTTGTGACAATAAATTGAGAAAGAAAATAAAAACAATAAATCACAGATAAAAAAACCCTTTATAATAAAGCATTTCATAGCACATTTACGACTTATTTTAAAAAGATAAGAACAGCTTTATTTCTTAGCAGAATCTAGTTGTAACACTTTGTAAAAGAGTAAGTCTATTTGTTATCAGTCTTATTGCAGGACTTGTGTGCATATTTATATATTTAGTTTTATATAATTTTACACAATAACTGTGTGCTTCATAAACATACTAACCACTTTGTCAGTCTTTAACTGCATTATGTAACTCAATCACAGCAAGACTGAGAAGGAGTGTATTGGAAAGTATGAACCAGAAACAGCCAGTATTAATTATATTCCAGTTTCAACAGGCAACATTAGAAGCAGGTACCAAGGGGCTAGGAAACTGCATGTTTCCTCATTGTGGCTGAATCCATTTTCATGATCTCATTCCAAGAAATGATATGTTTCCCAAAGGTGGCTGAGTAAGTCTTCCTGGATCCATTCCAAAAATTGGAAAAAGCCACTGTATCCCACCTCTGACCCGATTCCTGTTCGTTCCCACTCCTAACCTGATTTCTGTCTGTTTTCAAGATCCTTGTCATAGGGTCATGCACCAATCGAGTTTACATTTACAGGGAGATAAATACCCAGACAAATATGCACTTTAGTTTCCCTAGATCAAGCTGGCAAATGTTTGTTGAAGGTGCCTAGAAAAACTAGTTCATTTAAACAAATTTTTCCTCAGAATTTTACTATTTAAAATTTTGAAATTCAAAATTTTTGTCCTTTGCATGTGTCATCCTTGCTTTAGATCTCACATTCCCAGTATCTTTGTCTCATACTGTAACATAAATGCATAACACAAAACAGAACCACATGCTTTTATAATAATAATAATGTCTGGCCCTTTGTTTCTATTTCTTTTATTGTGAAGAGTAAAGAGTAATTGTATTGTTTAATTCTAGACATGGTGATTCCTTATAGACTGTGATATTATGTGCAGCCTTCTCCGATTCTTATTTCTTATTTCGGTCACACCTGATATACATCCATACTGGTGAAATATGCCTAAACCGGCTCACACCAGGGGTGAAACTTGAAGGCTACGCATGTCACGGTACCTCTGTTCTAGAGATCAGTCACGTCCATACTGGGATAATATGCCTAAACCAGCTCAACCCAGGGGTGGAAGTCACTAGTGGCGAGGATTCGTCCTCCTGGACAAAAGCTCCATCCTGGTCACAACTAGGAAGGGTAGTGGCCACGACAACAAAATGCTGAAGTCAGAGACACTGGACCAAGGCAGTCTAGATAGGCAACCACACCTCACCCGGTGGGGATGTATGTGTATCCTAATCACGCTGAGGTTTTCCTGTGAGAAAGTCCAACACTGGACTGGATGAGCAACCATCTCTCACCTGGCGGTGATACACAGGTATCTCAAAACACGTCAAGGTTTTCCGGTGAGAAAGTCCAACCCTGGCCCGGGTGGGCTACCACCTCTCACTCAGCTGGGATATACTGATATCCAAAACACGTCAAGGTTTTCCAGTGAGAAAGTCCAACTCTAGACTAAACTGGTGCAACGAAAACCACGGTGTCACGCAATCCCGCTTCTGATACCCACCAAGAATACAGGCTCAAGCCCTGCAATACTCTGAACCTATTGTTCTCTGGGGGATCATGGGACTTAACAAGGACCACAGGTAGAACCGAACGAAGAAAAAGAAGAAGAACTGCAAAAGCAGCACGGGCCTTCAAAAATCTTGAGAACATATGGCACTCAAAAGTTATAAGCACAAAAACCAAGCTGAGATTATTCAATTCAAATGTAATATCCACCATCATTTATGCATGCAAAAGCTGGAAAACAACTAAACAAACAGGCAACAAATTAAACTCTTTTGAAAACAAATGCCAAAGGAAAATACTCAGTATAAAGTGGAATGAATTCAAGAACAACACAGTGATAAGGCAGATGAATGAACAACCTGTCTCATGGGTGATCACAAAAAGAAGATGGTCACATAATGAGAAGAAATAGTCAAAGAATCCCAAAACAAGCTACAAAGTGGAACACAACAGGCTGAAGAAAAAGAATTCGACCATGTGAAACTCTAAAGAGGACATTTTTAAGAGACTGATTGATCTTTATTTCAAAAGGGTTAAGAATTGGGCATGCAGGCTCATCTGACATTCTGCCCTTTATCATACATCTTTCACTCTATTCCAGACATTCTACAAATATGCTGTTCATGTAACAAACATAAAAACATTGAAGCTGAGAAACATAAAATAATATTGGGAAAGTTTGTAGTTGTAGGAAGGAGTGTAATTTATATTTTTTATACAGGATGGGAGAGTATTCCAAAGATGAGCAGCAGTATAACTAAAGCTTTTCTTGTAAAGATCAAGTCTAGGTTTTGGAAGACATATGTTGTTCAAGCGTTGGCTGCACTTTGGGATAAATAAATTAGTAGGCATAAAATCCCTTGATTAGGCTGAAAAGCTCTCTGAAAACAAGAAAGCTTGGCGGACTACCATGTGAACTCTATGTGACGTTTAATGGCACAGGAAGGGTGTAAGATGTAAAAGTCCTACCTAATGAAAATGAAGAATGTCTGCCTGCAAGATTAAGCACAACTATAAGATGCACATCTCCTTTTCTTGCAAGGTTGCCATTTTTACTGTTTTTTTTTTTTTTTTTCATAATGCATGATGGCATAGAGTGTTGGCAACCTCATGGAAAGAAATTTCTGATGTCAATGTTACTAAATAGTAACACCATAACACTTGATTGCAATTTTATTTCTTTAATAGATGACAGTTATCAAGCCAATAATTTATGGACACCCTGTATATTTTCTTCTAACTATTGAACATTAGCCCCCCCCCCCCTTTATTCTAACTATAATATATTGAACATTAGGTTCCCCCCCCCCCCCTTTCTTCTAACTATAAAATATTGAACATTAGGTTTTTCCCCATCAACAGGAATGTCAGAGCAAGAAGGACCTAAAACTGCATCTTGCAGCTCATGATGAGGAAAACGCAAGAGAACAGTCAGGGGAGGAAACTCCCAATACAAAGGCAGGTACAGTAAAAATCAAAGTAACCAGACATTTGCACAGAGTGGGCAGCCCAATGTATGGGAAGAAGGGTGTCTTCCTTTGTCAGATTTGTGGGAAGGTAAGCACTGCTTGCATTTTTTTTAATTTTCACAAAGCTTTCTCTTTCATTTTTCAAATGAAATTCACTGCTTTCGGTTTATTTCATACACCACTTTATTTACTGGTGTCTAATATATTTCTTTGATTTTTCCATGCCACTGGCACAGAATCTCTGATAACCAACAGCACATGCATACCAGATTTGTAAACGAATACTTACAAACAAAAGAAAGCAGTGTGAAGCATTTTTGGAAAGAACATCTGCTGGCGGTCATAGAAAGCAGTTTATGTGATCAAATGCACACATAAGGATTTCTGAAGTATGAGAAAATACAGACAAATCAGCAGCTTTTACTGCTTCACCAATCACTCGTTTCAGTTTTGCCCAAACTTTTCTGGCTTGTCCACCAGACAACAGATGGTGGAGTGATCTCTAAAAAAGAGGTCAGGTGTAAAGATCTGAACAGCAGAGGCCAAACACTCCCCCCCCCCCCACCCATATCCCAGATGCCTTCTGGGTTAATCTTTGACAAAGGCCAGTAAAGAAAAACTGTATGATAAACTAACAGAAGCCATTGCACTTCCATACTTCACTATTTTATGAAATACACGGGACCACTAACACTGAGACAAGTAACTATCAATGCTTACTAAATATGACTTCTTATGGGTGAATGAATGAATGATTTGCACTGCACCTTTTCTTTCTGTGGGAGTACTTGTTGTGTAACTTTGATAAATTACCAAAAATGATTCCCCCAGGGATTAAACAAACGGGCTGCACTTCTGGCACACATGAAACGCCACATTCGTAGGAAAGACTTCTGCTGTGAGTTCTGCAACAAAATGTTTCCAGAACTAAGAGAGCTCAAAACTCATCGCAAAGAACACACTGGAGATAGACCCTACAAGTGTGAGAAATGTGGCAAGGGGTTCAAATCCCAGGGAACACTTCGGTCACACCTGGGAGTTCACTCAGGTGAGACTGTGTTCACTTACCTTGTAGCTTCTATACAAGAAAGAAATTTTATATCTGCCTCATCATTTGATGACAAACACAAAGTGGAGGATGGTTGCGATGAATCTCCAGCTTGGTCAGCAGTTTGTTAAAACTAGGAAAGCTATATCTTATCTTATCTCTTAATGTTGTTTACTTATTCATACTGCTGTCTCCAGTGCTCTCTCCAAGCTGCAGTAGCATGCACTGGTGCACAAATTTTTAGCTCACAGCATATGATATAATGATAACATTTGTTACTGATTCACACACAACTTTAATGCTAGTAGTTCTTTTAAAAGGCTCACAAAGTAAAATATCTGCTCACAACTCCACACCTCAGAGGGCAAGTTCGATGTCACACTTCAGATGACACATTGGATGTCACTCATACTTTGTTTCCAAACTTTTCCCTTAGCTCATTTTTTAGTTCTGTTTCCTAAAAAAAAAGAACTCTGATTCTAATGATCATCACTTTATTTTCTTTTCCAATTTCAGCAGTACCAACAGTTATTTAAATGTCTTCTTTTCTGTTATTGCAATATGTCTCGTATAGCCACACTTCTTTGACCAATTAACACCTAATTTATTGAAGGAAATCACACCAATAAATATTTATAAACATCAACAAAAGAAAAGATGCTAGGAAATAACAGCAACAACAGCAATAATAAAGACAGCCAGAACAGCTGTGATATTTGTGGAAGGGTATACCCAATCTTCTCTAAAACACTGTACTTGGTTAAATGCCTGTAGAATAAAAGGTTTCATGCATCATGAAGTGTCCATTCAACAGTACAAGCACTCAAACACGGGGAGGAGGAGGAAGAGAGAGAATTGTCGTTATATCCTTTTGTGAAGCAGAACATAGGGAAAAAAAAAAAAAACTACAGAGGTCTAATGTAAATGAGGACTGACGCCATAAGTCAGTGTTTCTCACCCTGGGAGCAAAACACTTGGGTTCACCTGAAAAAAAATCATAACATCAACTAGGTTCTATATGTTGCTTTATTTTTTTAGTGAGAAGCCCACAGCTAGTCTCTGACTTGGAGTCCACGATTAAAAAAAAAGAGGTTCAAAACTGCTATGAAGCACTGAGAAAGGACATGACCAGGAGGGGCGAGAGGAGAAGATGCATTAATTAAGCTGAATGAAACAGCAGCCAGCAACCCATACCCAGCCAAGACCTTATTCTGTCTCCCAGTGGTGCTCTTGGAAACACACCAGTGAATGGGAAGAAGCTTGGTCAAAATAAAGCCATGTTGAAGATGGATGTGCCAGGCTGAAAGGCATGGATATCATAGCCTAGGTGTAGATCATAACACAATGCAACTACTGCTCTTTTGAGGGCAAATATAGAAGACCCAAAAAAAAAAAAATGACTAAGATTTTACACATGTGTGTGCATTTTGTGAGGACACCTCTCCATTGTGTAATGGGTGACATCAATCTGCTTGAAGGAATATGCCATAGTTTCCATCCTCAGAATGGGACACAAGTGGCTCAATGCACATATGTATACAAAGGTGTTGAAAAATCCCCTATGTATTCTTTTAGTAAGCATCCCACACTATGGAAAATGTCCTCCATAACTATCTACAGATGATTCTCCCGGCTTGTACACCATGGCTTAATGAAAGGTCTTGGCTTCATCTTAAAGGACCATTAAGAAGATGGTATGAAAACAGACAGATGACAGTTACAAATCTATAGATTAGTGTAGTTTATTGAGACAACTGAAGTTTTGACTTTTCATGAATGTAAATTCAATCCACAGATGTATACTACATGAGTGACTAACCCCTGCAAATGTGCATACCTAAAGATTAGGTTTGCATAGAAGCAAATTACTGCAAAAAACTTTGGAGTGCAAAGCAGAATTTGCCCTTAGAGAGTTTCAGATACAGAAAGATTAATAACCTGAATACCAGAAAACAAATGAAATGATGCCATTTTCACTTTATTTTTATCTCATTAACTGAGCTTACATATACAAATAAACTCTGGCATCTTTCATGTTCTCACAGTGCTACAAGACCAAATTCCGCCTACAACTTCATCTCAAATCACATGATAGCAAACGGGATGTATCATGTGACTTCTGCGAGAAGAAGTTCCAGACAGCCCAGGATCTGGCAATCCACCGCCGCTCGCACACAAAAGACAAGTATTCCTGCCGTGTCTGTGGGGCCAGTTTTAAGTCCCGAAGTCTCTACTACTTCCACACAAGAACACATCAAAGTAAGCACTAATGCTTGCTGGCCTACAATCTCTCTGCTACAATTTAGATTGAAGAAAGGGAACAGAGAGAGGAGAGAGCATGTGTCTGTATATATATATCACACATACACACACCAACATACATACATATATAAACGAAAGACTGGTAAATGTAACTGTCAGCTGATCTCAAATTCCAAACCAAAACATGGGAAGAGAAGGTTAATTAATTACAGAAATTATTTTCCAGTTGATCGGCCATATCTGTGTTCTTCCTGTGGTAAATCATTCATCAGTGCTAATGACCTCAATGCACACAAGCGTCGACACACGGTGGGAGACATCATCAAAAGGCAACATGAGCAATTTATTTGTAACGTATGTGGAAAAGTAAGTTGTCCCCTTTTATTTTGGTACATGATATTGATCAATAACAACAAAGCTATAAGCTATTCAGTAACAGACACAACTGTCCTTTGGGAAGCTATAACCTAAAGGCAGTGCAGCTTGCTGAGAAATCTTCCAAAGACCATACTGTAAAAGAATGAAATCCCCCTTGTAACCCACACCTAAACTGATTTTTTAAAAACTGTTCATCCAATAAGCTCTGATGAGGTCTCTTATTCATGGGACTGAATGTTACATACTATTTTCCCTCTTGTGTACTGGCAGTCATCAGTGCAGTATAATCTGGAGTGCTTCATCATCTGGACAGATTTTTCTCACTTTCCAGAAGCAGTGATTTCTACAGCTGGGTCGTGGAGGTGCTATTAGCTGGGCATGCTGCAGCAAAAACTTCACTTCAGTTTTGTGCTGAGACTATGGCATTAGAAAACATTCATGAAAATAAAACTCTAGGACTCATAATTGATCAACATTCAACTTGGAATTCTCATTACACAACCTAACAAACTAGATACCACAGAAAGTTTACCAACTAGCCAAAATTAAACACTTTATCGACAGGACACAAGAAGGATATACTACATTATCACATATACACACTTAGATTACTGTTCCACAACCTGGGATGGCTACTCAGTCCCAAACACAAAAAGACTCCACTCCTTCACAAATGAGCAGTAAATCTGATTTGTGGCAAACACTCAGTACATACTGTAGATTGGCACAAACAACTTAAAATTCCATCCCTCAAATATAAAGTCATTTTTAACAAAGTTCAAAGAATTCTGTCACACAATGCTCTGCCCCACTTGTGGTCACTGTAACACTAAACATAGTCAACATTTTAAAAACTGTCTTCTTCCTAAACCTAAGCTTGATCTGTACAAGAAAAGCTTTGCATACCCTGCAGTACATCTCTGGAACACCTTTCCCTAACATTTAAAATCCATTAGTAACATCATTCCGATCGCAACATATGCCTGTGAGACCTGGACACTTAACAAAACAGTTGAGAAACACATAAATGCCTGTGAATATAAATACTACAGAAGAGTTCCTCAAATATCATGGACACAAAAAAGAACAAATATATCCATACCACAGGAACTTAATATTGAAGAAGGCTGGCTACTAAAGAGGATTAAACAGAGAAAACTTAAATATTTTGGACATATTAAATGTCTTGATAATCTAGAGAAGACTGTCTTGGAAGGGTACATAATGGAAAAAAAAAGAGTGGAAGACCACTGTTGATGATCTGCAAATGGATGCATTGGCAGCAGGGCATCTTGTTTACAACCGAGAGGCCTACAGGAGAGCTGTTAGGGAGGCAAAGTTCCGCAAGGGACATGCAAATGACTGACTGACTGAAAGGCCTACAGAGAAGCTGTTAGGGAGGCAAAGTTCCGCAAGGGACATGCAAATGAATGAATGAAGTAACACTTCATCGTCAGCTCAAACCTTTTTTTTTTTCAATATTTAGTTGCTTGTAACTATATGCCTCCATAGAATAACTAGTAGCCTCTCAACCCATGGCTCACCAGCCATCAAGTTCTAAAAGGACATAGTTCTAAATGCAACTTGTTAGAAATTAATGAATGTTAAAGAATATATGCTAGAAGAACTGTACTGAAAACATATTTATGTTTATGTATATATCTGCATGTGTGTGTGTGTACGCTATTCTGTTAGGTCAATTACTTCTTTTCTTATACTGTGAATGTAATAGTTTAATTTTGCACTCTTTTGATATATTTTGCATCATGTAATTTGTATATTTGTTTTAAATCAAGTGTTGGAATAATGAAAGATGGAGTGATGAAGGGCAGAATGTAAGTTGGGCCTGCATGTCCAATTCTTTACCCTTTAAAAAAAAAATTGTTCATTCGTTCATAAATTCACAGCCTTCAAGGGAGAATACAACCAACTCTCAACTAGCCTGTTCAAGCCCCCCCCCCCCCCCCCCCATGACTTTACTTTAAAAATGTTTATGTTCCCCCACCCCTTGCACCATAATAGTCAACTAAATTCTGAAAAAGTATAATATAAATATACTTTATTCCCCCATACATCCCACACTGGGAAACACTGGGCTAGAAAATTGATCTTAAACACATTCTAAAACAGCATCAGTATCATTAGAAGTGTTTTTCTTCTCTGTACAAGACATCTTAGTCTGTCACAAAGACATTCTGCTACCTTCTCTTATGTTTATGCCCTTCGGCTCTCTCCATACAAACTAGTACAGATGTGTCTGTGTCACAGATTTCTCTCTCTCATCTAGATTTATCAAATGAAGAACAGCTTGATCATCCACATGAAAATCCATCAAGGGATCTTTGATCACCCATGTGACTTCTGTGAGAAAAAATTTAAATCCCACGCAGAGCTGCGACACCACAGACGAGTGCACACGCTGGAGAAGCCCTATGCGTGCGAGACATGTGATCGTCAGTTTTCTCGACACAGTACTCTTGTCAATCACCGCAGAACTCACTCAGGTATAGTAATTTAAATTTATCAGCAACTGTCCTGAACACAAATACTTATCCAGTACTCTCTGATAACACTGGCCCCTCTCAAGTTTTCTCCTGCTATAGCCACATCATATTGCATAGCTAACTCATGCAAACGTATGATTTTGTAGACCTTGTTGTGTTTTGGTCAACAGAGCTGTACAGATAAGGGGCATGAACTCACTAGTGTCAAAGAACTAGACAGCCACACAAATCTTAACTTAAGCATTCACAATACTTTATCATGTGCGCAGCTTCTTAGAAGTCACAGCTAAGCAGCACTCCCTTTTTTTCTATATACTTTCACATTCTTATATGTTTTATAGACCATACATGTAAATTTATATTTTCTCTTTTTTTCCTGTTTTTTCATCCTCTATGTTTTAGTAATGTACAAACCTAAACATTACAACTGTGTGCTCATTAATGAATAACGAATAAAGCTACTCCTAATTTTGTTTTAAATAGCCTAACCCTGAACCTTGAGATTGTCTTAAAAATTAAATCTGTGGAGTCGAGGTTGCAAATAAAAGTTCTTAAATTGGCTCCATCAAGTATTGCATAAAATAAAATGAGACAATTTTGTCAAAATTATATGAACTATTTTTATCTTTACATAGGATAACAAGCTAAAATTTAAAAAATTATTTCTTGTTTGCCCTGAAGTAGGATTCTCTGTGCGATTCAATCTTCTGCACTCCTATGTGAAGAATGTAAACTTGTTGCTCATCTCTGTGTAATTTCCACTATTGTCCACTGGAATAATGTTCTTTCTGTTTACAACGACAAGTGTTGACTTTATCAGTTACTGTTAATATTTTATCTCGTTTAATCTACGACCATTCTACGTTGTTTTGCGTCTGTTTTGTTATTCACTACACAGACTTACTTGCTCCCAGGTTCATTCTCTCTCGGTGAAAATAGTAATACAGAAGCAGCAACTTTACAGCTGAAATGACTTTAATGATGCATGTGGTGACAATGAGTGATATGATGAGAACGACAAAAGCATCTACAAAATCCATGGACACAAGACTGGACATTTCCACGATATATGTTCCGGCAGACTGCTGTCGCCATCTGAACATCCTAATACACACTCTCTCTCTCTCTGAACCTTAAGTGCCCAGGGCACATGGGGCTTCCACATGGGTTTTCCACAAATTCCTGTCCTTTGCCTTTTTTTCTGCTCTTGCCCAGGTGAGCCCTCTATTGCTCAACATCTTTCTGTTGCTCTTTTCCATGTCTTTTTTCATCTACCCTTACTTCTGTTCCCCTGTGGTGTCCATCTTAGTGCTATTTTTGGTAGTGAGTTGTCAGTCATTCGGAGCACTTGTCCCAACAATCGCCAGCGTCTTTCCTCACTAATTGTTGTCAGTGGCTTCATCTGCATTTCTGCCAACAAGATGTTATTTCTTATGGTGTTTGGCCAAAATATTTTTCTAATTCTTCATAAACATTTAGTCTGGAAAGAATTCAACTTGTTTTCTATGATTTTGGTGATTTTCCAGCATTCATGTCCATAGAGTAGTACACTTAAGAACATAACTCTTAAATATCCTGATTTTTGTATTTATGCTTAGTTTTTTAGGTTTCCATATAGTCTGCAGCACTGCAAAAGTCTGGTTTGCTCTAGTAAGTCTGCTGTTGATGTCCTCTGTGGTGTCTCCATTTTCTACTACTCTACTGCCAAGGTATACAAATTCATTGACCTCCTCCACTAACTTGCTATCTTCTCTGAGTACATTTCTGTTGTTCACATTTTGCTTCATTAACTTTGTCTTTCCTACGTTGATATTTAGTCCTGTGTTGAAAGATGGAGCGATGAAGTAACACATAAATGCCTATGAAAATCTGATTCCATGAAAAAAAGGCTGGCACAGGAGCCTGATGAATAAGGAAAGGATCAACGTAGTCCCAGCCATGTTGGAGCTAAACGTGGTGCCTGATACTCTATTGTACATCTATTTCACTAAACAACGTTTCTAACAGACTAATCTATGTCTGTCTCAGATGATACACAAAACACAACTGTCCCTCAGTCATATGATTTCTCTCTCACCTGACCTTTTCCTTATCATACCTTAACCGTGACCCTCGTGCACCCGGGGCACAGCAGATGGACTCTACTCACAAAGAGCTGATTACTTTAGAAGATAACTCATTTTATACAAATGTTCCAATTCTCAGATGAGTTATCTATCTTAATCCTAACATTCAATATACTGCTATAGCCCAGTTTGTGAACAATTTCTAAACAACAGAACTTTAAACTAGTCCCACAACTTTGTCAAAATAATTTGAGCTTTCTTAAAAGGTTACTTACAAGGCTACTGTACCATTTTGTTCAAATTCTGAACCATAACATAATTATTGATAATGTGCCATGGAAAACAAAGACATTCATGACACTATAACATCACTGGCAGTTCAGCAAGAATTTCCTATTAAGAAAAGTATAACAATGAATGGAAGCCTGAGTAATGAAATCATTAGTGTGCTGGTCTCGTACAGCATTGGTTGATGGCCTGAATCTGGTTGGGGGCATCTCCACTGTTAAAAATGGGTACCTGACTCCTTGAGTCAGGGAAGGACAAGCAGCCAGGTGTTGCTCTGAATACAACACTCTCATGTATGAAAGAAAACACGGGCACTAATGCCATACACCCCTGTGATGCAGGTTTCAAAGCAGTGAACGTATCTTCCTCTAGGAGAGCGGCCATATATGTGCCCAACATGTGGAGCAGCATTTAAACTGTCCTGTACTTTGAAGAAACATGCAAAAGTCCATACAAGAGAGACTCACGGGGGGAAAGGAAGAGCAAACACAGGTCAGCCAATCATCTTGTGCTGTGTGTGTGTGTTCTGTACTGTTTTATATATATTCTTCTTCAGCTTTCCAAGCCATTAAGGCTCATTGCTGCAGATAAAGTTTGCCTCCATTCCTCATTATTCCTAATCTTCTCTCTCTAGTTGGTGACACCAGTTTCCTCTATATCCTCTGGTATGTTGTACACACACACATATATATACACTAAATTCACTCACTATGATTAAAGTGAAGTTCCATAATTATGGGGCTGAGCTGGCTGCAATACCTTATTTTGCATGTCACTTGCTGGCATTGCTACATGCAGTGTATATACTTTTGTATTCCATATGCTGGGCCATCTGGACATGAAGACAAATCTCATTGTCAGTAGTTTTTCATGTCCCACAGTTTTCCATCCATGCTCTTCCAGGAACTAGGTCTGGGCTCTCAGATCATTGTAGATAGTGCAGGTCTAAAGGATATGCTTTGGAGTACAGTAACTATTTTGGCATGAACAAAGTGGAGTTTGTGTAGATGGTAGTCTGCAGTGTCCTGTTCAAAGCCTGAAAATTGTGGTTTGAAGTGATCTGTTTAGAATGTGCAGGTGCAGTCTCTGAAGGTATTTTGTGTCCTCAGAGGCAGCTTGTCCTCAGCACAAGATGCTGAATACCACTGTGTCCTCTACGGCTTGGAGTGTCATGAGCAGAAGCTGCACAAAGAACTATGAATCAATATCAAATTTCATCATTATATCATATACTCGTGTGCTGAACCAAAAGTATATGCATTAGGGTAAAAAATTTCTGCACCAGCGCAGCTTAGAGGGAACATTGCTGAGTACTCATTTGTGAAGCTGGGTCAAAAGGAGAGTAATGGTGGTACAAGATGAGATTAAAGTATTCAATCAGACACACTACATCATCAGTACAGCCTACCCTACCCACAATACAATAAATATGCTCTAATGCTTCAGTGGTATTATTACACAAGCATGGGGAAGGATGGAAAAGAAAGAGATAAAATATTTTTGGTGGGGAAAACAGGGGTGACCAAATGGTACAATATATGGCAAATCTGATTCCATGAAAAAAGGCTGCCACAGGAGCCTGATGAATAAGGAAAGGATCAACGTAGCCCCAGCCATGTCGGAGCTAAACGTGGTGCCTGATACTGAAAGGCATCATTCTATCTTCTTGTGTACATCCCGAGGAAATAAAGTCAGCTATAAGAACCACCTATCATTCATAAACATCACCGGATACAACAGTTATTACACATTCCCATAACATTAAAAATAACAAAATAAACTCCAACAAATATTTAACTCTTATCATACTGTTGGTCACATAAACATCTTTGTGACAAATTAAAATAACTGCAGCCTTATGGTTTTGTTACTTAATATCTGGGAGTTTTAACCTGCTGTAAAGACTAGAAGTAAGCAGCACATCATTTTAAAGTAAAACACAGCAGATACTGTTTGGTTACAAAAACTGTTCATGAGTGTTGAGTATTATTTGGTAGTTTAAATAAAAAAGACAAAGACTACTGTCTTTTTTTTTATCATGACCAGATTCATGACACACTCTTGTTTCTCCATACCACAGGGAGAGCCAAGAACCCTAACTCTGAAGCAGAATCCCCACCAAGTACACCAGATGTCTACCAACAGCAGACACAACAAGAGGAACAACTGCAACACCAACAACAGCAACTACTTATGCAGCAGCTACCACAAGCACCACTACAGCCCCACCATTCAGTGCCCATCTGCCTGCCTACCATCACAGCACCACAACTTGTACAAAAATCTACACCTATTATTGCTGATGCCAGCCAGCAAAACCATTTCATTCATGAACTGAAACCAGTCACAACCAGTATTATGCAAATGGATAACTCAGGTCTCATCAGTGGTGTTCCTGACATATTAATAGCCCAAAGAAACCCAACCACCAGCCTAATTCAGCAACAAATGAGAGGCATCAGGCAAAATGAAACAAATGAAAGAGAGACGGTCAAAGATCTGATAGAAATGCAGAATGCAGTGCCAAATCTTGTTCAGTACACTCCTGGAAGTAGTACTTTACTACATACTATTACTATTAATGCATCTGAGTGGTGTGAATGGTTAGTGCAATAGTCTCTCATGGTGAAGGCCAGGGGTTCGAATCTGACTAGAGGTGCCCCAGTCACCCAGGTGTAAAAATAGGTAGGCAGCTTCTGGAGTTGGGGAAGGACAGGCAAAGGAAAATATGGGACTAGCACCATCTAATCTCTAAGGCATTTCAGGGTTACCGGTACCTTATTACTATTAGCATGTATATAGGGTATAATACACTTTACAGATTTTATATTACTAAAATTTTAACAGTACATTCTACAAGTATATGCAGGTGTCTAGTTTTGTGCATATAACTCTTTGCAATAATGTATCAGATTTCACTTGTATAAGCCACATGTGCTGTAAATTTTATCAATGGTATGACTGAGTGTTTGCTGAAACAGGAAACATCTATCGAAATCCTACCTCCGAATAAACGACACACTAAAAGGGTGGGTTCATTCATTCATTTGCATGTCCCTTGCAGAACTTTGCCTCCCAAACAGCACTCCTGTAGGCCTCTCAGTTGTGAGTAAGATGGCCTGCTGCTGCTGCGCCATTTGCAGATTGTCAACGATTTCTTGCAGCCATCTTCATTTTGGTCTTCCTCTTTTTCTTTTTCCCATTATGTATCCTTCCAATATGGTCTTCTCTAAATTATCATGACGTTTAATGTGTCCAAAATATTTAAGTTTTCTCTGTTTAATCCTCTTTACTAGCCAGCCTTCTTCAATATTAAGCTCTTGTAGTATAGATATATTTGTTCTTTTTTGTGTCCACGATATTTGGAGAACTCTTCTGTAGCATTTACATTCAAAGGCATTTATGTGTTTCTCAGCTGTTTTGTTAAGTGTCCAGGTCTCAAAGGCATATGTTGCGATGGGAAAGATGCATGACCTTAAAAAGGGTGGGTAACAGAAGAAATTTTGCAACTAATGGATCAGAGAAGTCTTAAGGAAGATAAAGATGAATATGACAAAATAAATAAAGAAATAAGACACAAATGCAGTAAAGCTAAAGAAGAGTGGCTAAATAAAAAATGTAATGAAATACAGACACATCATCATGGAAATGGAAGATATATGTACAAACAAATAAAGGAGTTAACAAACAAAAGGACATACCACAAAACTGGTTGCCTGAAGTCAAAGGAAGGGCATATAATATTGGACAGAGATGAAATAATGACACGATGGTGCGAATACATCAGAGAACTCTATGAGGACAATAGAAGCAAAATAGATATACAAAATAATAATAAAGGGCCTCACATATTAAAAGCAGAAGTGGAAGAAGCCATCAAACACATGAAAAACAACAAAGCACCAGGACCAAATAAAATCACCAAGGAAGAATTGGAAGCATTAGGAGAGCTTGGCATAGAAATAATTACCAGAATGTTGAATGACATCTATAACAGTAACTATGTCCCATCAGACCTACTGCAATCAGTTTTCATTGCCCTACCAAGGAAACAAAGTGCAGTGTGAAGACCACCAAATCATTAGTCTCATGAGCCATGTCACCAAAATCCTGCTTTGTACTGTCATGAGAAGAGTCGGGGGCAAAATAAAACCAGAAATCGCTTAAGAACAGTGTGGCTTTGTCGAAGGAAAAGGCACAAGTAATATGAGAACATTGATGGAGAGATCAATAGAAGTAAAGACGGGTCTATACTTATACTTCATAGACTACTGTAAAGCATTCAATAAAGTGAGACACACAGAAATTATAAGAATGCTGGAAGACATCAATATAGATGGGAAAGATCTGAAACTCATCAAAAACATATGCTGGCAGCAATGAAGGTTGAGAACCAAATAGGAGCATTCTATGACATAAAATTGGGCGTGAGACGAAGATGTGTTCTATCTCCTGACCTCTTCTCCTTGTACAGCGAAAAATTAATGAGGAATATAGAGAGCCTGCCAGGAATATCATTTGGCGGGTACAACTTTAACGGGTTAATACATGCAGACGACACAGTTCTGATTGCTAAAAGTGAAGGGGAACTACAGGCCCTTCTGGACATCGTGGTTCGTGAAAGTAAAAGTAAAGGTCTCAGCCTGAATAAACAGAAGATTGAAGTGATGGTCATCTCAAAGAAAAGAATACCACCAAAATGTAGCATTACCATCGATGGCACAAATTTGAAACAAGTTGATAGATTCAAGTACTTAGGAACGATTATAACAGCTAATGAGAAATGTCACAACGAAATAAAAAGCAGATGTGCTCAGGCCAAGTCAGCATTCTAGAAAATGAGAAACATCCTGTGCAACAGATCCGTATCAATGGAAACAAGATTCCGAGTACTTAAATGTAACATTGAGCCAATTTTGTTTTATAGATGTCCATGAATAAGAGAGTACAGCAAGAAATGGAGGTCATGGAAATATGGTTAATAAGAAGGATGTTGAAGGTACCATGGACAGCTAAGAAAACCAACGAAGAAGTCTTAAGAGAGGCTGGAGTTAAAAGGCAAATTACATCAAAGATCAGGGGCAGACAAGCGAGATTTGTAGGACATTTTCTGAGAAGAGGAAAGTTGGAACACATTGTGGCAACTGGAAAAATTGAGGGAAGAAGAGAAAGACAGAGAGAGAAGTTACTGGAATAAACTGTCAGTGCGGCTAGGAAGAAAGTCACCGGCAGATCTCATAATCAAGTCTAAAGACAGGGAGTTGTGGAGAGAAATGATCGCCTATGCCACGCCACTTGAGTGATTGACTGATGACTGAGTGTGGCATGATACTGTCACTAAGTGATACAATCTTTGTTGTTACTGCTCCAGAGCGCTGCTATCTGGTGGCAAGTATGTTTAGTAGCACTTGACCACCAAAGCTTCTTTTCAAAGCTTCGGTGAGATACTATTCTGAAATGTATGAGAAATTTGTATGGCTAATGGGGGCAGGGATTGCCACACTCCCCCTGACAATGGAGCCTGCTAAGTACTGCACAGCCCCTGCTTTTTAGCTGTACTAAAAAAATAGCTGCAGTAACCCACACCCGCACTAATACGATGCTGTGACTCAACATTTCCACAGCACTGGCTAACACCAGCTTGCATTTCCAAGGAGATACAAGACATGACGAAAAAAGGAAAAAAAAAAAACATATTCACTGCTCAAACTGTATTTTTTTTTTTTTATAAGGAAACCCTGTACTTGCAGTGGAATAGATTTCCAGACAGCCAGAACTTTGTCCAGAGCACAAGATAACTGGGGATTTTGTGCATGTGCATGCAAAATGTTATGGCACACACAATTAATATGCAACATTAAATACTGGAATACCGACAGAGTGCCAGAAACAAAGCACAGAAAACGAGTTTTATTTTATGAAAATGTATAAACTATGAAAAAAGTTGGAATAGCTTTATTACTTAACAAGTACACAGTTGTGACGTTTCAGCGTGATCCTTAATCATACAAAAACACACAGGATGAAGAAATAGAGAGAAGAGATAAAGTATAAATTAATACGAATGCTATGTAAAAAAAAAAAAATATGAAGTAAAATAAAATAAAAGTGCAAAAAAAAAAAAGTATTACTGCGGTGACTCCGGGTATAGTGATATGTTTATACACTAATTATTGGGTTTTATTTTATGGTCTGGGAGGCAGTGATGAGGCAAGAAAGAAATGAAGGAAGCACTTCCAAAGGATGAAGAAAGAGAATGAGAGAGAAAATTAATGAATAACTTTATTCTCAAAGACAGAAGACAGACTTCTTGGAGACAGTCTGAACTAATGATTAGGGATCAAAATGGAAAGGTAAAACCAATACTAAAAATAAGCCACACTGAAGCTGGATGTGTCAGACTGACAGGCACAGATATTACAGCCTAGCCCCAGACTGTTACACAATACAGTAATATGCCTTTTTGAGAGCAAATGCGGAAAAATAATTCTTGTACATACAGATGTATTAAGTGTGCCTCGCCCTGCAGACAGATTTTCTCTAAACTTTGAGGCAGTTTCCCCCAGCACATAGTTCTTGGTACACATTTCTGCAGTTGGGTTGACTGCGGTAACAGCGGGGATCAAACTCTGGGCCTTTAATATGAGAATTTCTTCACTACTACATTCAGCCTATCCCACAAAGGTAAAATCCCTGTTTCTAAGCCTTTATTGGGTATATGGTGTTAGGCCCGTATTTTCAAGATCTTCAGCGCATGAAAGTGTGATTCGGTCAGTATCAATATAGAAGGCTGCTTCCCAGACTTCTCTGGTACCCACTTTTAGAAGTTTAGGTGGGCCCTGGGGGCTTTTTTTGGTGCGGTGGTACCAGAAAAAAATCCCCACTGCTGGGACTTGAACCCGTACCACCAGATTAGTGGACCGAGAGTCTATGCCACAAGTAGTTCATAATTCTGAATCATATAAACTTTGCTGGTTAATCTAGGACGAGTTCTTCTGTTTCACAACGATAACCACTTCTTGTACTGTAGTTCAGAGGCATGTAATGAAGCTAACTCTTCCCGGGCCTCCTGCCGAATTTCCGATGCTTCCGGTTTCCGAAGTGGCGCCAGGTGTCGAAAAACTGATTCATGTTTTGTTTCATTAAAAACCCGGTGTAACGTTTGGATTGTAAACATTTAGTGCACATGCCCCGTGACCCTTTTCATCATGGCAGAAGAGTGCTTAGATACGAGCGATGTTGAGCGTGAAAACGAAGTTTCTGACTGAAAAATTTCAGTTTTTGGTGATGTAGATATGGGTATGTACATGCCCTGTGACCAGACCACTGTTCTTGAATGTTTCCCAAGTAGATTTAGATAGATGACTGGAGAAGTAGTTAGAAGGTTATTTCAGACATTATTTTAGAGAGAATGCAACACAGAGTCACAATTACAACATCAACAGGTAGATCTATGCATCAGATAGTGCGTAGTGTACCTCTAGACCCAGCCGATGATAAGTTGGACACGATCATTGTCTGAAAACATCACATTACTTCTTTTTTCCAAAAAAAAAGAAAAAAACTCTGCATTTCTGAAATATTCATACACTTAGTTATATTCTGAAACATAATAAGTACATGGAAATACAGTGTTTCATTCATTTTTACTAATATACCCCTATGCATATCAAGACCCATACTTTTAATCTGGCACCCAACTGAATGTCCGTGTTTCTTCCTGTGGCATGGGAAAAGTTAAATATGTGGATTACTGTAATATTCAAATTTCTAAAATGGATGGTTTAACTTCATGCATAAAGAATAGAGAAAATGAGAAGGTGACTAAAATATACAGAAAATGACTTTACTCTCAAAATAAGACACCCATTCATCAACTACAGAAATACTTGTACTAGCAAACCACAACAGCAAGAACAGGATGCTGCAAGCTTCTAAGCCACCTCTATCACCTCAATATATCACACACAAAGAGTGTCCCTGTGACTCTGGGATCCAGACACATCCTGCAAACCTGTCCAACCCACTCAAACCTCCAAGCACAGATTTTGGCACAGTGAAACTGAAATAAAAGCTATGGGGCTCACAGCCTGGAGAAGATGATGGACTCTGTCAGGTCTGTAGATTTAGAATGACCAACCTTTACTGAACGCTGAAGAAGGATTTACTTTTAATTGTCAATCACCTGGGTTTACAAGTTTTCAGTTGTTACCATTGTGCTGCATTATGGAACATGCATGGTATTTTTCAGTTGTTCTGTATTTCTGTGCTGTATGACTATGATGGGTAGTGTTCCCAGACATCTTACATTACAGGGCAGTTCAGTATGTTGACAGCATTTATCGTAACAGAGACAGCCATGCAAGATAGCAGATGATAACTATGAAGCACAAAAAAAAAAAAAATGGATTAGGACTAACCTGGATGTTCAAGATTGAGGTTACGCTTTCGCAGTCTGTAAGGTGTGCTAGATTCCATACGCTTGTAACTCCGTGAGTTGGCAGCTCGACTAAGTCGCTTAGGTGTTGATTGGCCTGAAGTGATGAAATGTGACAAAATTTATTATTTTTCACCAGAAAGACCTTGCTAATTGATTCTGAGCAAACTGTCATGTGATTACTCACACAACATAAAATATATTCTTCATTTTATTCTAATAACATTATATTTATTAGCAAATAGAAAAGATATTTTAAAAAAATAAATACTAGATACAGAAAAAATATCCCAACTCTGATAGAAAAGGTAACTGGCTATAATATAATCACAAAATACCTGTGTTACTTTTCTATAATAGTTAACTATTTGCATTAGTTTTCTAATTATTTACATTTAAACTTTAATTTACCTATTAAATAAGCTTATTTAAATCCCAACAAATTATAAATGTCTAGAAACTGAACAGACTATGATGGTTGGGCCATGTAGAAAGAATGGAATAGAAAAAAAAAAAAAATTATGTATGAACAAGAGATGAGGGAAATAAGACCAAGGGGTAGACCAAGACAGAGATGGAAAAACAGCATAGAAGAGGATATAAAAGAAATCAGTGTCACCAACTGGAGAGAGAAGATTAGGAATAGAGAGGAATGGAGTTGAACTTTATCTGCAGCAATGAGCCTTAATGACTTGGAAAGCTGAAGAATTAGTTTTCTATACTGACAAAATACCTAGAATAGTTCACTATTATAAGAAACCTGTATTAGATTGCTAGAATCATGAGCTACCTATATTAGTTTTCTATGCTGACAAAAGAAGAGAGATTAAGAATAGAGAGGCGCTGCTGGCGAGATTCCTCAGCTGCTGTGCATGGGGTGAAACTCCTCCCGGCCAATGAAGAGAAATGCGATTAGGGTTGCCGCCGCCTTGGAAAAGGTGATGGAAAGGATTGAGTGAATTTTTATCGGTATGACCAGTAGTCTTGTGGTGAAGGCTACTCATATTATGGCACCTCTGCTCTAGAGGCTGGCCACGTCCTACATACACACACACTGGGACAAAATGCCTAAACCAGCTTAACCCAGGGGTTAAACTAAGACACTGTTGGCAAGATTCTTCGGCTGCGACACATGGGGTGAAATTCATCCTGTCCAATGAAGAAAAATGCGATTAGGGTTGCCACGCGGCACCACTGTGAAAAATGTGATGGAAAGGATTAAGTGAAGTTTAATCAGCATGGCCAGTAGTCTCGTGGTGATGTCTACTCATATCATGGTACCTCCGTTCTAGAGGTTGGTCACATCCTATATACACCCATACTGGGATAATACACCTAAACCAGCTTAATCTACGAGTGAAACTTACTAGTGGCAAGGATTCATCTTCCTTAACAAATTCTCCATCCTGGTCACCACCAGGAAGGGTAGTGGCCACGACCACAAAATGCTGAAGTCAGAGACACTGGACCAGGGCAGTCTAGATAGGCAACCACCTTTCACACAACGGGGATATATTCATATCCAAATCACGTTATGGTTTTCCTGTGAGAAAGTTCAATTCTGGACTGGATGGGCAACCACCTCTCACCCAGCGGGGATATACTGATATCCAAAATACGTCGAGGTTTTCTGGTGAGAAAGTCCAACTGCAGGCTGGATGGGCAACAACCTCTCACCTGGCAGGGATATATTCATATCAAAACCACATCGAGGTTTTCCGGTGAGGAAGTCCGACTAGACTAAACTTGTGCAACGAAGACCACAGTGTCACGCAATGCCGCTTCTGTGATCCACCGAGAATATAAGCCTAAGCCCCACAATGCTCTGAGCCTCCTTCCTAAATGAGACTATCATGAGAACCACAGAAGTAAATTTAGTAGGATCATGGGGCAATCTTGATAGTAGAAGCGAATGAAGAAAAAAGAACAGAGAGGAATGGTGGCGAACTCTATCTGCAACAATGAGCCTTAGTAGCTCAGAATGCTGAAGAAGAAAAAGCTGACAAAATGCCTAGAACACAGTTCACTATAATAATGAAGAACCTGTGTTTGGTGTAATGACAAAATAACTGCATTAGTTTACAGTGATGATAAAATACCTGTATCAGAGAGACTTCTCTTGTGAGATGTTGGGCTACGGACAGCATCCTCAACTCTCCGGCCTGGACTTTTTGATGTGCTCTGTGGTGACCCAGTTCTGCTAGCTTGTTTTAATTTTGGAGTAGCAGGTGAACAACTCTCCCTGGCTGCAGGTAAAAAAAAAAAAGCACATTCAGAAAACTCATACTATTTTAGTTCATGTCTTCTTCGTGGAAAGGTTAGATAATCTACTTATAAACTGCCCCTCAGAAATCAATACCGTTGCTCTGACAACTGCCTGGTTAGACCAATGGTAGCACTAGCCCTGATAGCAAATTATATTATTTAACCAATACATGAAAGATAGTTTTAAGATCCTATCCTACCTTCTTATGTTGGCTCACTGGTGGTGCATTTCTCTGCAGCTATGAGCTAAAAGTGGCGTGGTGGTGGTGTAGTGGTTAGTGTACTTGCCTGATGATCAGAAGACTCCTGGTTTGATTTCATGCTCAGGCAAGATCTTTTTTGGACCGATTGGCAATGGGATCAACAAGCCCGCCCACCAAAGTGTACCCTGGGTTTCCATAGAAAACAAAGACAGTGAGGACAGATGCTGGCATCCCTACCTCAAATGCTGCGATGGCCTAGAGATGTGAAAGCATAAACATTTCACACCCCTGCAAATGCTACAGGACACAAATGAGTTAAAAGCTCTTCGTGGCTAATGCCACAGAGAAAAACTTTATTGTCTTTTATAGTTGTTCAGTTCTGAAATAAAAGCCATTTTGAATTGTACGAATATTTTGAAAGTTTTTTTTTTTGGCATTTTGTTTTAAATACAGTTAATTTTGAGTATGCTAATGTAATATATTCAACTGTTTCCTCCCATTATCACTGCACCTGCAGTTTTGTTGATTCTGCCTAAATGTACTAGTTGTTTTACAACCTAAATAGTTTTGTTTGTTCAACTGCATTCATCATGTTGGTCTAACTGGTGGCAGCTTATCCTGTGTTTTCTCTTGCCCACACAGTCATAAGAGGTTCTCTTGGCAAATAGGCTTACTGCTAAATCACATTCGAAGTGCAGTGCCCTATTCCCTCCCCTCCCCCCTCCAAATTCACACATGAGCACTACGTTGAAATTAACTTCCTAACATTAAATTAATACTGGATTATATATGGTAGAATCAGTATTGAAACTAGAGCATGCACAAAGATGGCAAAAGAAAGAGCAACCCCTTACTGATGAGAATTCCCATTTCAAGACAAGAAAGGCCTTAGAGAAGATGGAAATAACCTGAAGTGGACTGAGATTGATGGTCCAGGACAGGCCTGAATTGTGAAAGTTCTGCATTTACTTTGGGGGGGGGGGGAAGGAAGGGAGGGAAGAGAGAATGAAGAGGCCACCTTCTCATCAAAAGCTGTGGAAATTCTCCACCTGCTACTTTCTCTTTTCAGTTAGTCCAGCTGTAATAAAAATAGGAACACACACCCCCCCCCCCCCACTAGTGCCAAGGAAAACATCCTCTGAAGATGAGTATCACTTGCATGATGATACACTAGATTCCACTGCACACTTGGCAGGTAGTAATTATAAGAAAAATAGCAGATCTCATGAATGAGGGAAAACAGGATACCAGTCACACAAATGAGAGACTTCATTCACCTTCACAGAGACCCAGAGCTCTTCATATAAGCATTTCACAAACACACTTTCAGTTTCTTGCACATCACAGGATATCCAACAATTATTTGTCATATTCCATACATATAAATCTATATTTATTCATCCTGTGCTTTTGTATGAATAAGACGTAAGCTGAAACATTAAAACTGTGTGCTCTTTTCTCCAAGTAGGTTTAGGTCTTCCTCATTTTCTATTTTCTTGAGGATTCCATGTCAGTGCCTGTCTTGCTGTGTTGGTGTCGGGTTTCCTCAGAGTGTGGCCAATCCACCTCCACTTCCTAGACATGATTTGTAGGTTCTTGTCCTGCCCTTTCCCAGACCTCCTCATTACTGATCTTGCCATTTAATGTTTAAAAGCCTCCTCAAGCAATAGTTCATGAATGTTTGTATCCTCTGTTGTATTGTCTTGATCATAACCCATGTCTCTGAACCATATAGCAGGACTGTCTTTACGTTTGTATTGAAAAGCCTAAGTTTGGTTCTTGTTTTGATGTTCTTAGATGACCATATGACAGTTACCATAACCAGTAAATATTATAAAAAAACCTAGTTAAAAAGTGACCAGTGAAGTCAGCTGGAGGATAATCAGGCCAGCAGGATCATAGTGTTCAGTGTGCATGGCAGAGAATCAACCAGTTTTGAGTCTGGTTCAGTATGTGAGCATTTTGTGAAGATTAAATCTTGCAGCAAATTAACTCTTCCTGTGCCTTTGGTCACTGTAGCGACCCTTCCAGTTTCCAGATTTGTGCCTATGGTTGATATAGCGACTCTTGGTTTGTTTCAATAAAACAACCGGTGTAACATTTAGATTGTATATATTTCGTCCACATTTCCGGTGACACTTTTCAAAATGGTGAAAGAGTGCTTAGTTACGAGCGATGCCGAGTGAGAAAAAGGAAGAGAAACATGGAAAATTTTCAATTTTTGATGATGTAGATAGGGGTATAGACATGGCCTGTGACCACCCCACTGCTCTTGAATGTATCCCAAGTAGATCTAGATATATTAGACGACTGAAGAAGTAGTTAGGAGGTTATTTCAGACATTAATTTAGCGAGAATGCAACATAGAATCAGAATATGAGATCGACAAGTAGATCTACACATCTCAGATGGTAAGTAGTGAAAATCTAGACCTAGCCAATGGTGAGCTGGGCACAATCATTGTCTAAAAACATCACATTACGTCTTTTTTCCTACAAAACTCTGCATTTATGAAATTTTCATACATTTAGTTATATTTTGAAACATAATAAGTACACGGAAGTACATGGAAATACACATCAAGACCCACGGTTTTATTCCGGCATTCAACTTAACGTCTGCGTTTCTTCCTGTGGCACGGGAAGAGTTAAGTATGAAAAAAAAAAAAGAATTCATACTAACATATACATTTTGGTGATGTTTGTAAAATCTATCTGATACTGAATTAAAAAAAAATTATAAGGCACCAAAAGTTGTACTGACAGTACCGGTATTTTCAAAAGTACTTCATTCAAGGTGAAAGATGGGCACAATTGTACTGGTTTTGAAAAAATCCCAACGTAATCACTGACCTGTACTACTTTGGTTATTCAATTCCATCTTTACAACACTTCCTGACAGATATTTCATTTGAATAAACTTGGGATTCAAGAACAGGCTGAACTGTGAGCTGAACAAAAGTTTGCAGGAAGCTTCTTACCTTTAACTGCCATCTGGCCAGATTTTTTTGGTGTTCTGAACTGGAAAATCTCCTTTCCAAACATGGATTCTGAATCATCATTTCTGATAGCTGAAATGTAGAAATTACAGACCACTATTAAGAATATTTATTTGTATTTTTCATCCAAGAAGACAGCTTTGAAGCAGGCAGATACCAGCCAATGTGGGTGTTTTGCTGAGCATCATCTTGTTGAACAGATCCTTTCATGGCAGACTCTACCAATGTTGGGTTTGCATAATCAGCTACAGTAACAGCAAAGTTTAAGTTGCAAGGTCCGTTTCCATGTTCTTGAGTCTTATAACTTTTGGTCCTCATTTCATATTAAGACTACATCATTACTAATCACAGTTCGGTTCAAAGGGACAAAGAGTGTAAACAAAGTCTATCCTTACAACTTGGTCTTAACTCATCCTCTCTGTAATATTTTCTGGCCTTTCAATTTCACGTGCCAACTGATAAGTGCTGTTCTTGTTCTGCCAATGTTCTCAATGCATTACCACACTTGCATGTATACAACTCAAGCACAACGCATGATTTTTACAAAACATGGGACCCAAAGCGCATTATACTTGTGTGCACTTTATGCACAAACATTCTTACAAACAGCAAAAACTTTAGTAATAAACATTAACAAACCGGGGGATACTCCTATACAGCATTAAAAACAAACAAGTACTCTACATAAAAAAAAAATTCAGAAACAGACGCCAAGAGAAAATAAAACTAATAATATCTTACAGTTTTTGTGCGTCTTGTGTAATCAGTAAATAAATCTATTTTCATGCTTTTATAAGCATATAGAATACCCCCCCCCCCACAACAAAAAAATAAAAACTCACAAGAATGCAGAAATACACATTATGGGCTTGGACCACACATTAAAAAAAAACAAAAACAAAAAACAAAGAAAAAAAATTGTAGACCTGACCAGAACCTCTGAGTGACCACAAACACTATACTTCTTCTTCTTCTTCTTCGTTCGTTTCTACCACCAAAACTGCACTGTGATCCTACTGAATTTACGGCTGTGGTCCTCGTTAGGTCCCGTGGTCTCCTGTGTGGTCCCCAAAAGGACCACACGAGATCCACAAGAGGACCACAAGGGTTTCAGAGTATCGCAGGGCTTTAGCCTGTATTCTTGGTGGGTTTCTGAAGCGGATTGCGTGACACCGTGGTTTTCGTTGCACCAGTTTAGTCTAGAGTTGGACCTTCTCACCGGAAGACCTCGACATGTTTAGGATATCAGTGCATGCTGGGTGAGAGGCGGTAGCCCACCCAGGCCAGAGTTGGATCTTCTCACCGGAAAACCTCGACGTGTTTTGAGATACCCGTATATCACCGCCAGGTGAGAGGTGGTTGCCCATCCAGTCCAGAGTTGGACTTTCTCACCGGAAAACCTCAGCGTGATTAGGATACGCAAACATCCCCGCCAGGTGAGAGGTGGTTGCCTATCTAGACTGCCCTGGTCCAGTGTCTCCGACTTCAGCATTTTGTGGTTGTGGCCGCTACCCTTCCTAGTTGTGGCCAGGATGGAGCTTTTGTCCACGAGGACGAATCCTCGCCACTAGTGACTTCCACCCCTGGGTTGAGCCGGTTTAGGCATATTATCCCAGTATGGGCGTGTTTGGGACGTGACCGACCTCTAGAGCAGAGGTACTGTGACATGCATAGCCTTCAAGATTCAACCCTGGCGTGAGCCGGTTTAGGCAAAATTCACCAGTATGGGTGTATATCAGGCATGACCGACCTCTAGAGAGGAGGTGGCATGTCTAGCCATCAAGTTCCACCCCTGGTGTGTGCCGGTTTAGGCATATTTCACCAGTGTAGGTGTATTTCGGACGTGGCCGGCCTCTAGAGCAGAGGTGCCGTGGTATGTATAGCTCTCGCAGCGATACTACTGGACATACCGATTAGACTTCACTTTATCCTTTCCACCACCTTTTCACATCAGCACCGCACAGCAACCTTTATTTCTTTTCCGCATTTACTTCCTTGACCGGGAGGAGCTTCACTCCACGCACGGCATTCGAAGAGTCTCGCCAGCAGTGTCTTAACCTCTGGGACAAAGCCGGTTCATGCATTTCACCCGATATGACTGCACTCAGGACGTGGCCGACCTCCAGACCAGAGGTGCCGTGATTTGACTGTTTGCTTCGCTTTATCCTTTCTACCACCTTTTCCGCAGTGGTGCTGCGTGGCAACCCCATTTGCACCTTTCTTCATTGGCCGGGAGGAGCACCGCTCCACGCACGGCAGCTGAAGAATCTCGCCAACAGCGAAAACAAACACTATAAATATGTGATTCAAATATAGTGCTGGAGGTATACTATCTTACATTCTTCCCATGCTGTTAAACATCCCACAGGGCTCGCATGGTAGTTGGCCAAGTTTACCTGTTCTCTGTGAGCATTTCAACCCCAACAAGGGATGTTAAACCAACTAAACTAGCCTCTCTTAACAATGTTCTCTCTAAAGTTTCATGTGGTCGACCTCTTTTAAGGTCTGTGCTTTCTATAACAATACCTATTTTCCCCATCTAGAGTTGCCTAGATGGGTCTCAGGATAAGGTTGTTAGCCTTATGCCCAACTCTTGGTTCAGGATATAAGGTATACCATCATCCATCTAAAAATATACTGGTCACATTACTGCATGGCCCAAATATCATCTACAACCATCACTCATCTAAAAATATACTGGCCACAGTATTACATTGCCCAAATATCTACAACCATCAACCCATCTAAAAATATACTGGCCACATTACTGCATGGCCCAAATATCATCTACAACCATCATCCATCTAAAAATATACTGGCTACATTACTGCATGGCCCAAATATCATCTAACTGGACCTAAAAGGGTTTTAAGTACATACTTGTTCCCTCTATCGCTCATGACTCCCTTTAACTTTAGACCTCTTTTTAAACTATTCCATAATTGTCCATTTTTGGACTTGCTAGTGTTTGACCCAGAAGTCGTTTCCACACTCAGTTAGGGTGACCAACTCAAAGTTCCACAAAGCAGGCTAGCATTTTAGATATGCATGCACATTTATGCACACATCTCAAAATGGAAACATGATTTTTCCCCCTATGTGCATTATAATATGCAACATCTGATTCATTATCTCCATCATCAACTTTTCTGCAAAGTCACATGTTCCAGATTTACTTCTTTTATATATATCTCTTATATCCTTCCCGTGCCGTTAGACGTCACATAGGGCTCGCAAAGTAGTTCGCCAATTTTTCCTGTCTTCGGCGAGTCTTTCAAACTCATCAAAGGATTTTATGCCTGTTAACTTGGCCTCTCTTAATAATGTCCTCTTCAGAGTTTCACGCGGTCTGCCCCTTTTTCTTCGGCCTGTTGTGTTCCACTTGATAGCTTGTTTTGGGATTCTCTGATCATTTCTTCTCATCAGGTGACCAACATATGTCCATCTCCTTTTCCTGATTACCCGTGAGACTGGTTGTTGTTCAGTCATCTGTCTTATCTCTGCATTGTTCTTGAATTCATTCCACTTGATGCCGAGTATTTTCCTTAGGCATTTGTTTTCAAAAGAGTCTAATTTCTTTTCTATTTCTTTAGTTGTTTTCCAGCTTTCGCATGCATAAATGAGGGTGGATATTACATTGGAATTGAATAGTCTTAACTTGGTTTTTGTGCTTATAACTTTTGAATGCCATATGTTCTCAAGATTCTTGAAGATTGATGCTGCTTTTGCAATTCTGATCCTAACTTCCTTTCTAGTGTCACCATCCTGGTCTATGTAGCTGTCAAGGTATGCAAATTGATTGACTTCTTCAATATCTGTCCCTTCTATGTGTATTTTTCCATTTTGATTGATGGGAATTTTCATTATTTTGTGTTTTGTCCTTGTTAATTTCAAGTCCTATTTTGCTAGCCAGTGAAGATAGGCTATCTGTTTTTTCTTGCATGGAATTCACATTATTACTGATAAGAGTTATGTCATCAGCAAAATCAATATCTTCTAGTTGGGTCCCATGTACCCAGTCAATACCTGTGTTACCTGTGCAGCATTTTGTCATTATGAAGTCTATTGTAATCCCAAAAAGTAAAGGAGACAGTATACATCCTTGTTTCACGCCTGTTTCAATCTGGAACCATTCACTCATCCCTTCTTCTGTCTTGACTGCACAACCATATCCATTGTATAAGTCCTTAATGATGTTGACAATTTTAGATGGTATTCCATATAGACATAAAATTCTCCATAATGAATCTCTGTGTATGCTATCAAATGCCTTCTTAAAATCTATGAAATTCAGTATTAATGGTTTTTGCTTTTCAATATGTTCTTCAAGTATTATTCTTAGAGTAAAGATCTGGTCGAGACAGCTTCTCCCTTTTCGAAATCCTGCTTGTTCTTCTCTCATTGCAGTATCCACTATATCTTTGAGTCTATTCAAAATGACCTTGCAAAATACTTTTGACACAACTGATATTAAGGTTACTCCTCTCCAGTTGTTAGTCACTAAGGTTGCCCTTTTTTGGTATTTTAACAATGATTCCCTTCTTCCAATTAGAAGGGATCTTTTCTTCTTTCCAAATCTTGTTAAACATTCTCTGTAGTTGTCTCATGTTGTCACTATTGATAGCTTTTAGCATCTCGGCTGTTATTTCATCTTCACCTGCAGCTTTGTTGTTAGCCATTAAATTCACTGCTGCTTCAATTTCATGCAATTTAATTTCATCTAGATTGACATTTAGTTGTGGGGCTGGTAAGTCAGTTTCAAGGTTTAACAATTCTTTTGGGTGTGGTCGATTGAGTATTTCTTGGAAGTGTTCAGCCCATCTTTGCTTTTGGTCTTTATTTGATGTTAATAGTGTTCCAGTTTTGCTAAGGATTGGTCTTTCTTTAGATGTAATAGTACCTGTTAGCCTCTTTTGTATGTTATATAAAGTTTTGCTGTCTCCTGTTTTTGCTGCTTTTTCTGCCTCTTTCGCCATATTGTCTATGTATTCTCTTTTATCCTTCTAGCTGAACTTTTTACTTTCTTGTCTATGTCTTTGTATTTTGCTTTTGCGAATCTCTTTCATGATCTGCTTTTGCATTCAACATGTTTAATTTGACTGCTCGTCTTTCATGTATATACTTCCATGTTTTATCTGATATCCATGCTTTTCTATTTGGTTTTTCCAATCCAGCGCTTACTTTTGCTGCTGTGATTATGGCTGTGCTGTAAGAATTCCATAACTCATCTATACCTATCTCCTCAACTTCACTGGGTGTTTTGGAATGATTGGCAAGTTCCTGATTGAAATTAATGTTAGTATTCTTCTTGTAGGCTGTGGATGTTTATCTTTCTGTGTACTGATTTCTTGTGTTGACTTTTCAATTTTAGTTTTATTTTCCCTATGCACAGGTTGTGATCACTGTTGACATCTGCACCCCTATAAGCCCTTACATCCATGAGAGATGTTCTGTATTGCTTTCTAATACAAAAATGGTCTATCTGGTTTCTAGTTCTATCATCTGGAGATATCCACGTTGTTTTATGTATCTCTTTGTGTGGGAATATTGTGCCTCCAATGACCATGCCCTCTGTTAGACATATTTCAATTAATCTTTCTCCATTCTGATTAACCATGTCAATTCCTTCTTTCCCCATCACTTTTTCAACGTCGGTATTATCCTTCCCTACCTTAGCATTGAAGTCCCCCATAGCAATTAGGATGTCGTGTTTAGGGACTTTGTTGATGATTTGTTGTAGTTGGTGATAGAAGTCGTCTTTCACATCATCATCTGCATCATTCGTGGGTGCATAACACTGTATTATTGTCATTCTTCCGTGTCGTCAGCCCAAAAGTTATTTTAAAAAAACTCTGAGGTAATACAGAACATTACTAAGAACAAAGTAAGACCTCACAACCTTGACCATCATTGGTTCCCCCCCCCCCCCCAACCAAGTAACAGAAGCACCAGTCAACTCCCAATTAAGTACACAACAAAACCTCACCTGGAGACAATACATTCACCTGAGAGCAGCTGTCTCCATCATCACTGTCAGATGTATCACTGTATGCACGACACTTATCCCTGATCAATGAACTTGGAGTATATGCTAATCTGTTAATATCTGTGGCTACTGACAGAATGAGAAAAAAAAAAGTAAATATTTGAATAATTATAGCAGAAATATGGTACCAACTCTTGCCTTCACCCCCTCCCCCCAATATAATAAATACACTACACCAGGGGGAAAAATGTAATTTAGTATCATCATCGTGTGCCGTGCCGACTGGCGTTGGCTATTATGCTTCTCCAGAGTACACAAAACTTCATGCAGGCCATCAGTTCAGTTGGTGATCTCCTCTCACACCATCCCGCCAGACTGTCCAGTATCATTTCTCTTGGTCTTCCTCTTGATCTTCTTCCTTCTATTTTTCCTGTTGTTATAATATTTGCAATGCCCCCTCTTCTCATTGCATGTCCTATGAAAGTACATTGTCTCTCTCTTATCTTTTTGACAAGGTTTTTTTGTCTCTCCAGCTCTTCTCATACATTCTTCATTAGTTATTTTTGCTGTCCAGGGGATTCGCAACATTCTTCTAATAAACCACATTTCTGCTGCTTCCAATGATTTTTGTGCAGACTTGCCTATTGTCCATGATTCACTTCCATATAACATTTAGTATGTAAACATAAAATGTAAAACTAGTCCTTCTCATCCTACAGGATGGTTCTGAATCAGCAGTCATCAGCTTTTTGTGGAGGCTGCCATGCAACATTTTGCTGAGCAACTTCTCTAATGACCTATTCAAGCAATAATTTAATGCAAATAAAGACCATGATAACAGTAAATACATCAAAAAATATTTTAATTAGAGAAAGTTGGACTTGCGCATAAAAAAAAATCACTGTTATATCATCATCATGTGCCGTCATCAGTAAGAAGGTTGGAGGTAACGAATGGCCAGTTTCCCCGCTCCCTCTCCTTGATGTTGCACTCTGTCAGGCTGTGCCCTGTCAAGTCTCACCTTTCCATCCGTCTACTTCTCATTCTTTTACCTTCCATCTTTACTGTCTTCAGTATATTATGTCTTCTGAAGAAGGCAAAGTATTTTGTTTTCTTGATCTTTCTTTCTTTGAGAAGTTCATGTTGCACTTGCTGTGCATTTGTTCTTTTTATTCTACATGAGATACACCCTACTTTCTACATTTCTGCTGCATTTGTCATGCTCTCCAATGTTTTCACTTAATAGTCCAGGTTTCTGCTCCATGAAATAGTGCAAAACAGATATAACATTTTACAAATCCCATTTTTGTTTTTATGGACAGATTTCTGGATAACAGCGCTGTCTTTGTGGTGTTAAATGTGTCTTGCCATTCCTATTCTTTTTCTTTGTCTCCACCTTACATCCCCATTCTTGGTTAGCATATCCCCTAGGCAGCTGTAGTTTGTCACTTGTTCTAGTTTCTGTGTTTATGGTGGCCTCCACCCATGATTTCTTAGCCTTTCCTGTTGAACACCATTACTTTAGTCTTTTTTTTATATTGATCTCCAGTCATCATTCTTGGCCCATGTTTAGTAATTACTCTAGATTTTGTGGATTCTCTGCTAGAAGAACAATATTTGTCTTTTCTGTGGCATATACAAGATCATAGTGTGATGAAGATTGAAATGTGGACATATATCGTTCAATAAGGCTGCTGTGACAGTTTGCTACCTATCTGGATGTGCTGTGGAAAACTGAAGATATTAGTTGGCTATGGTTCTCTAGCCTCAGATTCCCTACAATACGTCAGCAATGCAACTTAAACCCATCATGTACAATACGAACGAACTACTCACGCAGTCGTATTTCTGCAGTTTTTAGTGGCAAAATATGCTGGACTACATCGTCCGATTCTACAATAACAATGCTTGCAGATTTTCTTGCTGAGCTTGCCATTGAATTGCTCCTTTTAAGGATGATCCTCAGACTTCTATTTTCAAATTTACATCGAGGGGCAGCAATTACCAAATTACTATTCAACTTGTAGTTTGTCGTCTACATGGCGCGATTCTGGGGAGCTCTTTACTGTGTGAAAATTATTATTTGTGCAATATAAAAAAAAGTACTGCTATTTTTAAATAACTCATTTAATCCTTGTATTTAGTTATTGCAGTGTCCTAAGAAATAAAAGAGTTGTAAGAAGAATTATACTGTTTACTTTACATCTTTAGAAATAAATTTAATGCTACGCATATGCGTAATTTTATAATGTCATTTTCTTGTATGATAATTATACACATTTTAGTTTTCTGTAATTATCTGTAGAGAAAAAGTTCCGGAACAAATAAAAAAGTGCAATTCTAAGGGCTGCGTCTGCTGCACTTTTGAGTTTTTCAGCGTTGATGAGACATGACTGTTCTACGTCCTTTGGCGTGTCTTCTGCCAGAAGGTAGGTTACTTGTGATCTGTGCACGCTGAATTATATTTAGAATGAAAATAGACATTGTAACTTTGCTTTCTCCCAGTCAATGCTTTTTTTCCTCCTCCTCCTCTGACAAACTGGGCCCAAGCCATGTCAAGATCCGGATTGTCCTGACTGATAAACCCGCTTGTGTATGTATCTCCAAGATACGAGTAATAAATGTTGAGGGTTTATCAGTGGCTGTGTAAGTATTTGCAGTCGTACTTTTGTGGACATGCGTTAAAAAAGTGTATGTGTACGGAGCATTACTGTAAAAGCATTGACATAGATTTGTTCTGTTTAACTGAAAAAAAAAAGAAAGGAAGAAAGAAAGAATCGGCGGAAGCCATACTGAGAGCGGTGGGAGATAATTTGTGCAGCGTATCAGATAGTGCTACAGTCTGTGAATATCCGCTTATTTATTTGTCAGGTACATGCTGACAGTTTTATTGATTTTTCTCCCCCCCCCCCCCCCATGTTGTGTGCGGCCTGGTTAGCTGAGTGGTTAGGCGCTCGGTTTACTAATCAGGTGGTACCAGTCGTCTGCAGCAGTGGGATTTTTTTCTGGTACACATCAAAAAGGCCCCGGGGTTGACCCAGCCTCTAAAAAATGGGTACCAGAGAAATAGGGAAGTTAAAGCGGCCAGGTGTGATACTGACCACATCATACTTTCATGTGCCAAAGGTCATGGAAAATATGAGGCTAGCACCATATTCCCCAATATGCCTTAATGGCATGGAAGCGTGAATTTTACCTTTACCCGTGTTGTGCAGATTTTTGCTTGTTTGATTAGATCTGTTACATCTCTTTTCTGGTGCCACTTGGTCAGCTTATTCAGATATAGTCACCATCACCTTTTTTTTTTCCTCTTAAACTTTCCAGTGATTATCTATGACATGTCCAAAGAATTTTTATTGTAATGTTTTAAAATGATTTCAACCAGTTTTCATTTTTATCTGCAACATCCCCCAGTCATATTTCTGGTCATTCTGTTGCATATTTCTGTGAGACTACATCTCTGTTGCTTCAAAATTCTTTTTCCTCTATTTATTGTCAGTCTTACAAGCATATAGCAATACTGGCTATCATCATCATCACCATCATCAGTCCTCTGTACTCCAAATGGAGCATAGGGTATCAACACAGGTTCTCCAGCCAGTCCTGTTCTAAGCAAGTCAGGATACCTCAAACCAGGTCTTTCCTGCTTTCTTTAGTTCTTCCTGTACTGTGCGTCTCCATGTCCCCAATGGCCTGACCCTCTTTCTTGTCCCTTGATACTGGCTATAGTGCATCCATAACCTTGCCATTGTTTAAAACATAAGTTATGTTTTATCTGATATTTCAGGCTCACAGATTGCTTTGATCATTCTCAATCGTCCCGTTGATGTTCCCCTTCTGACACGTTTGTGGAAGAAAAGTAAGTACTATAAATTATTACAATATGAAACTGAATCAGAGCAGTCATATAGATACCGGTATATGGTGGTTTTACACAACAGAAGTGGCAGGTTTGGAGAAGTGAGGAAACAAAAATTTTAAAAAAAAAAGAAAACACAACAGAAACAGCCAGAGTTTTGGCCACAAGCCTTATACAAAAACAGTAAATTTGTTTTCTGTCAAAAAGTGTGACTCCTGTCAAGGCTGATAATGAAAAATATTAATTGTGGTAGTTATCCCATTATAAAGCATTGGCATGCATATTGCCAAAATAGGGCAACAATGAATTTTCCACTGCCTCTTTCAGTTTTGTTTTGTGGTAGAATATCTGCCACTGCTCTCAGAACCAAAAATCAGAATGCCCTAAGTGTGCTACTCTACGAATGTGAATGCTGGAAAACCACAAAAACTATAGAAAACAAGCTGAATTCTTTACAGACTAAATGTTTACATAGAATTAGACAAATATTTTGGCCATAACACCATAAGAAATAACACCTTAGTGGCAGAAATGCAGATGTAACCATTGACTTTAATTACTAAAGAAAGATACAGGCAGTGGTTGGGGCATGTGCTGTGGATGACACATTGCCAAAAATAGTGGTGAGATTGACACCTCAGGGGAACAGCAGTAGGGGGCAGACCAGAGGAGACATAGAGAAGTACAGCAGAGAGGACGTTGAACTATTGATGGTTCTGCTGGGAAAGAGTGGGAATAAAAGATGAAGGTCAAGCATTTATGGAAATCCTTTGTGGAAGCCTCTTTTGCCCTGGGCACCTAAAGGTTGACACAGAGAGAGAAAGATTACATGGTGTCTCAGAGCTTACGAAAGAGAAATTTCATCTCTCTTCAAATGTTTACTAAATATCTTGACATTTTTATGATTCAGAATAAGAAGATTTTAGCGAGGAAGCTAGTTATATTGAAAATTTAGACACAAGCACTTACACACTTGAGAGGGCAATGGCAAAAATATTCTTGCATCCTTCCCATGCCATTAAACATCACATAGGGCTCACATGGTAGTTCACCAAGTTTTCCTGTTTTTGGTGAGCTTTTCAGCCTCATCAAGGGATTTTAGTTTAGTGGGCATAACATCCCTTGATGAAGTTGAAAAACTCACCTAAAACAGGAAAACTTGGCAAACAACTATGCGAGCCCCATGTGACATTTAATGGGGTGGGAAAGATGTAAGATGTATAAATTTGACCTCTCATAACAATGTCCTCTTTAGAGTTTCACATGGTCAACCTCTTTTTCTTCGACCTGTTGTGTTTCGTTTGATAGCTTGTTTGGGATTCTCTGACTGTTTCTTCTCATCACGTGATCGATATATGTCCATCTTCTTTTTTTGATCACGCATGAGACAGGTTGTTGTTCGCTCATCTGCTTTATCTCTGCATTGTTCTTGAATTCGTTGCACTTTGTCATCATCATCATCATCATGTGCCGTGCCGACTGGCGTTGGCTATTATGCTTCTCCAGAGTACACGATCCTTCATGCAGGCCATCAGCTCAGTTGGTGATCTCCTCTCACACCATCCCGTCAGACTGTCCAGTATCATTTCTCTTGGTCTTCCTCTTGATCCTCTTCCTTCTATTTTTCCTGTTGTTATAATATTTTCAATGCCCCCTCTTCTCATTGCATGTCCTATGAAAGTACATTGTCTCTCTCTTATCTTTTTGACAAGGTTTTTTGTCTCTCCAGCTCTTCTCCTACATTCTTCATTAGTTATTTTTGCTGTCCAGGGGATTCGCAACATTCTTCTAATAAACCACATTTCTGCTGCTTCCAATGATTTTTGTGCAGACTTGCCTATTGTCCATGATTCACTTCCATATAACAAGATAGGTTCAATATAGCATTTTAGGACTCGTTTTCTAACATTCATTGATAAGGATGTGTTGGTCAATATGTTTCTCATTCTCTGAAATGCAGTCTTTGCTTGGCCTATTCTGTTCCTAATTTCTGTTCTGCATTTCCCATCTGAAGTTATTACTGCTCCAAGGTATTTGAATTTCTGCACCTGCTTTAGAACAGTTCCGTTTAATTTAATACTGCATGCTGGTGGATTCTGTTTCTTAGATATAACCATAGTCTCTGTCTTTTTGATGTTCAAAGTAAGGCCTTTCTGTTCACTTTCTTTGGCGACTTTATCCAAGAGATTTTGCAGGTCTTGTTGGTTCTCAGCTATCAGTACTGTGTCGTCAGCATACCGAAGGTTGTTAATATTGTATCCTCCAATTTTTATGCCTGGTTCTGTGATGATTGTTCTTAGAATATTCTCGCTATACAGAGAAAAAAGGTCTGGAGATAGTACACATCCTTGTCGCACCCCTTGTTTTATAGGTTGATATTTTCCAATTCTATTTTCAACTCGAACTTCTGCTTCTTGCTGCCAGTATAGATGTTTTACAATCCTCAGGTCTTTGCCGTCTATATTGATGTCTTCAAGCATTTTAATAATTTCAGACAGAACCACAAAAATAAGATTTTTAAGGGCATGCATCTTTCCCATCGCAACATATGCCTGTGAGACCTGGACACTTAACAAAACAGCTGAGAAGCACATAAATGCCTTTGAATGTAAATGCTATAGAAGAGTTCTCCAAATATCGTGGACACAAAAAAGAACAAATATATCTATACTACAAGAGCTTAATATTGAAGAAGGCTGGCTAGTGAAGAGGATTAAAGAGAGAAAACTTAAATATTTTGGCCACATTAAACGTCATGATAATTTAGAGAAGACCGTATTGGAAGGATACATAATGGGAAAAAGAAAAAGAGGAAGACCGAAACGAAGATGGCTGCAAGACATCGTTGATGATCTGGAAATGGATGCAGCAGCAGCAGGCCATCTTGCTCACAACCGAGAGGCCTACAGGAGTGCTGTTTGGGAGGCAAAGTTCCGCAAGGGACATGCAAAGGAATGAATGAATGAATGAATTCACCTTGTCAAATGCCTTGGTGTAATCAATGAAGCATAAGTAGAGATCTTTCTGTACTTCTAAAGCTCTTTCTGTTAGTGTTTGTAAAGCATAAATGGCATTGTGTGTTCCCTTTCCTTCAACAAATCCAAACTGTTCATCTGCTATTTCCATTTTTATCTTTTTCCTTGTTCTTCTCATAATTATTCTCAGAAGTAGCTTCGTTATGTGACATGAGAGGCTGATAGTCCGGTGGTCGTCACATTCCTTTGCACTTGGTTTCTTTGGTAGTGCTATAAACGTGGATTTAATCAGGTCACTGGGAATATAACCACTGTTGTAAATGTCATTCAGTAACTTGGTTATTATTTTTATTCCTGTCTCCTCTAGTGCCTCTATTTCTTCTATTGTTATATTATCAGGCCCAGTCGCTTTTCCTTTCTTCATGTGTTTGATGGCATCTATGATTTCATCTTCAAGTATTGGTGGTCCCTCACAGTTTTCAGTATCTGGTGTTAATTCTGGTCTTTCTCCTCCATATAGCTCACCGATATACTCTGTCCACCTGTCCACAATGTCTTCTTTTCCCATTAACATTTTACCTTCTTTCGATTTCAGGCATCCTGTGGTATATTTTGTTTTCCTGCCTGTGAGTTCATTAATTCGTTTGTGCATGTTTTTGCTGTCTTTATTATGAGTGTCCTCTATCTGTCTGCACTGCTCATTTAACCACACTTCTTTTGCTTCTCTGCGTTTGCGTCTTATTTCTTTATTTATCTTGTTATATTTTTTTTTTTTTTTATACTGAGTATTTTTCCTTAGGCATTTGTTTTCAAAAGAGTCTATATTTCTACCCTGCAAATATATAAAAATAAAAGAACTACAGTAGTGATCTCAGATTTGTATTTTGCCTAGTTATTCTATTCACATCTGATAAGCAGTAATGAAGAAAGTTTTTCCTATGCGCACTTTGTCTCTGCCTTACAAAGGGTTAAAAAGAGAAGAATGAATGAATATTTTCTTCATTTTAGGTGGCAGGTTAAAGTCATATCTAAATGTAGGGAATACCTGGAGACATTTTACAAGGAAAATAACTTAACCAATAACCAGAGGTTTTCTTCACAGTTAAAACTACTAATAAAATAATGAAAGAAAAGAGAAAAGTTAACAGTCAGTTCCCACATCGTTTTTAGAACATGTCATTTGTGAACAGACGGGTTTAGTTTATAGTCTTTTTCAGACACAGGAAATAGTAAATATGTGTAGTATGTGTGAAGAAAATGTGTATGTTACAGGGCTAAGAAACAGTTAATTGTTCAAATGAGTAAAAGCAGTTTGTGGTACTGGTTAGCATGAGGAATTTGGAAATAATTCATGACTGTTGGCTGTCTTCTTGTAAAAGGTTTTTTATATATGTATGTATATGTATATGTGTGTGTATATATATATATATATATATATATATATATATATATATATATATATATATATAAACAAAAAAATCTAATCTTTTGGATAAGCTGGATTTCTTTTAATAGAGTTGGATAACAAAGATGTAGATTAGTTGGTTCATCTATGGATTAGTGTGTTCACCTTAAGATGTCTTACAACTGCATAGCTTTTGGATGCTCAGGAGTGACTGTCCCAAAGATCATAGAATTATATAAGAAATCTTAAATTTTTGTAATATGGCCTTTTTTTTTTGGCTATCCTGTTCCAAGGTTAAAAAAAAATGATGCCTTTTTTTTTTAAAGCAAAGTATGGTACCCATGGAAATGTGGTTTATAAGAAGGATGTTGAAGGTACCATGGACAGCTAAGAAAACCAATGAAGAAGTCTTAAGAGAGGCTGGAGTTAAAAAGCAAATTATAGCAAAGATCAGAGGCAGACAAGCGTGATTTATAGGACATTTCTTGAGAAGAAGAAATTTGGAACACACCATGGCAACTGGAAAAATTGAGGGAAGAAGAGATATAGGAAGACAGAGAGAGAAGTTATTGGATGGGCTGTCAGTGCTGGTAGGAAGAAAGTCACCGGCAAGATCTCATAATCAACGCAAAATACAGGGAATTGTAGAGAGAAATAACTGCCTATGCTACACGGCATGGCACTTAGAATGGTACCCATTATTTGATATATTGAGTGTTATTTAATACTGAATGTTACCCTGTTTTTCTTGAAATAAAAGATGATGAGATGCTTTGTTAAGTGCTTTGATTATCAAGACGGTCAACGTTCATTTCTCATTATTTGGTATCTGAACATTAAAGGGGAGACCACTCTGTGCTGGCTACATTTTAAAGACAGGGCCTTTCAGATTTGGTACTTTTATGGTAAAAAGAGCTTCTAATAACAGTCTTGTGTATATAAGAGTTTATGTTGCTCACAGGTGTCTTCAGAGCTGTGACAGATGGAGCAATTAATCAGCTAAACAATGAGCTTGGAGATCAAAAGGATGAATACCTCCCAGATGTCATCACTGGAGATTTTGATTCAGCAAACCCATCTATACTCGACTACTACAAAAATAAAGTAAGACTGACGTTATATTGGTCATAGGTGATCGTCCTTTTCCGTTGTTGCTTGTCATTTCTTTGTATCATGTGGTCAGTTCATGTAGATATTTTGTCTTTGAGAATTACTTTTTCAAAAAAAATTCTTTTCATTTTGAATGTTATAGCGTCAGCTGTGCAGAGCTGCTCAGAGCAGGCTGATTGTTCTTTTGGCAAAAAAGCACTCTCGAGTTCGTTCATGGGGAGAAAGGTCTTCGCTCCCTTCCCGGATGGCAAGAGTTAAGGTGGTTCGAGTGAGAAGCAAGTGGTTTGTCCGTCGAGCAAAGCCTATAAATGGCTAGCCAGCCAAGTTCGTGCTAACACGTCGGTGGTGTACTATAGTGTTGTTGACCAATGGTCTCGAAATTGGTCCATCTCTCGCAAAGTGTATAAGATCTGCAGTATGTAATGTGCGTTGGTTGTCGGAGCCGCGCTTTCTTCTCGTTCGTTAGAGCAGAGAGACTCAGCCACTGCCACTGGTGGTAATAGGAAATGAAACGCCCCCGGGGTCGAAAGGGATCTACTCTGAGCAGAGTGCTGTCTCCCTTGCCTCACGACGGTCAGTCGGCAGATATCCAACTAAAGTTCATTGAAGAAAGCTATCTGGTTGATCATGCCAGTAGTCATGTTTGTCTCAAAGATTAAGCCAAAGCCATGCAAAGTTCACACGGTCTTACAGTGAAACCGTGAGTGGCTCATTAAATCAGTTGAGGTTCCTTAAATGACACAATCCTACCTGGATAACTGTGGCAATTCTAGAGCTAATACATGCTTACCAAACTCCGACCCTTGCAGAAAGAGCGCTTTTATTAGTTCAAAACTGCTGTTGGTGAGATTCTTTGGCTGCCGTGCATGGGCCAAAACTCCTTCTGGCCAATGAAGAAAAATACGATTAGAGTTGCTGCATAGCACCACTGTGGAAAAGGTGATGGAAAGGCTTAAGTGAAGTTAAATAGGTATGGCCAGCAGTCTCACATGAGGGCTGCCCATATCATGGCACCTCTGCTCTTGAGGCCGGCCACGCATTCATATCCTAACCACGTCGAGGTTTTCCGGTGGGAAAGTCCAACTTGAGGTTGAACTAGTGCAACAAAAACCACATTGTTACCTCTGCTTTAGTGGCCGGCCATGTCCTATATACACCAAAACGGATAATATGCCTAAACCAGCTCAACCCAGGGGTGAAACACACTAGTGGCAAGGATTTGTCCCCCTCGACAAAAGCTCCATTCTGGTCACCACCAGGAAGGGTAAAGGCCATGACCACAAAACGCTGAAGTCGGAGACACTGGACCAGTGCATCCTAGATAGACAGCCACCTCTCACCCGGCGGGGATGTATTCATATCCATCCAAACCACGTCAAGGTTTTCCGGTGAGTAAAGACAAACTCGATGGCTGAACTGGTGCAACGAAAACCACAGTGTCACGCAATTTTGCGTCTGTGACCCACCGAGAATATAGGCCCAAGCCCCATGATGCTCTGAGCCTCTGTCCTAAATGAGACTATCGTGAGGACCACAGGATATATTCAGTAGGATCATGGGGCGATCTTGATGGTATAAGCGTATGAAGAAGAGTGTTATAGCTACTGTCAAACTTGAATGTTGTAATGACTGTCAAAGTTTGGATGTTATAGTGACTGTCAAACTTTGAATGTTGTAGCAACTGTCGAACTTTGGATGTTGTAGCAGCCATCAAACTTTGTATGTTGTAGTGACCATCAGACTTTGAATGTTGCAGTGACCGTCAAATGTTGGATGTTGTAGTGACCATCAAACTTTGCATGTTGAAGCAACCGTCAAACTTTGGATGTTGTAGCGACTGTCAAACTCTCTAACTACTTATCATATTTTTCTCATGACATATAGGAAGAATTTTGATTTGAAGTGCAGGGATTCTGAATATGAATTTCTGAGCTTTTGGAAATAATATTTTTTTAAAAATTGTTTTCTGTACATCAATTATTACAATCAGCACATTTCTTATAAAATTTATTGGCAAAATGTGAATTTTGTGATTTTGCAAATTGTTCATAATTTTTTTTTCTATTATGAATTTTTTGCAACCTGCAAATTTTGTGAACAGAATGTGGAAATTATTCCCACACCTGATCAAGATGAAACAGATTTCACAAAATGTCTGAGAATTGTCTATGAGAAAATGGACCACAGTGAGGTAAGTTTGCAGTGTTTCTTTGGACTGTTAAAATCATAAAAACTAAGTTGTTGGCAGATTTTGAATCCTAAGAGAGATTTTTAGAACAGTTTGAAAAAAAAAAAAATATAACAGTGCAAGACAACGAGTAAGAGGTGACCGCTTGCACAAAGATTGTTACTTTAAGGCAGTCATCAGAATGTAATAGCTAACAACGAATATGGAAATACAAGCTGTTTCGAGAAAAGAGACCAGCATGCACCCTACTTTGATGTTAGTTCTCCAAGTGTTTATACATTTCTTTTGGGTGTTGTGAATTCTTATCACATCATATGAAATAAAAGAAAAAAAAATTATATGTGAGCATTCACACAGCACTTTTTAAAATATGTTGAATTGAGACTGTAGTGAACATTGTCATATTTGAACACATATATCTAAGATTTAGTATATATCATGCGTCTTAGAGTTAAATCATGAAGTTAAATATTATTTTAGTAATGGCTCCTTTAATCTCTGAAGATGGTTTCAGAGCAAGTAGATATTAGACTAGAATAGAGGATAACAGCATTTGAAGTTAAATGTTATAGAAGTCATTCAGTCAGTCATTTGCATGTCCCTTGCAAAACTTTGCCTCCCTAACAGCTTTCCTGTAGGTCTCATGGTTGTAAGCAAGATGCCCCGCTGCTGATGCCTTCATTCGCAGATCATCAGCAATGTCTTGCAGCCATCTTCGCCTTGGTCTTCTTCTCTTTCTTTTTCCATTTGTTATAGAGGGAACTTAGAATTTCATGGGTAGAGAGAAAATCAAATAAAGAGATACTAATGGGATTAGGTGTGGTGGAAAACTGGCTCATAAACACCATCAAAATTAGAAAGCTGAGATACTTTGTTCACATAAAGAGACACAATGGCTTGGAGAGGCTGATAGTATAAGGCATGGAGTTGCTTGGCAAAAGAGGCCTTGCTGCAGGTGGGCTCATGACATATGGAAAGTCTGAATATGTCATTGCGAGATGCTGGTCAACTTACCCAAGACCACATTGCATTCAGATAGGCAGTGAGAGGGGCAGCGTTCTGGAAAAGACACATCACATGAAGAAGAAGACATTAGTTATTCATGGAAGTTACCAAGCAAGTGTTTGTTGAGTGACATCTCTTAAAGGCTGATTCTGCCAGTAATCTTCCATCACTTTTTTGTTTTGTTTTGTTATGTTTCATGTTACCACTGGTCCAGAGAAAAGATATGTTTATGAGGGATAATGGGCAACAGCTGGTGAAGACCTACACTTGCAGCCCCTCCTTGCTACTTAAAAATCTTGTAATTGTTGATTGTGATAATAATGGCATGTTTTATTTTTGAAAACAGTTTTGAAGGTGGTAGATGTTGTGGAATTTGCTGAGCATCACTTTGCTGAACAGGTTCAATGATTTATAGTCTGGGTTATCATCATTGCACTCTGAAACTCTGGACATGTCTAAAGAAGCTCAGACCCCCCCCCCTCAAAAAAAAAAATATCCATCAGTGTCCGCTGATAATGTCTAAGAACAGGTTCTGTCACAGCTGATTGTACTTACCTTGGATTTACATAACTGACTACAGTGACAAAGTTTGTGTTACAAGATATGGTCTCTGTGCAATTCTATCTGCTAAATCTTAACTTTTGCTCCTCATTAAATGACACAGAGTTAATCTCCCTTTGACTCAGTCTTTTGCCTGCACAATTTGCTGACAGAAAAATCTCTCGTGGATAGTTTACAAATATTCTTGTATCTCAGTTTTGGCCCATTTTATGGTCTCCTCCTCTTGTGAATTTTAGCATTATAAAAAATGTTTAAAATATTGTAGGGAGGAAGGATTGGCAGGTAGTTGAGCTTACATTTTAGATCCGCTCTGAGAATGAACTGTTTCACGAAAACTTATCTGTATTGTTCTTCCACATCGTTACTGTCATCTGTTTTGTGCCCATGGCATTAACTACTCATAAAAGACATTTGTATTTTTCTTTCATCTAATCTGTAGACTAGCAGATGTTTTCAACTGCATGTGATGTCATAGATCTATTTTTAGCACTCTGTGAAATCATAAAGCACATGTAGAATGTTGCAGTGAAAGGGTTAAAGGAATCTATGTAGTCACTTCTAGTTCAACTTTCTGTTGATCTTCACCAAGGGCATTAGCAACCAAGATACCAAACATACTTACATGGATATCAATAATCACCAGTCAGCATTGCTCAGGTATAACCCAGGTGATGTTGAGTCTAATCTTTTACACAATGAACTGATCTGCTTGCAGGCAGACCAGATTGTAGCAATGGGAGCTTTTGGAGGACGCATGGATCACTGCTTAGCCAACATCAACACACTTTATACAGCCTCGAGTCTGTCCAAAGTCCCACTGTTTTTGTTTTATGATAACTCCATGGCTTGTTTGTTAGATAAGGTAAAACATTATAATCTTATTGTGCACATCCTACACATTTAAATTAGATATTATGACTTTTCTCTTATTTCAAGTCTTTATCATTGACAGAAGGCAGTCCAACTGTAAAAACTGTCTTCAAAAATGCAGAATATTTGCCAGCACAACAGGGCACTCTGGATTACATTGCAGACATGAGCATCAGCTGATGAAGGAAAGATTGTATATTACAGGCATCTCAGTTCCATAAGAGACGAGTGTGCCAAAAAAAAAACTATCACATTGGACTTTCTGCTGAAGTTGTTCTGAAATTTTCACAGATATTCTTGAATATCTAATGTAGTCATGTGAAAAATCTTTCAACATTAATTGTGGAGTTTTTACAGAAGATGCTGGAGCTTATGTAAATCACAGCAGAATTTATTCTGAAGCCTGGAATATTTTAAGGGATATGTCATAAAATTTCTACCAATTAAGTGTGTACTGTGGTCTTAGCAACAAGCTATACAATATTTCAGAGAGATTATACCAAGGAGATTAAAGCAAGAGTAATTACAGTGAGAGATTACAAGAAGAGAGGAGTGCTTTCAGATATTTGCATGTGAAGGTTTTCAACAACCCTGTTTGAGAGTGCATCTTTCTTTCCCTAAAGAAAGGAACCAGGTATCCATTTTTATAGCTGAGTTATCTGGGATGCCTGCAGACAGAAATGAACCACAGATCACTATCACAGAGATGAGTGCTATTGGGAAAATGTCAATAGATGAAAGATTAGTTATAGAATATATATAGTCAGTTTCATACATGAACTTAACAAGTCACTTGACACATAATCAGATGAAATAACAGTGAAAATGCGGTGCTTAATAGTGGTTTGTGTTTATTTATGTTAGATATATAAAGGACTATTCTGTTAAGTCATCATTTCACCTAGACAGAATAGATAGAGGTTGACAGCCTTATCTGAGAGAGCTCATTTTTTTTTTTAAAGCTTCATTCAAGTGTTACTAAGAGTTTTATAGCATATTTTGAAGTGTAAAATTGTTTGGTTTTCACTTGTCCAAAAAATGTTTATGTGCTTGCCACTTTTGTACACGTGCCATGAGTTTGACAGCCCACGGAATAGATGTTTCATTAATATGTGGTAGTTATGCAGTCATTAAATTTGTTAGATGAATGGTAATGTATTAAAAACACATTTTATGTGAACTGTCTTGAGAATAACCAGTAATAAGAAAGTGAAAAATGAATCAAAAGTAACTGACTTTCTGAAACCAATCCCAGCCAGTGCAGGTTCAGTGGCATTATAGAAACTAGACTGAGGTAGAAATTAGGAGGTTGCCAACAAGACCCAGGGGAAACTGACTCTTTTAATTATAGACCTCCACCTTAATCTGACCTACAAATTGGAACTTTGAGAATTAAGTATAGAATTTAAGAAGCAGACTTTGATGCTCTCGCATGTTGAAGATACAGCACTATGTGGTTTATGCCATCAGGTGCACATTACTTCTTCACCCTCAAAAAAAGGGTTGAGTGTTTTTCACAGTTCTGCACCTTTTAGCTCAACACATCCAATTTCGCCCAATGCACTTTTAGGACCAGCTTTGTCCCCAGTGTCCCATTCCCGCATCACCACCCACCCCCCTCATCCCTATTCATATGGCCAGACGCACCACTGGGAGGTAGAGTAGCAGTCATCTATGGGTTGTTGACCACTATTTCATTCAGCGTGAGTAGTGTGTCTTCACCCCCCCACAGTGCACATTACAATTTCCCATCACATTCCTTATCAGGCTCATGTGGAGAACAAGTCTTGGAGGCTTCCCCCATTAGCACCTTTCCTGAACCTGCCTGTGTATTCATTCCAGATTTCCAGTCATCCTTATTTTTTTAAAAGTTCTACAAGTCCCTCAGGATCTGCCTTTCTCCTCCTCACCTGTAGGATTCAAAGTTAAGACAGCCAGAGTATGTTTCATCCCCTCTTATTTAATGCTGGTTCATACCTTATAGGGTGAGCACACACTGCACTGTGACACAGGTCTAGAAGCTGACTGGGTTGGGCTTGTGCCAGTGGGACAGCCAGCCAATAATGTGACAACCACTGGCCTCAAGTATAATCTCAGTAGGTGATCAAGATATGAAATATTTGAGTATTGTTTTATGTTTCTTTATCACTGCCAGTGCCATCAATATCTGGTCAGTATATCACTAGCATTGAGTACAATCTCAGCAGATAAATCAGACCAACATACCTCTTGAACTATCCAAAGAATATGTAGTTTCTTTTGTTAATAAATATTTATGGTCATCATCATGTGCCATTTTTGTATTCACAGTAGACCCCCAACTCACTTCATGTCGACAAACTTTGACAAGCTATCTCATATCCATCTCTTATCTTCCCCTTGGTATGAATCTAAGCATTTTAGTAAAAAATATTAATTATATCCTTTTATTTTGGAGGAGGGGGGAGTTACAAGCCTCTATTTTCCTTGATAATGTCATGCTCTCTTGACTTGTAAGATTAGTTATTTGGAAATGTAGTATGTACAAGGGTAGACAACCAGGCTATTGCATAATAAGGGAAAATATCATATTAAAAATTAGTCTCACATATTAGATTATGCCTAAGTATGTAGTAGGCACAAACACAACACACCCCCCCCACCCCAACAGTCATTGGATGCAACAACAGCCTCCTGCCCACTCCCCCCTCAGAAAAAAACACACAACTCACTGAGGTACACTACTAATGGTTTAAGTTGATTATACTTTCAATGTTAGAGGTGCAAAAGATGTCATATATATATATATATTTTCATTCATTCATTTGCATGTCCCTAGCAGAACTTTGCCTCCCAAACAGCACTCCTGTAGGCTTCTCAGTTGTGAGCAAGATGGCCTGCTGCTGATGCATCCATCTGCAGATCGTCAATGATGTCTTGCAGCCATCTTTGTTTTGGTCTTCCTCTTTTTCTTTTTCCCATTATGTATCCTTCCAATATGGTCTTCTCTAAATTATCATGACGTTTAATGTGTCCAAAATATTTAAGTTTCTCTCTTTAATTCACTTTACCAGCCAGCCTTCTTCAATATTAAGCTCTTGTAGTATAGATATATTTGTTCTTTTTTGTGTCCACGATATTTGGAGAACTCTTCTGTAGTATTTACATTCAAAGGCATTTATGTGTTTCTCAGCTGTTTTGTTAAGTGTCCAGATATATATATATAAACTCCTTGTATCTTTTAAAATATTTTATCTCCATGTTTTGTATTCATGTTCCTGTCCTATGTATGGTTACCTAATTTATGAGTGAGTTTGTTTTGTTCATTGTAACAACATTTTCAGCACTAGCATTAAAGTTGTGCTAATTTCTTTAACTACTGAGTTATTTCAGGTAAGTGTGTGATTTAGTAATCTTTGAAAGCCTTTTGTGTCCTCAGCCAATAACAGCATGAGCTTTGGTGAGCTGATCAGCACATCGAATGCACTTGCTGACAAGATTGTGAGAGTGACCACTGACCAGCCTTTGCTGTGGCTGATGGGGTACAATCTGCCATAAGTAACACAAGGCAGGTGATCATTGATGAGAAGCAGCATAAAGAAGTATGTTGTAGTCTTCACCCACATAGACCAGTTAACTTGTGCCATGTGTATGTGTATATATATATTATATTTTAACTTTAACTTTTTATACTGTATCAATATCAGATTTGATAGTATGATGAGAATGAGAAAAAAGACTTCTTGTGGAACACATAAAAATTTTTTCCACATCAAACTTATCTTTCTTTTACCCTCCATGTTGGTTTATATTTGGAGGCCCCCCCCCCCCACACACACAGAGATTGCAAGTCTGGAATTTTATTATTTATAGTTTATTTTGGGGCAGGCTTTGCTTGCTTCATTCTCAGAGTCGCAAGAGTTCCAATTTTTAGGGTCTGTCCCAGCAAATTTCATCTAATTCTCATTTACCTGGATAATTTTTAGATTTATTACCATCTGTTGCTATCGTAAGCAAATGAAGCCTGGCCAAGTTTTTCATTCGGTTCTCAATATTTGAATTTAGATTTCTGTTGTCAGTTACCCACAGCTGATTGCTTGCGTCAGGGTTTGACAAACCATAACTGGTCAAGACCATATTCAACCTTTCAGTGATGCCCCTGGAAGCAGACAGTAGCCATGCCAAGGATTGCAGTGGGAAGTCCAACATGTTCTTAAAAATGCATTGAGGAAAAGCTGGATATGGGGGCCGAAAGGCACAAAATGTGACACAGTGCAACCAGTGCCTTTGTGAGGGCAAAGAAGGAAGAAGAATCATAGTTTCTGTGTGATAAACCGAATTAACAGTTGTCAGTTCTTTCATCTGTGCACTATGCAGTGGATATCTCCAAATTCTTTCTAGTGATCTACATGATGTGTCTGCCATTGCAAATTTTCTGTGCCGATTTATTTCTCACATTTGTATATGTGAGATATATGAATTATAATAATTATGTTTATAATAATTATGTAAAAATATTACATATAAAATTACTTATATTACATATATTTATATTCCATAAATATTTATTGTATAATTGTATTTTGAAGATATGATGATAATAATATCATAATTGAAGAGATCATAATAACTTCTCTATCACTGAAAATATAATTGTTGAATGTAGGCCCAGATCAGTGGGTCATAAATAGCTACAAGCTGCATGAAAATTTTCAGGGTTTAATGCCCAGGTACTGTATCTTATGATAAAATCTTCCTGTTGGTTCCACAGTAAGTTACACCCATAGTAAAATGCAGTCAGTGTTTAACACTTATTTATTACTATTGGCAGTGTATTGTTGCTGCAACAAGTATTTTTTATTATTAACTGGGCAGTCATTATTTTTTTTTTTTGTTCACCTGGTTGTGAATTTCAAAGTTTAAAGAAAATATCTGTGATATCACTCGTGGAACACGTTTGCCTAGTCTTCAATAGAAACCAGCAAAAACGTCTACATGAGAGACCTGTAACAACACAATAGTCTACAGCAGAGAGTAGAAATGACAGACTAGCAACAACACAGTAGTCTACAGCAGACTAGAAATGACAGACTAGTCTACAACAGAGACTAGCAACAACACAATAGTCTACAGCAGAGAGTAGAAATGACAGACTAGTCTACAACAGAGACTAGCAACAACACACTACAGCAGAAACCAGCAACAACACACTAGTCTACAAGAGAGACCAATACTGCCACAAAAATGCATTAATATGTCTTCAGGTCATAGTATTCAACATGCCTGAACAACAGTAGCATCTCATGACATGTCCAAGGATGTTTAAGGGTTAGTGCATCTCAATGAATCTGACAAACATAAAGAAGAAAACTCATAGGAAACCAATTCCAGTGCTCAGTGCACCAAAAGGAATGGTGTTAGATACAAAAGGAATGATGTAAGGTGCGATTAAAATTGGAAAATTGTAGACAAAAAAAAATCAAAACAAAAAAACTAAACCTGAGAGAGAGGAAAAAAAAAACAGGTAACAGAATGACTGTGAATTGAACCCTGACCATTAACAGGATGAGCAACCACCCAGCAAATCAACTCATCATTGAAGCACCTCTTAAAAAAATGCATCTTGAGTTAGCAGATCTTTAATACATATTGAATCCAATAACATCTATAAGGAGTTAGGAGAGCAGACTTGAGACTAGTATGCCTTCAAAGCAAGTAAATCAAAGTAACACACTGAATGTCAGTGTTTTCAGCATATATTTTATATAACAAGCATTCATAACTGCTCCTGAATGAATGAAAGAATGATGACAATTATGATAAAGCTGATGACTCTGAAGATAACAAGATGACAGTGAGTTACATTTCCCCGCATTCTGTTATTGTGACAGGAATTTTTGGTTTGTTGTTCGGCCCAACTGGTACGTTTTCAATTTTCCGCAAAACCAGATGGCCATCAATGATTTTACCTGTGGAGAGAGAAAAAAAGAAACAATGCAATGAATTTCTTTATAGCTAGGGTAGAGGAGTTGTAATCTGATGCTGTGAGGAGGTTCTGAACTATGTGTTAAAGTGAGAAAGGAGTGGAACTTAATGCAGAGGGATTATGACTGTGGAAGGGTGGAATGTTAGGTGTAGTTGAATAGTGGGTTCAGACCATGTGGTTCCAGCATTCCATATTCCTGAATGTAGCAGTTTTCAAGTGACAGGTGGCTTCTGTCATCAGCATGACACTGTTTGATGGCTGTTACCAGAAAATCATATTTGCGTCTGTGGTTGGCGGCCATTGAAATGATTGGAGACTGGTTTTGAAGCATGCTGGGTGATATCATACAGATGTGACCACAAAGGCAAATTTGATTTTCTGGTAACAGCCATCAGACAATGTCATGCTGATGACAGAAGCCACCTATCGCGCTGCTGCATATGGTTACCTAATTTGAGACCAGTTTTATCAATATAAGTTATTCTGCATGATGTTATCAACATGAAGAACTCCTGTTGACAATGGGATTCAAGAAGGTGACTTGTCTCCTAGTCTAGATGACTTAACATATGAAACAGAAAAAAAAAAAGGTAAAATTCCAATCTGCATGCCATTAAGGCATATTGGGGATACAGTGCTAGACCCCTATCTCCATGACCTTCGGCACATGAAAGTGTGATGTGGCCTGTACCACACAGAATGCAGAAGAAAAACTGCCAAATGCCTTTCAGTCTGTGTGATGTTTTTATATATATTCATATCAATGTCTGGAGTTTTGAACAATTAAACTAAATCTATTTTACTGTGGAAAAAAAAACCTGTTTCTCTTTTATATCATTGGGTTAATTAAAACTGCATATGCCATTCACAGAATATACATTTTAAACACCCTATGTCCTCCTGGGAACACGTGTGTTAAGAACACACTTAACACGGTCTTTGTGAGACAGGGAACATACTTCTGTAGCCCAGAAACCTGTAGCAATCAACACTAATTGTAATTGTTATTTCTGTCAAATGTAATGTTAGGTTGGTAGATGGATGGGGACATGGAGATCGCCGACAGGGATGAGGAAAATCTTGTGCGAAACCAATGAATCCAGGACATGACAAGCCTATGGGTCTTTTCAACAATGATTATTAGAATGATGTAAACAAAACAGAGCCAGCTGACTATAGGTGGCAAGGAATGGATATCTCTGAGGCACTCATCGGATTCCTCATCCCAAGCTGGAGTGTCTGTGGATCTGACATGGAGAAGGGGTTTAAGTACAGCCACCAGAGACTGGAAAACAAAGTTTTGGCCAGGCCAGCCTATGCCACTGTCTTCACAGCAGTTAGAGCAAGACCACAGTCTGCCCTAGCAAGGAAAGGTGCTGAAGTTGGAGGTACCCAGCCAAAAGGCGCATCGCAAAAATCAGGGTACCACACATCATTGCCAGTGTGTGTACAAAGAAGAAGAAGAAGAAACACCCTATGTAGAAATCAACACAGAAATGAAGATATGTGTAGGGAAGAAACTAATTACCAAAAACAACGTGCTTGCCATCAAGGAAGTCACACTTAGCACAAGTAATGAAGAACTGGCATCCATTTGTGTCTTTCCCACTGTTTGCCTGGAACAAATGACAAATAATTGAAAGATGTGGCTAACAATGTCATGTTTCCTACATTTCTATTAACAAATATAAGAAAACAAATACTATGATATAAGGGGTGATTGATAAGTTCTCTGCATAAGGTACAAATACTTGAAACACACAGTTGATATTAGGCGCATATGCAGATCAGGTTAATGTAATATTAACTCTTTGCGTGCTGCAGGAAAAAAAATGATGATGTTACGTTTGTCCAGATTCATTTGCATGTCCTTTGTGGAACTTTACCTCCCTAACAGCACTCCTGTAGGCCTCTCGGTTGTAAGCAAGATGGCCTGCTGCTGATGCATCCATTTGCAGATCATCAACGATGTCTTGCAGCCATCTTCACCTTGGTCTTCCTCTTTCTTTTTCCCAATATGTAACCCTTCCAAGAAGGTTTTCTCTAGATTATGACGTTTAATGTGTCCAAAATATTTAAGTTTTCTCTGTTTAATCTTCTTTACTAGCCAGCCTTCTTCAATATTAAGTTCTTGTCGTATGGATATATTTGTTGTTTTTTGTGTCCATGATATTTGGAGAACTCTTCTGTAGCATTTACATTCAAAGGCATTTACGTGTTTCTCACCTGTTTTGTTAAGTGTACATAGGGGGTACAGTTGTAAAATTGAATGTAATAAAGTATTTCCACATGATAAGTTTAGGTATTATGCATCAAAATAACTGTAAAAGTAAGAATGAAGTGTGATTATTTTAGCTGATAACTGTGTCCAACTTACCATCAGGTAGGCCTAGAGGTGCAATATTTACTATCGGCAATTTCTAGATTTGCCTGTAGCTTCATCTGATCTCGTCGTGTCATATTATGTGGCATACATAGTACAATAATGTCTGAAATAACCTTCTAACTACTTCTTCAGTCCGTTTTATGGTAAAAATCTACTTGGGGCATATTCAGTAACAGTGGTCTGGTTGTGGGGCATGTCCGTATGCCTCAGAAATCACATAAAATAAATTGCAATTACTCCATCAAAACACACATTTTCACTCAGTTGTTAGGCACACTTCTGACGGAACTGACAGGTCACAGGACATGCGCAAATAAAACATGTATAATTAAAAAATGACACTGTTTTTTAAAGAAACAAACACAGGCTACCATAGTACCTGCTGGCACTCAAGACACAAAATGGAAGGGCTACCTCTATACCTGGAAGCATGGAAAGAGTTAAACACCAAGTTTCAAGAAATAACTGCATTTTTTTTTTTACAGGCTACTAAAGAGAAAATGGATAAAATTTCTCATCGAGCAGTCATTTGCTACCTCTGCATCAAGGGCTTATCATCGAAGGAGATCCATGAGGATATGGTAGAGACTCTGGGGGAGAATGCCCCTTCTCACAGCACAGGGAAGAAATGGGCAGCTCAATTCAAACATGGAAGGGAGAGTCTGGAAGATGACCCCGTCCACAAAGACCAAGAATGGTAACCACCGATGAAACCACCGGCAGAATCTATGACATGATAATGGAGGATCGACGACTAACTGAGCAATACATTGCTACTGAGTTGGGCACCTCCCAGGAACGTGTTCATGCCATTATTCACAATGATCTTCAAATGACAAAGGTCTCTGCTCGATGGGTCCCCGAAACTTCTTGGAGCTGATCACAAACAATAGCATTTCAACAAGTCAAGAGTCAATCTTGGCCATTTTTCTGCAGATCCTGAAAAGTTTCTTCAGCAATTTGTGACTATGGATGAGACTTTGGTTCATCAATTTTCAACCAGAAACCAAAGAACAGTCAAAGCAGTGGAAACATCATGGATCCCCACTTCCAAAGAAAGCACGGGTGGTTCTGTCTGCAGGCAAAGTGATAGCTTTCATCTTTTTGGATTCAGAAGGTGTGCTATTAGTAGACTTTGGATTCAGGTGTGCTATTAGTAGACTATCTGGTGGATTCAGAAGGTGTGCTATTAGTAGACTATCTTCAAACGGGCAGAACGGTCACCAGCGCCTATTATGCTAATCTTGTGAAGCAAATGTAGGTCAAACTGAAGGAGTCATCTTTCAGCAAGACAATACTCCAGTTCACAAGTCGGCAGTGGCATTGGCTGCCGTTCATGAACGTCCTCCTTATTCCCAGATTTGGCCCCTTCAGACTATTACCTGTTTACCAAACTCAAAAAGGAGCTCAGTGGTCGCAAATTTGCTTCAGATGATGACATCATTCATGCTGTAGACCACTTTCTACTGGCACAAGATGCTGACTTTTACAAAGAAGGGATCCGTATGCTCCAGGAACATTGGACTAAGTGCATAAACTTGCAAGAGAACTATGTCGAGAAATAACCCAAAAAAAGTTTTCCACAAATAATCTGTTGTACCTTAGGCCGAGAACTTATCAGTCACCCCTCATATCTTCAGTGCACCTCGCCAGTTAAAAGTGAATGTTTGACCATTAATAAACCAAATTTAAAAAAAAAATTGCAAGAAGAAACTGAGATGATGTTTCCCTGAAGAATGTTAAAAATTACCATCACAGCTAGAAAAGTGAATTTAAAAAAAATAATTTATGAGTCCTCCCAAAAGTAAGTTTACAGGGGTTATTACTTCAAAAGAAAAATGTAATTGGACATAACACACTGTTCAGTGTGTACCATGATATACACCCTATTTTTCTATGTAGCCACCATGACAACTGAGGACAAGACAAATCATTTTTTATGCCCATCTCATAAAATGTATTCTGGAGATGACACAGTGAACAATATTTTCAGGGATGCATCAGTCTTCCACTCAATACAAACTATCAAGTCAGTGTTGCCAGCATTGTCAAAACAGACTGCACATATTGGAAAGATCTACACAATAAAGCAATTTGGAATTCTGGCCTAGAAAGATCTACACAATAAAGCAATTTGGAATTCTGGCCTAGAAAGACCTACACAATAAAGCAATTTGGAATTCTGGCCTAGATGTACTAACCATTGATAAAATGCCAGCAGAATCATGTTTTTTCTTGAAGTTTTCATCTGCAAAAGGTCGTCCACTATAAATGCTGGTCATTCCAGTCCCATCACCCTGTACATTCAAAGACACACAAATAAAAGTACATGATTACATTAAGCTATCAAAGAGACACAAAAGTACATGATTACATAAGCTATCAAGGAGACACAAATAAAAGTACATGATTACATAAGCTATCAAGGAGACACAAATAATAAAAGTACATGATTACATAAACTAAGTGCAAACATGAGAAAATACTATTACATGCAGATTGGTAGAAAGAACAAAGACTGATAAAGTAAGAACTTTGAATACCAATATACAGTATATCTAGAAAAGAAAATTTGCTATGTAGCACAGATAGAGATACTTATGAACTTCCAAGATATATTTTGGAAGAAGACTGGTACAAAGATGGGTGAACAAGCGCTTCCGAGAAATACTTTGGAAGATAAAGACTCTTTTGCACTAAGATGGATGTATGTAACTCGAAGAACTATTTAGGCACTTAATGAACTGGAAATAACAAGGCTTGCACACTGGTGTATGAGAGAACAGGTGTATGATTAGCCTTAGGAAAAATATCAGACAAAGCACTTTAGATATGGGAGAAAATTAGTAAGAGAATGACCATGGACTCCAGCAGATTGATCAAATGCATGGCCATGACAGGACAACACATCAACTTGGTCACCTTGCATTCAGGGATGCATAAAAAAAATTTGTTCTGATCCATGCTCAAACAACTAGCACCTCTTTATAAACTTACAAAAAGCCTGGGAAAAGAAGTGAAACAATCTGCATGCATATACACTCACTAGTCTCTCTCTATTCCCACAAGTTTCCTTAAAAGAGCCTTCTCTGAATAACTCTTTCCTTTGTTGACTATAACCATTTCTACATCCCTATTCCTTTTCACTTCCCATGTCTTTTTCGACTTGGTCTGCTAGACTTTCTGATCTGCTCCATGGGATAGCAAGGGTTAATAATACTACCCAATATTCTAATAATATTCTCTTGGCTGGATGCCTGAACCTAGCTGGTTATTAAGTTTTATTTCAACCTTGTCTGTAAAAATGTTTTTATTACTATGGCCATATATATATATATATATATATTTTTTTTTTTTCCCCCTTTTTCCCCATTCAAAGCTTTTTCTCTCTCTCTTTTTTTAGTTTCCAGCTGAGTGTATTTCACTTGGCTGTCTCTCTCACTCATCATATCCCCACTTCTTTTGGTGGCTACAGTCTATGATGTTGTTTCCTCAAGCAGCAGGTCACAGATAGCTTTTTTCATATATTCATACATTTGTCTTGTCTTTTCTGTTGTTGGGTTGTTTTTTTCATAACCTTTTCACCATTCTTATCTTTTATTACTAACTTCTCTTCCTTTCCTTCCTCTCTCTGATTTTTGTAAAACTGCACCATATATCTCTGCGCTCTCAACACCTTACATCCTTCCCGTGTTGTTAAACGTCACATAGGGCTCACATGGTAGATTGCTAAGTTTTCCTGTTTTCAGTGAGCTTTTCAACCTCATCAAGGGATTTTATGGCTACTAAACTGGCCTCTCTTAATAACATCCTCTTTAGGGTTTCCCATGGTCGAGCTCTTTTTCTTTGACCTGTTGTGTTCCACTTGACAGCTCGCACTCTCAACAAGTAAACTAAAAACTATGGTATTAGATTTACCATGTATTCTACTTTCTTGGTGCAACTACTGTGTTTTGCGTTACAGATTTCACATACTTACATTCACAAAATCTCCTCCTTGAACCATGAAATCTTTGATAACTCTGAAACAAGAAGCATGTAACAAAAATGTGAACACTTCATTCATCATTCTCAGCGAGAGGTTGACTGACATACTTTCCTGAGAACTGATTTACAGCTCTACCTGGGTATTGATTTACAATCTTCTGTTAGCAGTTTATATTTTCACAAAGACTTCCTATTTACATTGTTGTTAAAATGAGGCTGGCAATCTGCACTAAAATTAGTTTACTTGATGAGCTGTACAAGGAAAAGTTCTGTTCATAAACCGTGCCAAGGAAACTGCTTAACAAGCTGTGCCAAGAGTTTAGTCTATAAGCTGCAACAACAGAAGTTTACTTAACATGCTGTGCTGCAACAACGGAAGTTTACTTAGCAAGCTGTACCAATAAAGGTTTAAGCTATTAGCAAACTTAGTGACTGCTGAAAATGTGCTGCAAGTGGTACACTAGTGAATCTCAAGGGGGGTGAGGGGGAGAGAAGAAGGTTGAAAAGAAGTGGTTCTACTTGATTTTAAATGATAAAGTCCTCCCTTAAAGGCTGATGAAGTACCCTAGTAATCTTTTTTTTTTAACCTTGTTCAGGGTGCCAAGAGTTTAAAAACATTTGACAGTCTCTATATCAAATGGAATATACTTAATGATCTGTAATATGAGACATATAGTTTACTGATGGTTTGTTAATGACTTTGTAATTAGATATTTGGTAACCTAGCAGTTCCTACAAGGGGTGATTGGTAAGTTCTCGGCATAAGATACTTGAAACACACAGTTCATTTAAACACCAAATTTCAAGAAATTAACTGCAACCAATCTTTTTTTACAGGCTACTGAATTGGTAAGGGGTGGCAGAAATTGAGAAAATGAATAAAATTTCTCATCGAGCAGTCATTCGCTACCACTGCATCAGGTGCTTATCACTGAAGGAGATCCATGAGGATATGGTAGAGATTCTAGGGGAGAGTGCCTCTTCTTACAGCACAGTGAAGAAATGGGCAGCACAATTCAAACATAGAAGGGAGAGTCTGGAAGATGATCCCCGTCCACAAAGACCATGAACGGTAGCCACCAATGATACCACTGGTAGAATCCATGACATGATAATAGAGGATCAACGACTGAGTGGTACATTGCTACTGAGTTGGGCATCTCCCAGGAACGTGTTCATGCCATTATTCACAATGATCTTCAAATGACAAAGGTCTCTGCTCGATGGGTCCCCAAAACTTCTTGGAGCTGATCACAAATGACAGCGTCTCAACATGTCAAGAGTCAATTTTGGCCATTTTTCTGCAGATCCTGAAAAGTTTCTTCAGCAATTTATCACTATGGATGAGACTTGGGTTCATCATTTTCAACCAGAAACCAAAGAACAGTCAAAGCAGTAGAAACATCATGGATCCCCACCTCCAAAGAAAGCAAGGGTGGTTCTGTCTGTAGGCAAAGTGATGGCTTCCATCTTTTGGGATTCAGAAGGTGTGCTATTGGTAGACTATCGGGATTCAGAAGGTGTGCTATTGGTAGACTATCTTCAAAAGGGGATTCAGAAGGTGTGCTATTGGTAGACTATCTTCAAAAGGGCAGAAAGGTCACCGGAGCCTATTACGCTAATCTTGTGAAGCAAATGCGGGTCACATTGAAGGAAAAGCGTCGAGGGAAATTGACAAGAGGAGTCATCTTTCAGCAAAACAATGCTCCAGTTCACAAGTCGGCAGTGGCAATGGCTGCCATTCATGAATGCAGCTTCCAGCTTCTTGAACATCCTCTTTATTCCCAGATTTGGCCCTTCAGACTATTACCCGTTTTCCAAACTCAAAAAGGAGCTCAGTAGTCGCAAATTTGCTTCAGATGATGACGTCATTCATGCTGCTGACCACTTTCTACTGGCACAAGATGTTGGTTTTTACAAAGAGGGGATCCGTATGCTCCAGGAACGTTGGATGAAGTGCATAAACTTGCAAAGGGACTATGTTGAGAAATAATCCAAAAAAGTTGTCCATAAATAATCTGTTGTACCTTATGCCGAGAATTTATCAATCACCCTTCATATATATTTTATTGCTCTTATCTGAAAAGGTACAGACCTGTGGAAAATAGCACCCTTGTAGCCAATTGGTTTCCCATCTTTGCGGTATTCACCTGTACACATCTGCCTGTGAAAATATTAAAATGTAAAAAAAAAGAAATGAGAAAAGTTCAGCAAGCCCTATCTTTCTGAAGTAGAATTTTTTTTTTTTTTTGCTGGGATGAGGGCTAAGATGGTAAGGAAATGTAGACGGGAAGAAATTTAGAAGAAAAAAAGGGAATAATGCTGAAAAAAAACCTGGCAGTCCAATGAAGAAATATTTCAGAACTGAACACAGAGAGCTGGACACAGAGATAATGACTGATAGAACTAAGGAGGAATGTAAATACATAAATACCATAAATAAATAAAACCATTTCCTTCCCCAACATTTCTCTTAATTTTACACATTAAAGAATGCATACATGCACAGTGCCTTTTGTTCCAAATATGTAGGCTAAGTGTCTTATTTATCTGCTGTAAGTGCACGTTGGGTGTTCGAATCCGGCCAGAGGCACCCCAGTCACCCTGCTGTAGAAATGGGTACCCGACTTCTGGAGTTGGGGAAGGAAAGGCAGCCAGGCATGATACTGACCATATCACCCTCTAATGTGCTGACAGGTCAGGGAAAATATTGGTACTAACACCATATCCCTATGTACCTCTAAGGCATGACAGAAATACCTTCTTTTAAGTGCATGTAAAAATAACTTCAACCTTTGACTGGAAACCACACATGGAATAAAATGAATGCATTGTGACACACACACAAACAGACTCTCACAAACATGCACTATCATCATCAGATCTTACTGTCTTCAAAGATGTGAGGAAAAAAAAACCACGACCCTATCATGCCAAACCCTTCATGCAGGCCATTAGCTCAGTTGGTGAGCTCCTCTCACACCATCTCATCAGACTGTCCAGTATCATTTCTCTTTGTCTTCCCCTAGCTCTTCTTCCTTCTATTTTTCGTGTTATTATAATGCCCCCTCTTATCACTGCATGTCCTATGAAAATACACTGCCTCTCTCTTAAAATTTAGACAAGATTTTTTTTGTCTCTCCAGCTCTTCTCATACATTCTCCACAAGTTACTTTTGCTGTCCAGGGGATTCGCAACATTCATCTAATAAATCACATTTCTACTGCTTTAGTACCTGAAATTTTCAGCTGTTTTGGGCACCACATCTGCAAACAGTTCAAATTTGATTCTTCCAGCTTCCTGTGATGAACACACAAAAAAACAAAAACAAAATTGTCATGAACACATATAATATCCTACATGTCTTGTCTTCAGTCTCCCTGAAACAGCGAGCTGGTGTTCTTTGCTGGCGATGCTGTGAAGGTTTTGAAGCACAGCTTTGTGTTTGACTGGGAGTGGGTTATAGTGGATATTTTTTCAGGCCCTCAGTGCAGTTAAAATGCAGGGATTGTGCAATGTTTCTTTCTCCTGTTACTAGGGAAACCAGTGGAGATGTGGGACAGGGTCTTGGGCAGCCATGGTTCAGCAAGCATGTCAGCTTTGAGTTGCTCATTGTCAAAATGGACAGCATCTTCACCTCCATTATCCTACACATCATTTACAGTAAAAGTAAACATGAGGTTAGTTAATTCAGATAATATAAGTGAGAGAGATGGGTGGCCACAGTAGTGTATGGTTAGTGCGTTTGCCTGCTGATCAGAAGGTCCCTGGTTTGATTTTGCATTAGAGTGAAATTTTTTTCAGACCGACTGGCACCAGGGTCAATCCAGTTTCAAACAACACACAAAAAAAAAGTGTATCTGAGGTTTCCCTAGCAAAACAAAGGCAGTGGGAGACAGGTGTTAGCATTCCTCCTTCAAATGTCATAGTGGCCTTGAAATGTGAAGGTACTTACACTTCATACCCCTATGACTGTGAATGCCATAGGGCAGTGACTTTACATAGAAAAATTAACCAAAAGTTTAAGCACACTGGGTCCACCTGACATTCTGCTCTCCTGTCCTTGTCACACATACTCCAACATCAGCTTAGTAGAAGTACACATCTAATGAGCATGAGTACATTATCTAAAAGAGCAATGCTTTCAATAACATTAAGCAGTTCATGGGGATAAAAGAAGATGGAACGAGTGACAAACAAACCATATGAGTCTGATAAAAGATGGAACGAGTGACAAACAAACCATATGAGTCTGATAAAAGATGGAACGAGTGACAGACAGACCATATGACAGTCTATGTATTATGTATGATAACAGTCACAAATGATCATTATCATCTGGAGACTAAGTAAAAAATGAAGCCTCCATTGAATGTCACATCTTAAAATGGGCTACAGGACTTCCAAGTGGCACTTTTCTATGGCCTTGAGTCTTATAGAGGACATGATGTCACCCCCCCCCCATATTATTTCTTTTATTTGTTGGCACATTAGAAGTTAATGTGGGCAGTATCACGCCTGGTGGTAAGTTAATGTGAGCAGTATCATGCCTGGTGGTAAGTTAATGTGAGCAGTATCATGCCTGGTGGTAAGTTAATGTGAGCAGTATCACGCCTGGTGGTAAGTTAATGTGAGCAGTATCACGCCTGGTGGTAAGTTAATGTGGGCAGTATCATGCCTGGTGGTAGTTAATGTGAGCAGTATCATGCTGGTGGTAAGTTAATGTGAGCAGTATCATGCCTGGTGGTAAGTTAATGTGGGCAGTATCATGCCTGGTGGTAAGTTAATGTGGGCAGTATCACGCCTGGTGGTAAGTTAATGTGGGCAGTATCACGCCTGGTGGTAAGTTAATGTGGGCAGTATAACGCCTGGTGGTAAGTTAATGTGGGCAGTATCACGCCTGGTGGTAAGTTAATGTGGGCAGTATCATGCCTGGTGGTAAGTTAATGTGGGCAGTATCATGCCTGGTGGTAAGTTAATGTGGGCAGTATCATGCCTGGTGGTAAGTTAATGTGAGCAGTATCATGCCTGGTGGTAAGTTAATGTGGGCAGTATAACGCCTGGTGGTAAGTTAATGTGGGCAGTATCACGCCTGGTGGTAAGTTAATGTGGGCAGTATCACGCCTGGTGGTAAGTTAATGTGGGCAGTATCATGCCTGGTGGTAAGTTAATGTGGGCAGTATCACGCCTGGTGGTAAGTTAATGTGGGCAGTATCACGCCTGGTGGTAAGTTAATGTGAGCAGTATAACGCCTGGTGGTAAGTTAATGTGGGCAGTATCACGCCTGGTGGTAAGTTAATGTGGGCAGTATCACGCCTGGTGGTAAGTTAATGTGGGCAGTATAACGCCTGGTGGTAAGTTAATGTGAGCAGTATAACGCCTGGTGGTAAGTTAATGTGGGCAGTATCACGCCTGGTGGTAAGTTAATGTGGGCAGTATAACGCCTGGTGGTCTTCTCTCCTGTCCCCCTAGCGCCAGAAGGCGAAGGATGTCTAACGCTACATGTGGATTTACTCCGGACGGAACCACACACCAGCCAAGTATACTGATCACTTCGCTCCACTGACTCCCTTAGCTAAAGTTATTCATGCATGGAGAAAGTCTGTTGTGTACATGCGAATAAGTAAGTTAAAATGGCGTGTGTTTTTAACACTGCCAGTAAGCATAATTTTGTAAAAAGTGCAACGACTTTTGTACGTAATTTTATTAACATCTAGCCTAGCTTCAAAGCCGAGAAGACAGCGGAGCATATACTTACTGTGCTTCCAATGGCTATGTCGAAGAAAACAATTGGGTTTGGGGTTTGAATCATAATTTGCTATAAAATTTGACAAGACAAAAGTAGTTATTGAATCTTCTGTCGTTTCAACAACTCGCTTATAATGCCGCAATGATTTGTTTACGAGAATGATTTCCCTTCCATGTCTATTGGCAAACAAGTCTGTCTGAACTGCTAATGATAGTGGTTTGTCCGTTATTGAGTTTGAAGCTTTATTAATTTAACATTATATATCTTTGTTGGGGTTCTAATGGAGCAGTAAAGCGCAAGACAGAACTCAAAATGCCCCACAGTCTCACCTGCACGCAGTGAACCTCCCATACCCAGTAACCTGGTCGAAGGTTGAGTAAAACCCCAAGGAGAAGCCAAATGGGACATTAAACGAGGTTCAGGCACCATAAAGTCTCTAGCCAACTGGAAAATTCTTGTCTTCCTTCTTCACTGTTGTCTACTATCATCCTATGGGTGGTGGAGGAATGTAGGACAGAGGACATTGCACACTGGTTCCTATGCACCAAAAAACCTCTCCGAGTGACAAGAACGCTGACCAAAACACCACGCTGATAAGCAACACTAGGGTCATGGATGGTGAAGTAGAGTCAACACTATGAATAGAGATAGAAGAACTGGGGAGGAGTGGTGCACTGGGTTGCCTCCTTCCGGGGATAATAGCAACCAAATGCACTCCCTGTGGTTAGTGTTTGATCTGGAGACATGTTTCCCCCTCAAAGAGTCACAGATAATCTGGTAAATAGATGGCAAACTAAGTGATGGGAGAGACTCCGTACGATTTATGGGCACATGTACCGCAGACATTCTCGCGCAGACACCAGTGACCCAGGACATGAGAAGCTGACCGTCCGAGCACAAAGGAAAAAAAAAGCACGGCATAACGTCAGCTTCAAAAAGAGTGCCAAATGACAGCAGTGGCGGGGTATGGGTCGGAGTGAGTCACGCCTGATGTGTGTGTATGTGTGTGTGTGGTTTAGGGGGGGACCCGGAGTCAGAGTCCAAGGCCATGGGAGACGTCGGCCAATGGGTCAGAAATGAGCGGCAAAATGAGGGAGATCGAGAAAGTCGGATCAAAGACCGGGGCAGGAAGGAAAGACACAGACATCCCAGCAGAGAGAAGAGAAGCAGTGGTAAAGGATAGAAATAGTAAAATATATGAGAACGGGTGTTGCCTCAGATATCAAGCCCTGAGCCGAGCGGTGGACCACCAGCTACCGGTGAAAAATGGACTACTATGGAACCTAAAATGAGCCTGCGTGTATTACAGTTAAATATATGTGGACTAAGGTGGAACAAGCATGTCTCCTCCATCATAGGAAAATATTTGGGACACATTAAACGTCATGAGAATTTAGAGAAGAGTTTTGGAAGGGTGCATAATGGGAAAAGGATAAAGAGGAAGACCAAGGCAAAGATGGCTGCAAAGGCATCGTTGATAATCAGCAAATGGATGCATCAGCAGCAGGGCATCTTGTTTACAACCGAGAGGCTTACAGAGCTGTTAGGGAGGTAAAGTTCCACAAACAACATGCAAATGACTGACTGACTGGTTCAGCCTTTAAAGGAACAAACAACACAGGATATGGAATATGAATAGAATATCCAGAAGGAGAATGTGAAGAACTACATGAGGCATGTGGTGACTATTGTACAAACTATGAGGCAGAAGATAATGCCATAGAGGAAGCTGCCGAACACCTGAACACTATTTTTATACAAAATCCTCAAAAAAGTAAAAAATGCTGTCATCTTAACTGACGCTAAATCAGTATTAAAAGCATTAGATCACTCAAACTTGAAAGACAAGATATGTCAATCAGAAGCGTGTAAGATCAGCATCCTTAATAGAAACACATAGTATTAAAATAACACTACAGTGGATACCAGGACATATTCAAGGAAATGAGAGAACAGATAGACTGGCAAAAAAAAAAAAAGGAGCAAAAGGGAACCAGCTCAATAATCCAAACTTTTTTACAAACAGTAAAACAAATAAGAAATAACGAAAAGAAGGAGTGGCTGAATGACTCGGCATTGGGAAACACAGGCAGAGCATGACCACCCCAAATATGGAAGATGTCATAAACATGCTAAATAGATGAGAGTTGACCATCATTTTTCAGTTAAGAACATGACACATTCCCCTGAATGCATACACCACACCAGATAAAGCCCGATGAAACACCCAAATGCCCATTGTGTGATAATAACCAAGAAACAGTCACACACCATCTACTAGAATGTCCAGGACCCATAGATTTACAACAAGAATTCCTGAACATCCAAACATTGAAAAAGACATTATCTAAGAATTAAAGAAGACTTGCAGATACTTTACCATTGCTTCGAGCTGAAGAGCACAATCTCAAATGGCTGCCGGATCAGAGATATGAAAAGAAAAATATAGTTTTGTTGCCTATGTTGGGCATGAATTGTTTCATGATCTGCACATAATTTATTGTATCGCTTGCTACTTTGAATCAGTGCCATTGAAAGATTGATACGTCTTTTAAACATCAATTATTATTTCTTTGATATAAATTATATCATTTGTAAAATAGAGTTCTAAAAAATATGGGAATGGAGTGTCTGTTGGTACTCGATTACTCTTAGCCTCAGCGTGGAGTGGCTATTCAGTAATGTACAAGAAACAGATGCGATCAATCCATGTGCAGTGGCCTGCCTGTTATAGCTGGCCGAGAATCTAAATTTACAACATTACACTGACAAAGAAAATAGGTGGTATAACAATAATCTGGTCAATGAATTAGTTAGGAAGGACCATCATCTATGCCTCTCCAGATACATCCATAGGTGCTCCAATATCCTCCTAAATATCTCCTTTAAGCATACAGTAACTGATTACATCTGGTTTTTGTTTTTTTTGTTGTTGTTGAAGTCAGGTCAGTAAAATAAAGGTCAACATATTCCTTGATATGGTCTTCTTCTTTTGCTTTTGCCACCACAAATGGTTGTGTCATGATTTGCAGCTAGAGTGTGATACCTGCACCTTTCAGTCCAACACAGCACTTCATATTTTCAGGACCAGGTTTGCCTTCCCATTTTGATTTGTATTCACTTGACCAGACTGTTATCTGTTACTAAGGGCAGTGCACGGAGGTAGAATAGAGTCTTGGTCAGCTGTAGTTTCCAACCCAGATGCAAACAGTCAGCTATGGGTCATTGAGTTCTGTCTCAGCATGGTTTTCCAGCAAATGGTTTGAACTCACAATTCAGCCACACCTAACATTCCCCTCTTCCACAATCATAATCCCTCTGCACTAAGTTCCACTCCTTTCTCACTTTAACACATAGTTCAGAACCTCCTCACAGCATCAGATTACAACCCCTCTACCCCAGTTATAATCACCTATTCCACTATATACCAGCTAGATTACCATTGCATCACTCTCTTCCCTTTTCATGCCCACCCCACACATACACCCCCCCCCCCCCCCCCCATTCCTTATGTATGAGCCATCTATCACACATCCCAAGTCTCCATTTAAATATTCTCTACACTCCACCAAGCGCACTTCTGAACATACCCTCTTACAAGCCACAGCTTCTTACAAGTCACATTTTATTTTATTCTAACTTTTTTCATTCCTATTTTTTACATAACATTCATGTGAATTTATATTTTATCTTCTCTCTCTATTTCTTCATCCTGTGTGTTTTTCTACGATTAAGGTTCACACCGAAATGTCACAACTGTGTGCTCGTTAAGTAATAAACAGTTCCTGCATTTTCCTAGTTTATACATTTTGTTGTTACAGCTTTGCTGCTGTGGCTTTGTGTATAGTTGTTTACTTTGTTTTATATACTTATACACTAATTATTCAACTCTGTAGCTAGTGGTGTCATTCATCTTCTTTCCCAGAGCATTAACTCTGGTATCTTTTTTTCTCTTAATGGCTGGGTGAACTCAGGGAGTTTTTTTGCAATCCAGGCTGATCCCCACTGTGGTGAGAAGAAATCAAAACTAGGTCACCTGGTTGGTAAGCCGGTGTCTAATCCACCGTGCTAACATGGCTCCCAATGAAATAATAATAAGGAGCAAATGTTATGAAGTTGTAATAAGGAATAAATGTTAATGCTGCTAAAACAATAATTAAAGTAATTCACTTGGTCAAGAATTACCAGACTTGCTTTATTTTCCTGGCATATTATGCTACTATAAAACATTTGAAAATAAATTATGAACAACACTGATAAAAAAATATATGACAGGTGATATCCTGTGATATCTCCTTTGCATAGGATAAAAATGCAGGGATTATGATTACAGACATAAAAAATATAACAATATTCCCCTTATATACATTAAAGATATCCAAAAACATGCAATTAAGTTTGTTTTTTTTAATGTAATATTAAAATGTTGTGTAAAAATATGATTTTAAGGGGAATGAGTAAGGCTAAGTAAAAACAAACTAAAACTATAGTCAGCAACAAGATTTATGTGACATAAATCTATAAAGTGAAATATATAAATTAAAGCGTGAAGAATAATAAAAGAACTTTTAAAATAAACTAAATTTATTAATGTTAGGAAAAAAAAAAACCTGAATGTATTGACAAACAATTCTGCTAACTGGTTTTGAGTGTATTAAATATTTGTTACTGCTGGCTGTGATGGAGTAAGAGTAGACCAAAGGAGACACGGAGAAGAACATCAAAGAGGGTGTTGAGTAATAGTGGGCTCATCTGGGCAAGAGGGGGGGGGGAAGGCACAGTACTGGCATTTGTGGAAAACCATTGTGGAGGCTCCATGTGCCTTTGGCACCTAAAGTTTCAGAGAGAGAGAGAGAGAAAGATATATATATATATATATATATATATATATATATATATATATATATATATAATATATATATATATATATATATATATATATTGGCTGTGATAACACTAACATCAATTTTTAAGCATTGAGTTGCTTGGCAGAAACTTAAGTCCCTAAGATCAGAATCATTTTAGTGGTATCTTTAATCAGAAATAACAAAAATATTACTGACAAGCTAAGATAATACAAACCTTACAGACAGGCTAAGATAATACAAACCTTACAGACAGGCTGAGATAATGCAAACCTTACTGACAGGCTGAGATAATGCAAACCTTACTGACAGGCTGAGATAATGCAAACCTTACTGACAGGCTGAGATAATGCAAACCTTACTGACAGGCTGTGATAATGCAAACCTTACTGACAGGCTGAGATAATGCAAACCTTACTGACAGGCTGAGATAATGCAAACCTTACTGACAGGCTGAGATAATACACACTTTACTGACAGGCTGAGTTAACACAGACCTTACTGATAGGCTGATATAACAGAAACATTACTGACAGACTTAGATAACTATTCACTATTACTTGCCAACAACAAACCAGACCCAATACACCAGCTACAAAGACATCAGTAAACTATTTTCTTTCACCTAAGGACAGGCCACTGCAGATTACTGAGTTACCTTCATCAACTCAGAATATCTCACGCAGACAATGTCCATGTAACAATGTAGTCCAGACTCTGGAACGTATCCTTCAAGAGTGCCCAAACCATGCAGACATGGGGCATGAGACATGGCCTGAGGGCATGAGTGTGGAGATATAGATTGGGGCTCCCATCAGGATCTGGAAAGGTCTGTCAGGAATCAGGACCTGACATGACCAACAACCTTCAAATGCACAAGAAGAGGAAAAAGAAGACTATTACTTGGCTTGATAGGAGCTGAGCAGGAGTGAATCCAGTCTCTCAACCATTACAAGCTAAACTACTTTCATTTACTATATCATCAGCATAGATCAATGTTCTCTCCACACCATTTTAAAATAACAGGGCAATGCCAGTAGAATATACATTGAACAGCACAGGAGACAAGGGAGACCCTTGAGGCAGCCCCATAGCAATGGTGTGACAAGCCTTACATGGTTTTACTGTCCAGGGCATATGGGGGTACATGGCAATGATGTAGCAAGCAGATTTGCTGGACAGGCAAAAATAAATGGCAGACTGACAGTGGACAAGGTAGAACACTGCTAAGGCTGTACTGGACAGAACTGTGGGAGAATGAGGAGCAGGAATAGAAGAAAAATGTAGCTGTGAAAAGACTGCTGAAGCTGGGACAAATTTAAAGTGCTGGCAGGAAATCCAAACTGTGTGGCAGAAAACGCATCGTAAACAACCAACATTTTACAAGAACTACTAGCAAACATACTCTCCAAATGATGCTGCAGCATGTGGCTGAGTATATATGGGGTTGTCCCAAATGCAGTGAAGCCGGAGTCTGAATTTTGAACTTTGAACTACTTTCATATCTAGTTCTATCAAATTCAAGTGACACAACCAGAAAGTCAAGTATATTAATTAAACCTAATATTCAGCTCAATTAAATATAAAATTCAGGTGTATTAGACTGAAAGTTCAAGTGTGAGAAACTAAAAATTCAGATTTAGAAGAAACTCACTATGAAAAAAAAAAGTAAATAAATAAATAAAAGGTCTTTTAACAAATGATGAAAAAAAAAATCTGGCCATGATGCAAAGGAAACACAACCCTTATTTTAACTTCCCCAACCATTAAATATTTCTTCGTGTGAAATGAAAGAAATGGAAATGTAAGACTTCTCCTTTCTCTAGATAATTCTGAATGTTGACTCACGATTGACAAGTTTATAACTTCTATATGTGAGGCATCAAACAATACTTTATGTAAGTCACATAGCATGATAAGACAACAGAACATTGCTTATGATATACATATACTTAAATGATACATATGAAAGTACTTGGTAAATAAAATGTATATAAGTTAAGTGACATACAAATATATAGAAACTTTCAACACTGGTTATTAGATGTGACTTAAAAACTGTCAAGAACAAACATTTAAACAAAAAAACATATTACTGTCAAATCATCACACATGAGTACATTTCTGCTGCATCCAGTTAAAATTAACAGCAAAAATGTGAACTTTCACTATGATCTATCAAATGTAAGCTTTGATCATGCTCAAAACATTTTTTTTTTCAAATGAAAATCAATTGTGGAACATGAGAACTATCAGTGACTAAAATATAGACATTCAGTATTGAGATATTTGGATCACTAAATGACCAGGGGAAAAGACACATTGTGGAAGCAGTCTATTATTGTTGATTATTGTACAAAGCATTAAACATGGATCAAATGCATGAAGTCAACAAGATACGTCAAAATACGAACATGCTGCATGTAAGATCATATTTATATGTTTATGTTCAACATGAAATACTGGAAAGTGCTAAAAACATAAGAAATAACCCCCTAAAAAAAATTCTGAAAAAAATAAGTAATGCCAAAAGCACAGTAAATACAAGTGTGTCATCTTATCACTAAAAGACTATGCGAAAGTGGAATAATGAAGGGCAGCAGCAGCCAATCAGAACTTTGCGGAAAAGATTGATTTGTGTACAGTTAATGTGCCATTGGCAATCATCAGCCTACATACCCTACAAACAACACTGAGGTTAAAGACTGAGCACATATGGGAGTGTCCTGAGAGAAAGGAGGCCCAACAATAGGTCAGCAGCAAAGAATGGCCATTCTTAGTTATATGTGCCTTTAAGTTTGAATGCACATGTGCCAAATGTGCTTGAAACAAAAGCAGTGAAAAAAAAGTACAGAAAATATAATGACAAAAAAGTCTTTAATCACAAGCTTTCTCAGTGACACTTGTGTTGATACTGAACTTGACATAAACACTTGTTAACACTGAATAATATATTTTGTGATCATTGTATACAATTTAATAATGTGTCCATTATAAACTGAGGTCATGTATGCAAATCATAAAGACTTTTCAAAGGTAGTTTTGAAACTATGCTCAGGGGGTGAAGATGCTGTCTGATGAGGCAATCAGCGACCAACAGCTGATATGCTAGCATCAGGGTTAGCGAACCATAGCTGACCAAGACCCTGTCCCACCTCTCCACTGGAACCCCCCCAGTAATAGGCCTAGCCTGAGAAGCAATGCACACCCCCTGCTTTTTAGCTGTACTGTGGGGCTGAAAAAATAGCTGCCGTAACCCGCTCCTGTGCCTCAACACCTCTACAGCATCTGCTGCGAAGAACACCAGCTCGCAGTTACAGGGAGATAGTACTAGTACAAGAAACTATGCTTCCATCTTTCTCTCTCCACACACACACACACACACACACACACACTCACACATACATACACCCACCCCTTTAAAAAATTATTTACAGTGGAATAAATTCATATAAAAGCAATAACAGTCTCAGTGAATTCTGAAACAAAATTCCATTAAATAAATGTTTAAAATTCTTTTCTTTTATAGAGATGAAAACAAATTCAGAACAATTAAAATAAAAAGTTACAAGTGTTTATAATAAACAGCTTTGCTATCGCTGCTGCACAGACTAGGGCAAAAATGCATGTACAATTTTACATAATTTTTATATCAGCTATTTAGAACATAAGCCAGTATACTTATTGCCATGCACATGTTGACTATGCACATATTATTTTATATTTAATGTCATTATAAGTATATTGGTTATATTCTTTTAGCCATAATGTTAATATAATTATATTGGTTTTGTAAATTATTTATTATTATTATTATTAACATTGTTAATCACATAATGAGCTATATAGACCACATAAATACATTATCAAAAGATACAGCAAGACAAAAATGTTTTTTTTTTCAGTGATGTCAGATACTGCAACATTAATCTTAATTCACTTGGTTCATTTCTCCAAAAGATTTTCTTTTTCCCCGATACCCAGCATGATCTCTTTCACTCCACTGAACGCTAGCTTTTCGCATTTCTTCCTTAAGAATTCCTGTTCTCTGAAGCAGAGTCCTTCCCATGGCGCCCATATTTGTTTGCCTAACAGTGTCATCTTCCTCTACTGCATGAATGTTTGCACTTCGAAGCTCCCACTGTGCAAATTTCAAATCATTGGTCAGCTGTAACGCTTGTTGATGAATTGATTTCATCCGTCGTGGTGGAATTTTGGGTCGAAATGATTTGCCAAGCTCATCAATTTCCTTTAGCCTACATGGTAAAAATTAAACAGAATTAAAAATGAATCTTATTAAATGAAAGGGAGAGAAGACAATAATGTTAGAGTAATGGCCAGTGAACCATAACTGGTCAACACCCTGTCCTAATTCTCTGCAGGCACTCTCAGTAATAGGCTTTACCTGGCCAATGAGGCAGAGATAACAATGGCCCCTAAAGCAATGGGGTCTACTTAGAAGCAAAGCACCTTTCCCTATCTTCAAGCTCCATTCCAGGCCTTCAAGCTAGCCATGAAATTCCACTCCTCATCCAACATAATGCATGCACTTCAACACCTTCACTACATTGGCTGCAAAGAACATTATGCTTTTATTCCAGGGAGACAGACCAGGTATAAGATTATATGAAAGTCTTTCAATGAAAATCTTTCAATAATGACAAAAAAATGGATTGAGCTGTGGAGGAAAAATATAATGAAACAGAAAGTATGAACAGTTCAGTGGTTTTGTGCTCTTCTGAAAATAAAGATTGTCTGCATGCACAGTAAAGCACACCAGATGTTGCTGTCACTGCATTAATGGAAAATGGTTATACATGAGTAAGACTATTCTATAAGCTTAAGACTGTGTCAGAGTTCAGAGACAATGAAACAGTAAATTAAAGAAAAAAATAAATGAAACAAACTATATAAAAAAAAAACAAAAAACTGAATGTCAAATGTATGTCTTCATTAAAGAAAGAAAGCTCTGAAAGCAACAGGAGTCAGAATAAAAACTATAACGCAGTGAGTATAGTAAGTCTATACTGCAAGACAGATAAGGAGGCTGTTGTTTGGTTCAAACATTTGATCATAAAATATCACATGATTAAAATTTTAAATTGAAATTAACTGCATATTAATTGACATTTTACATATTTCTTTTAAACATATTAATATTGTTCTATAAAACAGAAATGGCTCAGTGCTACTTTCTGATATATAAAACAGTATTAATTACCTGTTGGCTACACAAATTATTCCAGTTTGTCTAATAAAACTTTGTGTAATATAAATAACTGAATAAATGGTGAAACTCTGAGATGAGTCAACAGCTCAAAATAAACTTTTTTTAAAAAATTCTGAGATCATAATACAAATTAATTTAGCACCGATTCATTCTGTCAAAAATGCTGTCTTTAAAGTGACATGAAGATGAAAAATAAATGACTCTCTGATATTAAATTATTTATTCAGCCATTTGCTTAAATAGACCAGTTTATTTACACTTGTCTGTTCAAAGAATGCTCTTTTTTTTCTAACTAACAGCATATCCAGGTACAAAAAAAAAAAACAATCTTCAAAAGGGACAGTAGCAGATGGGGATGCTAAATATTTTCTAGTAAACTTAGCCAGAACTGGGTATTTGTCCTGCTGCAGCCTCCTCCAGTGTCATAGATTCAAGTCAGTGTCAGTTCTGTATCACTCAACAGCTCTTTTATAGAGGAGGAATGAGGCATTGGTGACTCTTCAAAGTCTGATGACAGTTTGTTCAATTGCATTTTATTTCTGATAGTTTTTCAGTGTGTATTGGTATGATAAACCAATATACCTCAGCAGCTATATAGACCAGGACGGTGACACCAGAAAGGAAATTAGAATTAGAATTGCAAAAGCAGCATTGACCTTCAAGAATCTTGAGACCATATGGCATTCAAAAATTGTAAGCACAAAAAACAAGTTAAGATTATTCAATTCAAATGTAATATCCACCCTCATTTATGCATGCGGAAGCTGGAAAACAACTAAAGAAATAGACAAGAAATTAGACTCTTTTGAAAACATATGCCTAAGGAAAATACTCGGTATAAAGTGGAATGAATTAAAGAACAATCCAGAGATAAGGCAGATGAGTGAACAACTCTCATGGGTGATCAGAAAAAGGAGATGGACATATACTGGTCACAAGATGAGAAGAAACAATCAGAGAATCTCAAAAAAGCTATCAAGTGGAACACAACAGGCTAAAGAAAAAAGAGGTCAACCACATGAAAATCTAAAAAAGACATTGTTAAAAGAAGCCAAATTAGTAGGCATAAAATCCCTTGATGAGGTTGAAAACCTCACTGAAAACAGGAAACTTGCCGAACTGCCATGCGAGCCCTATGTGACATTTAATGGCTCGGGAAGGATGCAAGATGTAAGACTGGCTATTACCAGGTTGGGCAGTATTTTTCAGAAGAACATGCAGCTCCTGCCAACCTCATTTCTTTTTATCCTTTTGAAGCATCCAAGATTTCTTAAAATATGGGCCCATCAGTGCAGTCACAGTTCTAAACCACACCAGTTTGAGTTCAGTTTGTGTTGTTCAAGATCAGTCAAGGAAAAAACAAGCACATACGTTAGTAGCAAGGTCATCAACAGATCAGATCATGGCTTTAAGGTTTCAGAACATTATAAGAATCATTTAGCAGACAACATATGCTTCCCCCCCTCCATCCCAAAAAAAAATTCTGCAGTGTACCAACAGGAATCAAGAACAGCAAAGATGGAAAAGAAAGTAAGACACAATCCAGCAAAGTTGACTCTGGTGACCCACTATCATTGTTAAAATTGGATTCATTTAGTGCTGCTTCATTACTTTAGAAATGAGTGAAGCACGGTCATCTTCATTATCATCATCATCGCCTCTCACTCCCTTGAGAGCATAGGCCATGGATAAAGGCTCTTTAGTCATCCTTGTTCTTGGAATTATTCTCTGCTTCCTTCCATGTGTATCCTTTGTCTCTGAGTGCTGTCATAATTTCTCTTCTCCAAGTAAGTTCAGGTCTTCCTCGTTTTCTATTTCCTTGAGGATTCCATGTCGTTGCCTGTCTTGCAATGCTGGTGTCGGGTTTCCTCAGAGTGTGGCCAATCCACCTCCACTCCTAGACATGATTTGTAGGTTCATATGTTCTTGTCCTGCCCTTTCCCAGACCTCTTCATTCCTGATCATGTCCTGCCATCTTAACAGGACATAATTAATTAACACATTTAGGTGTTGCATTAAAAAATTTTATCACCTTTAATCACATGAATAAATGGTGAAACTCTGAGATGAGTCAACAGCTCAAAATAAACTTTTTTTTTTAAATTCTGAGATCATAATACAAATTAATTTAGCACCGATTCATTCTGTCAAAAATGCTGTCTTTAAAGTGACATGAAGATGAAAAATAAATTACTCTCTGATATTAAATTATTTATTCAGCCATTTGGTTAAATAGACCAGTTTATTTACACTTGTCTGTTCAAAGAATGCTCTTTTTTTTCTAATTAACAGCATATCCAGGTACAAAAAAAAAACAATCTTCAAACGGGACAGTAGTAGATGGGGATGCTAATTATTTTCTAGTAAACTTAGCCAGAACTGGGTATTTGTCCTGCTGCAGCCTCCTCCAGTGTCATAGATTCAAGTCAGTGTCAGTTCTGTATCACTCAACAGCTCTTTTATAGAGGAGGAATGAGGCACTGGTGACTCTTCAAGGTCTGATGACAGTTTGTTCAATTGCATTTTATTTCTGATAGTTTTTCAGTGTGTATTGGTATGATAAACCAGTATACCTCAGCAGATATATAGACCAGGACGGTGATACCAGAAAGGAAATTAGAATTAGAATTGCAAAAGCAGCATTGACCTTCAAGAATCTTGAGACCATATGGCACTCAAAAATTGTAAGCACAAAAAAACAAGTTAAGATTATTCAATTCAAATGTAATATCCACCCTCATTTATGCATGCGGAAGCTGGAAAACAACTAAAGAAATAGACAAGAAATTAGACTCTTTTGAAAACAAATGCCTAAGGAAAATACTCAGTATAAAATGGAATGAATTCAAGAACAATGCAGAGATAAGGCAGATGAATGAACAACTCTCATGGGTGATCAGAAAAAGGAGATGGACATATACTGGTCACAAGATGAGAAGAAACAATCAGAGAATCTCAAAACAAGCTATTAAGTGGAACACAACAGGTTAAAGAAAAAAGAGGTCAACCACATGAAAATCTAAAGAAGACATTGTTAAAAGAAGCCAAATTAGTAGGCATAAAATCCCTTGATGAGGTTGAAAACCTCACTGAAAACAGGAAACTTGCCAAACTGCCATGCGAGCCCTATGTGACATTTAATGGCTCGGGAAGGATGCAAGATGTAAGACTGGCTATTACCAGGTTGGGCAGTATTTTTCAGAAGAACATGCAGCTCCTGCCAACCTCATTTCTTTTTATCCTTTTGAAGCATCCAAGATTTCTTAAAATGTGGGCCCATCAGTGCAGTCACAGTTCTAAACCACACCAGTTTGAGTTCAGTTTGTGTTGTTCAAGATCAGTCAAGGAAAAAACAAGCACATACGTTAGTAGCAAGGTCATCAACAGATCAGATCATGGCTTCAAGGTTTCAGAGCATTATAAGAATCATTTAGCAGACAACATATGCTTCCCCCCCTCCATCCCAAAAAAAAATTCTGCAGTGTACCAGTAGGAATCAAGAACAGCAAAGATGGAAAAGAAAGTAAGACACAATCCAGCAAAGTTGACTCTGGTGACCCACTATCATTGTTAAAGTTGGATTCATTTGGTGCTGCTTCATTACTTTAGAAATGAGTGAAGCACGGTCATCTTCATTATCATCATCATCGCCTCTCACTCCCTTGAGAGCATAGGCCATGGATAAAGGCTCTTTAGTCATCCTTGTTCTTGGAATTATTCTCTGCTTCCTTCCATGTGTATCCTTTGTCTCTGAGTGCTGTCATAATTTCTCTTCTCCAAGTAAGTTCAGGTCTTCCTCGTTTTCTATTTCCTTGAGGATTCCATGTCGTTGCCTGTCTTGCCATGCTGGTGTCGGCTTTCCTCAGAGTGTGGCCAATCCACCTCCACTCCTAGACATGATTTGTAGGTTCATATGTTCTTGTCCTGCCCTTTCCCAGACCTCTTCATTCCTGATCATGTCCTGCCATCTTAACAGGACATAATTAATTAACACATTTAGGTGTTGCATTAAAAAATTTTATCACCTTTAATCACATGCATAAATGATGACTAATCAACAGCCCTAGAAGATAGTAAACAGTCTTTTTTTTCCAACCCTTTGAATCAAGTACAAGAACTTAACTGCAGGGAGAACAAGATCTAAAGTTAATGGAGAGATCATGAAAAACTGGCATAAGACAAAAGGAAAGCACTATCCTATCTCCCAAGACTAGTGATGGTGACACACATAAAGTGAAAAATGCTATTGGACATCCTAATGGAACATTGCACCTGTCTCTCACACAGAGATCAGTGGTTCAAGTTTGGATGGAAGCACCCAAGATATCACAGAGGTCGGTAGTTCAAGTCTGGATGGAAGCACCCCAGACATCACAGAAGTCAGTGGTTCAAGTCTGGATGGAAGCACCCCAGACATCACAGAAGTCAGTGGTTCAAGTCTGGATGGAAGCACCCCAGACATCACAGAAGTCAGTGGTTCAAGTCTGGATGGAAGCACCCCAGACATCACAGAGGTCAGTGGTTCAAGTATGGATGGAAGCACCCCAGACATCACAGAAGTCAGTGGTTCAAGTATGGATGGAAGCACCCCAGACATCACAGAAGTCAGTGGTTCAAGTATGGATGGAAGCACCCCAGACATCACAGAAGTCAGTGGTTCAAGTATGGATGGAAGCACCCCAGACATCACAGAAGTCAGTGGTTCAAGTATGGATGGAAGCACCCCAGACATCAAGCTGTTTGAACTGGGCACTAGGCTCCTTCCAGAAAAGGCAGTTAGGTGTGACTCTGACCACATCACCCTGTAGTATGCTGTGTGGTCATTGAAAATATGGGCAGTAACATTTAGATCTAAATGCCTCTATGACGTGATAGAGAACACCATAAAAACACGGACAGCATATGATACAGCAAACATGCTGCAGGATCATCATAATTTACAGACAGAAAATGTAAAAAAAAAAAAAAAGAAAATGACATACATTTTCCTGGTGTTGCCGGATATTAGTCTGCGTCTGGATAAATCAGAAGAATCTCTCATTTTTGAAAACCCATCTGCTTTCCAGTTAGGAAACATGGGACTGCTCATTGTTTGTCCAATGTTCTTTATCAGCTGACTGTTGCTTTGATCTGGGCACAAAGGAAGAACATCACTTAAAAATGACTGCATTAATGGAAATTGGTTACACATGAGTAAATCAGCAATAGGAACAGGCTAAAAATTAATCCTTTCAAATCTGCATTTGAAACAGTCATGGGGATTTACTTGACTTTCACAAACATCCCTTAAAACTATTTGGAAAATCCTACACACTCCTTTCCTATGGTTATTTTTAGCCAGCTGTTATAGCATTTGTTGTTGACCAATGAAATGGTAGGTGAAAGGAGAAAAAAAATGTTCATGAATTTTAAAATATTTTCTAAAAAAAAAAAAGGGAGAAATTTTTAATTTTTAAAAATCTTTCAATAAGCAGACTCTGAAATGTTAGCATCATCATAGCTGAAGCAATGAATTATTAATCTCACCTAGCAAACAAATATAGTTGTAAGAAAGATATGGCAATGAGTAGAAGCGAGCTAATTTTCTCTTTTAAAACTGATATTCTATATGGAGATGTAGAACAGCTGAACAGGACCTGTATGTTTCATTATCTGACACAAGGGAAAAAAAGTGAAAACTCGTAAACCCGGGGATCAGAAAAGTCAAAGTCAAAAAGTTCTCTTTTAAAACATGAAAATAATGAAATGAAACTCATGAAAATGATAAATGTCAATAACCAACCTAAAGATGAAATCAACAAAAGCAAGAAGACTGCAATCACTCTTGGAGTAATTCTAGTTAACTGGAACATCAGTTAGTCAGAAAAGCTTTTTATTTGAGACAAAATGTGAACATAACATTTTTTTACCTTGAATTTGCTCTACTTCGTATGGTCAGCCCCTATCACTTTACTGAGGCAGTGACAGTTCTAATCATAACTGGCATGCCAGTTAAAACAAAATTACATGGTTACCACATCAAAGTCACTGAGGCCAAAATGGTACAGAATGTGACCCATAGTATCAAAGTCACCGAGGCCAAAGTGGTACAGAATGTGACCCATAGTATCAAAGTCACCGAGGACAAAATGGTACAGAATGTGACCCATAGTATCAAAGTCACCGAGGCCAAAGTGGTATGAAAATGTGACTTGCAGCTAAAAACAGATGAAAATGAGTTGTGTCAGGTGCTGGGGCTATTCAAAAGTTTTCAGAACAAAACTCAGCACAAAACAGGAAATGTGGGGCCAGATAACAGGCTGTTCAGATGCAGATAACAGGTTGTTCAGATGCAAAATGCCACACATTAAAGAAATCAGCCTTATTGAAAAAAAGCAAGACTACACATAGAAATCAGCTTTGTTGAAAAAAGCAAGACTACACATAGAAATCAGCCTTGTTGAAAAAAGCAAGACTACACACAGAAATCAGCCTTATTGAAAAAAGCAAGACTACACATAGAAATCAGCCTTGTTGAAAAAAGCAAGACTACACATAGAAATCAGCCTTGTTGAAAAAAGCAAGACTACACATAGAAATCAGCCTTGTTGAAAAAAGCAAGACTACACATAGAAATCAGCCTTGTTGAAAAAAGCAAGACTACACATAGAAATCAGCCTTGTTGAAAAAAGCAAGACTATACATAGAAATCAGCCTTGTTGAAAAAAGCAAGACTACACATAGAAATCAGCCTTGTTGAAAAAAGCAAGACTACACATAGAAACCAGCCTTGTTGAAAAAAGCAAGACTACACATAGAAACCAGCCTTGCTGAACAAGCAAGGGTAACTATTAAAGAAATAGCTTTGTTGAACAAGAGTGGGTACACATAGAAATCAGCCTTTCTGAAAAAGCAAGGGTATATATTACAGAAGCCAGCATTGTTGAACAAGAGGGGGTACAGATTATAGATACCAGCTTTTTTTTAACAAGAGAGAGAGTATATATTATAGAAATTAAATTTTCTGAACAAACAAGGCTACACATTACAGAAACCAGCTTTGTTAAACAACAGAGGGTTTAGATTACAGAAACTAGCTTTGTTGAAAAAGAGAGGGTACACATTATAGAAGTCAGCCTTGCTGAACAAGTAAGTAGTTTGAATTTGTAGGAATCAAGTCTTGAATTTGTCTGTTCTGAGAAATGGAAGGAGTAAATACAGAACACTGATTATTCTTATAATAGCTGTGTTGTTTTGAGCACATATGACTATAGGCACTGTAGAGGTTTTGTATAACACATAGAACTATCTGGGTGATTCTGATAAGAAATTTCCTTGCTGTTTATATTATACTTTCTTTGTTTCTGAAGTTATTCTGGAGAAATATTTGTACCAAAACTAACTTAAATACGGAATGTTTGTGCTTTTTAGTAAATGCCAGTTTCTTTTACCTCTGATTCTTATTTTGGAAATGAAAAGACTTCATTTTTTAAGCCCACTTGGGTAATTTTCACTTAATCAGAACAGCTTCTTAACTGAGATAGATGATCCTGTACCTGTGTCTCATTTAACAGGAACCCACTATATAACTGAAATTATTTTATTTATTTGTACAGAAACTGAACATATATACTAAGACAATACTAATACAAAAATAAATAATTACTTAAATATGACTCTCTGAAAAACCTACCATATCCTCTTGCTGAATGCTTTGTGACAGTCATCCCCAAGGTTCTTTGTTCTTGTGTGGTTGGCATAGGTGGCTGTGTGAAAGTGCCTGCATCACCAGGGATGGACGCTTTTAATACCTCTTTGATGTACTTGATTACATCATCACGGTTCCTTTTTATGTTAGCTGCCCCTTCCTTTGCTTTGCTATTGGAGACAAAACAAAATTTGTTTTTCTTATATTTGTAATGATGCAAAGCATCCCAGTCTTCATAGTTAATACAATTAATTCTAATATTTTATAGTGACATGATAAAAGAATTTTGCTAAATATTTGTTCATTTATGTGACCAGACCTTTGCAGAGCATTGCTCTTGAGACAGTCAGTCTTAAAACATTTTTTGTGCCAAAATACATGCTTCAGTGAGTGTGGTATTTAGCATGTCAGAAATGTCATGAGCCAATCATCTTATGAGTTAACAATTTCTTCATGCCATTAATTATATTTATTTTCTGTTACTGTTCTCTCTAGGTCATACTTATACTTGTAGTACATAAACATAATGTAGTACATAACACAAATTGTTTTGGTTATCTCCCTGAAAGAAGAAAGGCACATAATTATTGTTCATATTTTTGTCTGTTGTGTTGTTTTTATGTGATCCTTGAACAAGGTTTTTGCTGAAATATTGGATTGTTGTATGTTTCTCATTTATACATGCTCACCTTACTTTCTGCCATTCTTGTTTCTGCCCACTTTCCTCACTCTTTTTATCTTTTTGTAAAACTGAACCACACATCTCCATCTGATTTATTACTAGAACCAGTTTTATCGCAGTTGTCATTTCTCTTACATCTCATATTGTATAGAAATGAATAAGAGGACTTGCACAAGAATTGTTTTTACTTCAGCATGCATGGAAATATGGAGACTAACTGCAACTGTAAAAAAGGGGCTTAACTCTGTTGCTGGTCCTGGGGAATGGCCTCATTACACTCGGGGAATGGCCTCATTACACTCGGGGAATGGCCTCATTACACTCAGGGCATGTCCATACGTGGTCAATCCTTGACATCAGGATTTCTTTAAATGTTTTTAGGGAGATGACTTCAGTGTTGAATGCATGTTGCCTGTGATCTAGCATTTAGCTGGGATTTGCAAACACTGTCCTTGGTTACATGTAGTGCATTGAGTTGTATGTGATAGGTATTTTATAGAGGAAGTTGCCTTTGCATTTGTTCATCAAGGTGTTGCTTGATGGATCTGTTCAAGTCCTATTTGTCTATTTTGATGAGGCCCTCTGGTTTGGCCCTTACTGCTAGCTGGTCAGCTTTGTTAATAAATGAGAATGTTGTTGGAAATACAAAGAGTGGGACCCTAACATCATTCAACTTGTATACCTACCCAATCCTAATCTCTGTTATGGCTATTAGCTGCTGCAAAGTTCCCATGCGATGAATAAACATGCCAAACATCTGAATCAACAGCAACAGCAGCAACAAGAACACAAAGCTCATTCCCAGAACACTTTCCTGACAGTTTAATGAAAGGACTTATTTATGAAAATGAAATAAAAAGTTCTAACATAACATCTGATTTGTTCTTAAATATTTTCACTTTTTTTTTTAGAAATATGTGTGATGTGTACATTAAGTAACAGAGTGTGAAGCCTTTATATTGAGGCTGGCTGTGAATCTTACATCTTACATTCTTCCCATGCTGTTAAATGTCACACAGAGCTCCCATGGTAGTTACCAAGTTTTCTTGCTTTTGGCGAGCTTTTCAACCTCATCAAGGGACTTTATGCCTACTGATTTGGCCTCTCTTAACAATGTCTTCTTTTCAAGTGGTTTAAAGTGGTCGAGCTCTTTTTCTTTGGCCTGATGTATTCCACTTGATAGCTTGTTTTGGGATGCTCTGACTGTTTCTTCTCATCACATGACCGATATATGTCCATCTCCTACCAGTGAATACCCAGTAAAAAAGCCATGCATAAAAGCAAATCCTACTTCTTGCCAAATTGGTCCCAAGACACACAAAAATAAAACAACACAGTGAAGAAATATGTGAATATTGGACCATATAATTCTTATCAAATTATAACACATTTATTTAATGATATTATTTACCTTTTTTTCTTCTTTATTTTTCTTTTTAAAGGGTATTGATCTGAGGGACTGGGAGTAGGCTCAGATGACACACATCTAACAAACAAATACCAGATGGGAATAGGCTCAGAAGACACACATCTAACAAACAAATACCAGATGGGAAAAGGCTTAGAAGACACACATCTAACAAACAAATACTCATAAAAAACACATTTCACAGGCTTCTATTTTGCAGATTTACTATCACCATATAAAATGTACTGTGGTGTATTGTTTAGAATTTTGTAAATAACTGACTGTTTATGTTATTGGTAAGGCTTGTGGTCAACAGTTTAAGGAATTAAGGTTTGACGGTGGCACAAACATTATTCACCGAATCTCATTTTAACGGGGGTTATGCACCTCCTGATCTCCACAAATGACAAAGACCAACTGTATACATATTTTTAATTTAGTAAAGTTATGGAAACTGAAAGTTACTGCCAAAAAGTGATGTGAGTGGTGACTTTATTATAGTAAAACTTTTGTAATATTGAATTATTTCTGCACTTCTATTTTCTGCCTTTATTTATTTTTTAATAGATGCACTCAAGTAAATCTTTCATCCAGTTATTTGCTAATGGAAATGAAATACCTTACACTGTATCAGGCAAGTCAAGTTGGGGAGGACTGATACATAAATGAGGCTGCAAAAAAGAAAAAGCTTCCCTCTTGGGTGGACTATGAAAATCAATGAAAAATGCCAGTGGACACATTTCAGTGACTTAGTTCCAATGCTAGAGGCTTTTATATATGCTACAGGTTTTAAATTTAGCACAAGTTCATGGTCAAAGGGCAACATTTATATCAGCCAATCAGATAATTAAATCACAAATCAAGCCATATATATATATATATATATATATATATATATATATATATATACTAACCTCAAGTTTGTAGTTGTGTCCACCATAGCTGTAACCAATGGAAAATCTGGCAGCATTTGTGAGTTGGAACATGAAGTTCAGTGCCATCCAGAGAAGATTTACAATGATCATAGCAAATGCAGATGAATTGCGAAGATCACGAAGACCATCTGCTATGTGTTTCTGTTGACGAATAGAATAAGGAAGGTTTGAATGATATTGATGATGTTGTGACCAAAAAGAAAGGCTTTAAACAAGTCTGATGGATTATTTCAATACTAATTTCTAAATATTAAAAATCAAGCATAACGCTACATGCTTACCATAAAACTGAGCTTGATATTTTCATATCGCTCTGTGTGTGCATGCATATATGGTACTGTCAAAGGTCATGAGAGTCTTTCTTCTTCTTCGTTGAACACTTTCAGATGTCAGCTTGGATATCTTTGAAGAATGCGCTATTTTTCTTAGGTCACCATACAGCTTGTCACGGATTAGTATAGGTGACAGCCAAAAGGACTGCCTTGATTTTTCAAATGAAGGGTGGTCCTGTAACATGCTGTGCTATCATTTTGTCTGTTATCACAGGTGCATTCATCAGTTGTGTAAATCTTGAGCCTGTTAAACATGTGATGTCTCAGTCTGTTGTGACCTGTTCTGAATCTAAAAATCTTGACTTGTTCCTCTCTGTTGCGCTGATAGTAGGGGTTATGGGAGCAAACTCCAAATGAAAAATCTGGAGGGGGGGGGCCTAAGATATTTGGTGGAGAGATTCCTTAGCCTGCCTACCTTCTGGCAGACTATGTTAGATTTTAGACATGGATTATGTCCTTTCTCTGGAGCTGATTGGCAGAGTCATGAGGAGAGAAAGTGCAACATGAGTAGACACGTTCTCAATACAAATTTCCCCGGAGAAGCAGGATATGATGTACACAAGAGAGATATCAGCCACAATTAATATTTGCCTTCTTCAAAACCATATATGTATGTAGACATAAGTTACCATAATTCACTTGTGAAAGACTGATAAATAAAACAAAAGGTTCCTTTCATTACAGTGCATATACCTTTTCATCAGGTGTTGGATGAATAGGCAGAAGATACTTTGTGACAAATTCCTGCCAGAACTTCATTTCCACCTTGTTTCCCTGCCAAAATAAGAATCAAAGCTTTACACAAATCAGTTCTTTTTATGTAACCACCATCACTATTCTTCATCATATCCGGGAACATATAAACAGAAATGAAAAGTCTCCATTTAACCTGGTTTTTAGTCTCCATTTCTGCTCCCTATCTTGTCTTTCATGCACTATATGTTAAAGTCTAAAAAGTTGTACTTTTTTTTTCTCCTAATGGAATCTAGTCCATTACCTGGCTTTTGTTGTCTCTTATTTTCAATCCAGGAACTTTACTGAACCATTACAAGAAGTCCATAAAGAAACATCCAAGTATAGAAAAAAGATGAGCATCGTGCCAATTTTGATGAGTGAAAAAGCAAGACTGCATGAAGAAAAGCAACAGTTTACAAATATATAAATATAATTTTCATAAATGATAAAAAAGAATACAGAATTGATTAGATACAGAATACAGACATAGCTGACTTGGCCTGAGCAAGTCTACTTTTTATTTAATTGTGACATTTCCCATCAGCTGTTATAATTGTTCCTAAGTAATTGAATCTATCAATTTGTTTCAGTTCTGTGCCATCAATGATAATGCTTCATTTTGATGGTATTCTTTTCTTTGAGATGGCCATCACTTCAGTGTAAGTTCTATTCAGACTGAGACCTTTACTTTTACTTTCATGAACCACGAATCCTGATGGTGCCATTTCTTATTTAGTATCTTCTTGCTACATTTAGTATTCTTAAACATCTCATTTCTATGGTGATGATTTTCCTTTTGTGTTTGGCTGTTAGTGTCCATGTTTGACACTGACAGCACAGAGCTGGGAAGAAAATTGTGTTGTCATTCATTCATTCATTTGCATGTCCTTTGCAGAACTTTGCCTCCCTAACAGCACTCCTGTAGGCCTCTCAGTTGTGAGCAAGATGGCCTGCTGCTGCTGCATCCATTTGCAGATCATCAACAATGTCTTGCAGCCATCTTCGCCTTGGTCTTCCTCTCTTTCTTTTTCCCATTATGTACCCTTCCAAGATGGTCTTCTCTAAATTCTCGTGATGTTTAATATGTCCAAAATATTTAAGTTTTCTCTTTTTAATCCTCTTTACTAGCCAACCTTCTTCAATATTAAGTTCGTGTAGTATGGATATAGTATGGATATAATAGAGACCTCCTATAATAGGCCACCCTACTGGATGGGCTGTCAGTGTGGCTAGGAAGAAAGTCACCGGCGGATCTCATAATCAAGTATAATGACAGGGAATTATGGAGAGAAATGATTGCCTACACCATTGCATGGCACTTAATTGACTGACTGAGTATGGATATATTTGTTCTTTTTTGTGTCCATGATATTTGAAGAACTCTTCTGTAGCATTTACATTCAAAGGCATTTATGTGTTTCTCAGCTGTTTTGTTAAGTGTCCAGGTCTCACAGGCATATGTTGTGATGGGAAAGATGCATGCTGTTAAAAATCTTATTTTTGTAGTTCTGTCTGTTCCTCTCCACAGATTCTTTAGTTTTTTTACTTTCTGAAGAGTGATAGATGTTCTCCTTTTAATTTCCCTCATTGTATCTCCATTATTAGTTAGTAATGATCCAAGATATTCAAAACTCTCCACCACTTCCAATTTTTCCTCATTGATTTATATTTCAGGTGCCTTATTTGTTTTGTTTTTCCATTCCTTTTTTGTGTTGTGGACAGTAATACTGTGTCATCAGCATATCTAATGTCTGGTATTTCATAACCTCCAACTGTTATGGGATCATAATATTCTTTGTCTACATTTTCTCTAACAATCCTCATTATATTTTCAATATACAAGTTAAATACGCAAGGTGACAATATGCACCCCTGACATCTTTATATTGCTGAATTCTAGATTTGTTGGGTAATTTCTAAAGCTGTTACTTTCTCTCACTGGGCTTGGAGGACTTCTTTACAATCCTCAAGATCTGGGATCTCTGTGAGAGTTTTACTGTCATACAACAAAATTATGATCAAGACTCTTCTATCTTCCAGCAGTGCTCATAGCAACATGATTTTTTGACAATATTAGTAAAGGATCAATTTTTTTGCCATGAAGTCCACTACAGCAAGTCATGAATGCTGTCTTTGCACATTCCACATTGCACCTTTATTACATGATCCTCACCATTTCATCACTTCTCATAGCTTGAGAAATCATGCAGTAATAAAATATACTATCTTCCCAGCACAAGTTCTTCATTAGGAAACTTTTGTTAATGTTTATATCATTGGAAAAATGCTTATTTTCAAACAAGACTTACAATAATTTTAGTTCCATTGCCAAGACCTTTATCTTTGGCCCATAAAGGGTTCCTTAATGGATTTCTAGGCTTCTTTCGCTTCTTCTTGTTATCCTCAGTCAAATTTGCAGTTGGAGTTTTTTCCTGTTGGTGTAAATAACAAAAAAATAATCAAAATAAAAATACAACATTCTTTTTTGAAATCATCTCTTCAGCTCTGGAATCAATATAACAGTAATGAGCATGCAATAACCTTTGAATAAAGAAACAATTCACTTTTGACTGCACGACTTCCACCTCTCATAATGATATAAGAAGTATCCATCCAGACGAACATAAATATTGGGCAAGTCAAAATGAATTTCCTGATAGAATCCCATAAACCACTTACAATATTTGATGAATATCAAAGGGGGGGGGGGGACTTTTCAGCAGTGAAAAACAAAATAACACAAAATAACACCATGGGGAGTTACAGTTCCCCCTCCCAAAATAGTGGATGACATCCCCTTTCTTCCCTACAACATCTTTAACTTACTGCAAGGCCTCAGATCTCTGAGTTTCACTGTCATACAACAAAATTCTGATCAAGACCCTCTTCTTCCTCCCAGCAGTGCTCATAGCAACATTATAGACTAATTAGCCAGTTTGTGATGCCTCAATTACACACCTTAATTGTCTTAGTTGGACAATATAGCACTCTTATACAATTACACTCATTACATACAAGGACACCTCATTACACAATGTAAACTGAGATGACAATACTAGAAGAATGACATGATTATCAGAACTTGCTAATCTAGAACTGGACCATACAATGGACCACCAGTTTACAAGTGACATATAAGAATTCATGATACACAAAAGCTTTTTATACTGGCCAAATATAACCATGATACAAGAAAAATTCATAACACAGATTTCTAGCTAGTGAAGCTATGAAAACAGTTCTAGTCTTATTACTCAGGAAAAGATGATGTTGAAAGTACCACAGTAAGCATGAGGCAGTGCTGAATCAAGGATAACTTTGCAAGAATAATGGTATGGTTAACAAGCCCACTAAATCAAAGCTGCCCAAGACCCTATCCCATCTCTTTGTTAATACTCCTAGCAATAAGCTAGTAACACACAATAATTAGTGTATGAGTATATAACGATACACGAAGCCACTGCAGTAAAGCTGTGATACCAAAATGTATAAACTAGAAAAAAAAGTAGGAACAGCTTTATTACTTAATGACTACAAAGTTGTGACGTTTCGGCGTGAGCCTTACTCATACAAAAACACAAGGACGAAGAAACAGAGAGAGAGGAGATAAAATATAAATTCACATTAATGCTATGTTTAAAAAAAAATCAAATAAAATGAATGGAGCACTTAGCTGTAACTTGTAAGAAGCTGTGGCTTGTCCGACGCTGTGTGTCAGAAATGCGCACGGTGGAGTGTAGAGAGTATTTAATGGAGACCTGAGATGTGTGATAGGTGGGTCATAACCGAGGGTGGTGGGTGGGGAAACCATAGACAGGGGAGAGAGGGATACAATGGTAATCTTGCTGGGAGGAGGTGAAATATAGGATTATGGTTAGGGTAGAGGGGTTGTAATGTGATGCTGTGAAGAAGTTCTGAGCTATGTGTAACAAAGAGAAGGGAGTGGAACTTAGTGGGGAGGGATTATGATTGTGGAACAGGAGAATGTTAGGTGTAGCTGAATAACGAGTTCAAACCACGTGGTTCCAGAATCCCATATTCCTAACTGTAGTGGTTCAGTAATAAGCTAAGTTTGGGTACAAGGACAGTGCTGGTGTGGTCCCCACTTTGATGAAGTCTGCCACAAAACTCACATTCTGAATCTATTTCAAAAGTAGAATTATAGCAAGCTAGCGAAATTCACTCTCAGTTCAGTATGATGACGAGTTCCAACATTTTCAAGATATCAACTGCTAAGAACATCCAAATCAGTTTCAGGGAGATAAGCTTACTTCCTTTGGCTCTTTGTGTTCTAATATCAGTTTCCTTACCAAACTTCCCATCTTTTGTGAACATACATCCAAGATACTTGACTTCTTTTACTTGTTGTATTTTGCTGTCTTCAGTATATGTACATTCAATGGGCTTGGCATTCTAACTTTCATGGTCTCTGTTTTGGCAGTGTTGATTTTCATATCATAATGTTTACAACCCTGATGGAGATTATTCATATGCTCTTGTAAGCAATCCTGGTTCTTGCGTACTATACACTGATAGTCTAGGAGCATAAGTTTGTTCAGTTCTAGTGGGTTTGGGTTTATTTCTTTTGTTATTCTGTCCATATAGATATAAATAGTAATGATGACAATACGCAAGCTTGTCAGACTCCTGCTGTTACACTGAACAAATCCCTATTGCTCACTGTTGTCCTTACTGCACTTTGACTATTTGTGTATAATAACATTATGTTTTCCAACAGATGTTCAGGTACACCATATTCCTCTAATATTGCCCATAACTTGTTTCTGTTAACTCTGTCAAAATCTTTTTCTTGGTCCACAAAGATGCTGTTAAGTTCTTGGTCATATTCAGTGGCTTTTTCACAGGCTTGATGCAAATAATGCATCAGAGCATCTTCTTCTTTTCCTCAATCTAAATTGTGCTTCACTCAGTTGAGTTTCTATAGCCTGTCTTTTTCTGCCTTCTAAAATCTTTGCTAAGAAATGAGAACACAAGACAATTGGTAGGAACTGCACCATGCCTACAATACAAAGAAACAAAGAATTAAGTGGTCTGGCCATTTAATGAGAATGACGCACAATACAGTCAGCTGTGAGGGCCATCAACCATAGAATTACAGGACACAGATCAAGATGAAGACCCCAGAAAAGATGGACAGATGGAGTTATAGAAACATTCATGAATTATAGCATGAACTCATATGGCTACTCATATGGCCTAAAAATGGCAACTACATCTCCCCTCAACACCTTACAGTACATCAGGAAGGACAGAGTAAAGAAAGATCCATTTTGCTTCTTCTAGTCATGCACTGTTTGTCTCTCACTAAATCATTTTTCCATGTTATAAAAAAAATAAACTGCAGCAAAACAATGTTGTCAAAGACAATTCTATTTTAGGAGCTAATGTGACTCTGCATGAGCAAATGATTCTTCAATGTGATTCTTTTTTACACTCATGGTCACTCTTATAAATAAGTGATTGAAAAATAACATAAAATTCCAATAAACTGGTGAACATTTATGTAGGAAGAAAATATCACATCACAAAATTTTATTGTAATGAATAGCCCAGTCTGGATGGACTTTCCTGCAGAGATTTTAATAAATAATTGCATATTATCAGCTATGTGATTGTTATTAGCAAATCATACCACATGCCCACACTGAACAAAATGAAAGAAATTTCTTTAAAAGGACCACATTTTTCAACTCCAGTTTATTTAAAATATTTTTTTTTTCAGTTTATATTTTGTATCGAATTGCTGCCATTCTATTTAAAAAATTCTGCTTCCATAAAACACGTGAAGCCCCATGATGATTAACTTACCTCAGTTTGAAGTGATTCTGAAGGCTTCACAGATTTTGACAAAGATGTAGATGGCTGTTGACCTTCTCCTGGCTGGTCTACAACAACAGAGGTCAGCTGGTCAGAGACACGATCACCAAGTCCTTCTTTCTTCAACAGTTGCTGAATAACAAAGTTTTTTTTTTAAAACAGAAAAGACCATTTTTTAAAATAAAAACTTAAGTCACAAATTTGATTGATTAGGAAACTCTGTCCTTGCTTCTGATTGTTAAAAAAGTCAGTGGTGAAACAATTCTAAAATCTAAAATCATTAAATACTTTACATTTCAAATGACACCACCTATCCACCCACTCATCCATGCCTTTCCAAAGAACTACAAGGTTGGTTCGGTAAATAATGAGACATTTTATTCAGCCAGTCAGCAGGGCCTGGAGAGTGGGGGTGAATTCTCTGGGGCTGAAGGTTAGTGGGGGATGCTAGGTAAAGGGTCGATATCTCATCATTTGGCTCTGAGCTTTTACAGAGTGCAGATCACTTGCAAAATGGTCAGCTGTTTAAGTGCTGCGTAACAGTCAAAATGCAGAAGAGTGTTGAGCAGTGATAAAGTTTTGTGTTCAATTTGAAAAATCCATGACTGAGATGCTCCCTATGATACAGAAAGCCTATGGGAAGGATGCATTATCGAAAGCACAAGTGCTTCGGTGGCACAAGATGTTCAATGAAGGAAGAGAGAGCGTCAAGGATGAACAATGCACAGGGCACCCATTAATGTCTCACACTTTTGACAATGTTGATAAGGTGAAAGCAGTTTTGTATGTGTTAAATTTTCATTCGCTTACTATGCTTTTATCTGTTGTGTTGTTTTTGTATATGGTCCTTGAAAAAGACACTTGCTGAAATATTGAAGTGTTGTATGTTCTTCATTTATACATACTCTTCTTGCTTTCTGCCATTCTCATTCTTTGCTCACTTCCCTCTCTTTCTATATTTTTGTAAAACTGTATACCACTGTCTACCTTTGTAACATAAACATTGCACTCAAAATTACTATAATGCCTTGGTACAGCAACATACAAATATAGATCAGTATAGTGTCATAGAGAAAAAAATAATGCAAATACTGATCTATAAGTTATTATAAATATTTGAACAGATGTCTATCAATGAGGCTGATGTGCATTTGCGCCTTGCCTTTATACTTAATTGGGGGGGGGGAGATTGTCATGTTAGAAGACACTGTCCAATGTGACTCACAGCTGATATGCTAGCATCAGGGTTGGCAAAGCATGGTTGGCCAAGACCGTGTCCCATCTCTCTGTTGATACCCCTAGTTACAGGCCTAGCCTGGCTAATGGGGCAGGGACTGCTATATTCCCCATGGTGGTGGAGTCTGCTGAACAAGCACTGCATACCCACCCCCTGCTTTGTAGCTCCACTGAGGGACTGAAAAATAGCTGCCATGATCAGCTACAAAGCTGATACAAAGCCTTGCCTCAACATCTTCTATGCATCAGCTACAAAGCTGACACTAAGCTTTGCCTCAACATCTTCTATGCATCAGCTACAAAAAAAAAAACACCAGTTCATGGGTTCCAGGGAGATAGAAGAAGAAGAATAAGTTGGTGTCAACATTATGGCTTAAGAAATGCAGTTAGTCAAAACTCTTTTCTATCTTTAGATAGTGAGAATTTACAATAATTGTGCTTAACAACTGCTTTAGTCTCTACCCCACACTCATACCTTCAATGTAAAGGGCATATGCAAATTATTTAACCACTTCTTTAAAAAAAAATTAAATAGTTTTGGTCATTCTGTGATGAAAAATCTGGCAACTTACCGCTAGATTACTCTCTATTTTAGCCAGAAATTCTATCACTTTACCACCTTGTTGGACTTCACTCTCTGAGTTAGTAGCACCCAGTCCCATCTGTTCCTGTGGGGTTGCGCTTCTCTGAGGCACAAGTGACTTCACCAGCTTAGTCAGCTCTCGAATATGTGCTGTGTGCAAAATAATTTTTAAAAAAAAATAACATAAAGTATATATTTCTCAAAAGAAGTTCAGTTCTAATTTATTACTGGTTATTAAACAAGGGAAAAGATGCAGTGCTCAGTCTGGATGAGATAATGGCCAGCGACATGTCGCCGACTGCCTGTGTAAGGGCTGGTGAACTACAGCCGACCAAGACCCTATTCTTCCTTTAGGTGGTGGACCTTGAAACAGACAGCAGTCTGGCCAAGTGAATGATGGAAAGGTGAACCCAGTCCCAAAAATATGCAGAGTTAAAGTGAAATGTTTTGGGCCTTGCAAGCTAAAGCAACACGATGCCACAAAGGCCCTTCAGAATGCCAAAAAAGAATACGTAAAAAAATATGAGTTAAAATATTTATACTTCTGAGTTTATTTTTGCTCTCCTGCTGTGGACTCAGACAAAAATCCTATTTTCATTAGACCAAGTTCCACATAATGTTTTCCTCTATTAGCATTGATATCATGGACACATACAAAAAAGAACAAATATATCCATACTAAAAGAACTTACTATTGAAGAAAGCTGTCTAATAAAGAGGATTAAACAGAGAAAACTTAATATTTTGGACATATTAAACGTCATGATAATCTAGAGAAGACCATCTTGGAAGGGTAAATAATGAGAAAAAGAAAGAGAGGAAGACCAAAGCGAAGATGGCTGCAAGACATCGTTGATAATCTGCAAATGGATGCATCAGCAGCAGGGCATCTTGCTTACAACCGAGAGGCCTACAGGAGAGCTGTTAGGGAGGCAAAAGTTCGGCAAGGTACATGCAAATGACTGACTGACTGATTAGCATTGATAGTGTGCCTACTGTTGCCTCTATATTCCACTGTGTCCCTTGAGGCATACAGATTTTCTGTGTTTTCACAGACAGACTGTTTATTAGAAAGGACCACCATCTCAGCACTCTAGACATGTCCAAATGTGCTTTAATCTTCTTTTCAATACTTCTATCACTGCACAATGACTATAATACCTGTCCTTTATTGACTGACTATTCTTCCAGTGTTTTTAATCACCTGTTCATTTTTCACCACATCAACTTTCATGGGCCCAAACTCCTTCATTCATGATGAGAATTCACAGTTGTATTTTGTACAGGCAGCTTTTTATATGACATTTATGATGCTGGCTCAATCCAATATCTGACCTTTCTCTACACTACTGATTCTGCCATTTAATCTGTTCCTTCATTCCCAAAATGCCCATGGGGGCTGGCACAAAGATTAAGATTTGTCATTGGATCTGTAACATCTGGATAAGGTATGCATTTCTCACAGGTAGTTTTCCGGGACATTTTTTTCTTTCCCAGCACCATTATGCTTGGCAGTTAATCTTACAACTGGGTTGACTGGAGGGGGGGCGGAACCAGAAGCGGGTTTCAAAAACATAATCTGTAAGTGGGTCTCAAACACACAGTCTGTAAGTAGGTCTCAAACACACAGTCTGTAAGTAGGTCTCAAACACACAGTCTGTAAGTAGGTCTCAAACATACAATCTGTAAGTGGGTCTCAAACACATAGTCAGTAAGTAGGTCTCAAACACACAATCTGTAAGTGGATCTCAAACACACAGTCAGTAAGTGGGTCTCAAACACATAATCTGTGAAACAGAAGACAATACACCACTGAATGGTCTACTTATACCTCCTTAAGAGTTCTAAAAACACAACAGTTTTCTCATAAATGTTTAATACCCATATGATGTCAATGTGATGCTGCATCATGGCAGTGACATGGCAGATAGACTGAGTCAAATCTGGTCAATTTTCTACTCCCTTTCTTTGTTAAACCAGGTGCAAAGGAATGTGATGACCACCGGACTATCAGCCTCTCATGTCACATAACGAAGCTACTTCTGAGAATTATTATGAGAAGAACAAGGAAAAAGATAAAAATGGAAATAGATGAACAGTTCAGATTTGTTGAAGGAAAGGGAACACACAATGCCATTTATGCTTTACGAACACTAACAGAAAGAGCTTTAGAAGTACAGAAAGATCTCTACTTATGCTTCATTGATTACACCAAGGCATTTGACAAGGTGAAACATAATGAAATTATTAAAATGCTTGAAGACATTAATATAGATGGCAAAGACCTGAGGATTGTAAAACATCTATACTGGCAGCAAGAAGCAGCAGTTCAAGTTGAAAATAGAATAGGAAAATATCAACCTATAAAACAAGGGGTATGACAAGGATGTGTACTATCTCCAGACCTTTTTTCTCTGTACAGTGAGAATATTCTAAGAATGATCATCACAGAACCGGGCATAAAAATTGGAGGATACAATAATAACAACCTTTGGTATGCTGACGACACAGTACTGATAGCTGAGAACCTACAAGACCTGCAAAATCTCTTGGATAAAGTCGCCAAAGAAAGTGAACAGAAAGCCCTTACTTTGGACATCAAAAAGACAGAGACTATGGTTATATCTAAGAAACAGAATCCACCAGCATGCAGTATAAAAATAAATGGAACTATTCTAAAGCAGGTGCAGAAATTCAAATACCTTGGAGCAGTAATAACTTCAGATGGGAAATGCAGAACAGAAATTAGGAACAGAATAGGCCAAGCAAAGACTGCATTTCAGAGAATGAGAAACATAGTAGCCAACACATCCTTATCAATGAATGTTAGAAAACAAGTCCTAAAATGCTATATTGAACCTATCTTGTTATGTGGAAGTGAGTCATGGACAATAGGCAGGTCTGTACAAAAATCATTGGAAGCAGCAGAGTTGTGGTTTATTAGAAGAATGTTGCGAATCCCCTGGACAGCAAAAATAACTAATGAAGAATGTATGAGAAGAACTGGAGAGACAAAAAAACCTTGTCAAAAAGTTAAGAGAGAGACAATATACTTTCATAGGACATGCAATGAGAAGAGGGGGCATTGAAAATATTATAACAACAGGAAAATTAGAAGGAAGAAGATCAAGAGGAAGACCAAGAGAAATGATACTGGACAGTCTGACGGGATGGTGTGAGAGGAGATCACCAACTGAGCTGATGGCCTGAATGATGGATCGTGTACTCTGGAGAAGCACGGCACCTGATGATGATGATTTCTTTGTTACAGGATCCACCACCAACTTCAATACCAATGTACTTACAGAAATTACAACTATGCAAGACTTATAGTTATACCATTGATAATATTTTAAATAACATTAAATAACAGTATTTTTGCTAATATTAAAACAGTGATTTAGATAAACATATTGTATTAAAAAATAGTGATTTAGATAAACATTCTTTTATAAACATTCTAATAAACATTCTTTAAACATTCTAATTCTTGTTAACTATATCTTCAAATTCTTTTACAATGACATTTAAAAATAAGTTATAATTTTATCACAGAGAATTTATGTGTTCCAAATTTTCATTACATTAAACGAGAAACTGTTTTCTGAAAACTTATTTTCACAATTCGCTTGATTCTTAACTGTTCTGTTACCACTCCCTGTTTGATTGTGAAAGTACGTACAAACAAAACTATTAATTCCTACCTTCTCCTGTGTTAAATAACTTGGCTAAGATTCCTCTCTTTGGTTTGCCTTTTTCTTGTTCCTCTTTTTCCTTCTTCTTCCTTTCTAATTCTAACCTCTCTGCTTTTGTTGGCACCTCTCTAGTTCCCCATGAGACATCATTCAAGTTGCATATTGAGTAAATAACTAGTAAAAGGTAGCCAGATGGGATGGTCAATAGATAGAGCACCCCATGCACAAGACAATAAATTTCCTGGACAGATAAGGAGAGTTTTCAAACTTTCAATGTAAGTGACAGTTATAATACAGAAAACACAGCAAACAACACAAAATACTGTTATAAAAATGGCAGACTCATGTGAAGAACTTTACTCAGAGACCTGATCTACATATGATATCTTATTTTCTCATCAATGAGAGCCATAAGTGCACAGCAATTTGATGTGCCTTGCCCTGCATGCAGACAATCTTTGAGACTGTCTCAGTACAAGTGTCATGCATGCTTTATTTCACAAGTGTGTCAAGATGCTGTAATGACCCACACAGTCTTTTCATGTGGTCTATTTGTGGCTTATCAAGTGATGTTAGAAGTGGAACTATCATGTGGAACTATCATGTGGCTGAGGAAAAAGAGGTCAACCATGTGAAACTCTAAAGAGGACATTGTTAAGAGAGGCCAGCTCAGTGGGAATAACATCCCTTGATGAGAGTGAAAAGCTCGCTGAAGATAGGAAATCTTGGTGAAATACAATGCGGGCCCTGAGTGATGTTTAGTGACACGTGAAGGATGTAAGAATTTGTAGCTTATGAGAAAATGGTGAAGAGAAATGAAAAATGGCATTGGTCAATAATTAGTCTTGGGGCAAAGATGCAGTACTCAGGCTGAATGAAATAGTGGTCTGCAACCAATAGCTGACTGTTTGTGTCAAGGTTGGTGAGTCACAGCTGACTGAGACCCTTTTTTCACCTTGAAGTGGTGGCCAAGTGAACAGGGATCACAATGGGAAGGCAAACCTAGTCCCAAAAATATGGCAAGCTGAAGTTTGATGTATTAGGCTGTAAGGTCCTTGGCTGGAATTAAGCTTTGAGAGCATTTGTTGCAGAGTTAACAAAATAACCTAAAAAAATTATCAGAAAATGTTGCATTTAAATAAATAATCTTCTTCTTCTTCTTCTTCTTCTTCTTCTTCCTCTTCCTCTTCTTCTTCTTCCTCTTCCTCTTCCTCTTCTTCTTCTTCTTCCTCTTCCTCTTCTTCTTCTTCTTCTTCTTCTTCTTCTTCTTCTTCTTCTTCTGCTTCTTCTTCTTCTTCAGCATTCAGTTTTCCATTTTCAGCTGTCTAAACAAGGAGCTGGGTCACCTCCTTGAATCCTGCTGTCAGCAGGAGGACTTCATAAGACCCTGCTTCTCTCTTGGGGCCATACCTGGGCTCTGAGGTCTCTGTATATAGTGCAGGTCTGTGATATGTGTTCAGGAATATGAGGGCCATTCTGACACATGCACTGGGCTGTTGGCACAGCCTTTATCTTGTGGAGATGAGTATTAAGTCTGCAGTGTCCAGTTCATAACCTGAAGATTGTGGCTTGTTGGTGTTTGTTTGGTCTGAGTATGGGGCTCTTTGGGTATCTGCTGTTTGTTCTCTGCCTCCAGGTGTTTTTGTACTTTCTTCTAAGTTGTGTTTTCACTCCCTTTTACAATATCCTGTGTCTGAAATTTTCTTTCTTTGTGTCTCTCTTTGCTAGTTTATCAGCTGTTATATAGTGCAGCAAAGCTTGAACAGTTTTATGTAAAAATTATATTTTTATCACTTCTTATATAATCACGGCTTGGCTAATAAAAATTTAACAGAGTTTGGAATTATAAAATTTGGTTAGACTCAGAAATGTTTCACAAAGGTTGGCAAGGACTAAAACTGATGAAAAAAAATTAATTTAACAGAGCTTTAAATAATCGACAGAGTTAGATAGAGGTGTCTAGTGCAGTTTTACAAAAAATAGATGAAGAGAGGAAGGAAAGAAGAAAAGTTTTCAAACAAAAGGGGGATTAACCTGCGGATGACAGAATCCTGAGATGACAAATATGCAAATCAACATGACAATCACTATGACACTTGGGTGAAAGATGTTCTCAGTTGTGGCCGTGATGATGGTGCCAACCAATACTATCATCATGATGAAGGTGTATATGACACTCAGGATGGCGGCCAAGATCAGCTGTACTTTGGAACTAAACCAGAAGCATGCGACAGTAAATAAGATTGCAGGAACCGTGGCAAAGATATATGCCTCCACAAGGGTAAACTTAAACACCAGCTTGACTGCTCCTGGAAGAAAGAGAAAGATGAAAACTATAAATAAATGTAACAAAAACAAACTGGATGGATTATCAGTAAATCAAGCAGTAAAAACTGTGCCAGATCACAGCTTCTCAGTCAAAAAAATATACATTAGGGTATAGAAGGAGAGGTGGTCTGGTTGACTGAGTGGTTTGGTGCTCAGTCTAATAGTCCAGTTGTATTGGGTTCAAGTCCCAGCTTTAGAGATTTTTTTTCTGGTACCAAAAAGCCTCAGGCTCCATCAAGTCTCTAAAAATAGGTACTAGAGAAAACTAGGAAGGTAAATGTGGCCAAGCATGATACTGACCACATCACACTATCATGTGCCAATGGTCTTGGAAATATGAGCCTAACACCATATCCCCAATATGCCTCAATGGCATGGAAATGAAGATTTTATCCTTTTTTTAACCTATTATGGAACAAGAAAACATAGGTTGTACATGCAGCAAATAGTAACAATGGTTTGTAATGAAAAAGACTTGTAAGCTTGCTTATTCTTATATCCTACATCCTTCCCTGCTGTCAAGCATCACATAGTGCTTGCAGTGTGTCTTGCCATAAGTCTCTATCAAGGGATTTGATGCCAGTCATCTCTGTCTTTCTTGTCAGTATTTTCTTTAGGGTTTCTTGAGGTCAACCTCTTTTTCTTTTCCCAGATGTTTTCCATTTGATGGCCTGCTTTGTGATTCTCTGATTGTTTCTTCTCATCATGTGGCCCACATATGCCCATCTTCTTTTCTTGAACACTGCTGAGACTGTGTTGCACACTCATTTCTTTTATCTCTAAGCTTGCTAGAAAGGTATCAAAGCTTTGCTTGCTCCACAAAATTCCTTTAAGAACACTTCTTTTAGCACCCTGTAGCCCAATGCAACATCAGAATTTTCCAGTCTTTGTTCATTTGAGAATAAACCAGAGTTCAGATGACTATACTATTATATAATAGTATATTATATAGCCCATTATATAAACTGATAGCTATATGAAATACAAGCCCATTATATAAACTGATAGCCATATGAAATACAAGCCCATACAACTTCTCACTTCCCTGTAAACTAACAGAGACATATGCAGCTATTTACAAATTTAGCTCATAAATCTTCTCATTTTCATATAAATACACATAGAATTTAAATCTGTATGAATATCATTTTCATGTGAAAAAATGTATGTAAACAACTATAAAATCATATAGAATATTAACCTATACATTCTCTGATTTCTATATAAACAAAGGTCATATAGAATATTAGCTTAGACATATTCTCATTTTTATATACCAGGCGACCCAGCTTCAATTTCCACTTACAACTGTGGGGGTTTGACCGTGGCTCGCAAAAGAAAACAAATTCCCAGGGTTCACCCAGCCTGAAGAAAAAATGGGCACCAGGATTAACGCTCTGGGAAGGAAGAGGAATGACGCTGCTAGCTACGGAGTTAGTGCTGATGGCAACACTAGTTGGCAGTTTCTGGTCAGCTGCTGACTAGGCATCAGAGCACTTACCATTTGACCGTGTGCAAAAACATTGGTTCACAACTCTTACCTCTCATTTTTATATAAACAAACATACCAGCAATCATCATGATAATTGTTCCGGGCCCTAGAATAGTCATTAGCATCAGTAGCCACTGATAGGCAAAGTATAATCTGCTCATGTTGGCATTCCTTTTGGTGGTCGTGTTGGCACTTCCAAGCAAATCCAGAATGTTGGCAATTGTTGAGGCATCCAGCGCCTTCTCTGGTTGAAGAACTCAAAGAATCCCTCTGGAGCAAATGTCCAGGCATCTGCAGCAGCAGCATATTCAATTCTGTATCCTTGCTGAAGCAACAGTGTACAAAGCCAACGATCCTCACCTGATGATGCAAGAGATGCCAGAAGAATTTTATATATTAAGAAAATTTATTATGCCTAAGTCTGAAACTGCTATAATATAAACTGTGTAACAACAAGTAATAAACGTAATAATAATGTAATTCTGCATCACATGGCATTTGTTAAAAAAAAGTATGTTTATGCTAGTATAGCATAGTATACAGTGTCAATCAATCAAGGAAATGCTAAAATTAAGGCATATGATTTATGACATCACATTTTGTGTATTCACTTCCAGGAATTGAAATCTAACAGAGTTCCTCTCTTGTGTTTATTTAAAGTTCCATGTTCTGAGCTTAAAATGAATAAGAGTAAAACATGAACTTGCTCTAAGTTGTTGCTGTTGTTCTTCTTTCACCTGCAGCTGTTAACTAGAAGCTCTCAGCAGATGATGCTGCAGTGAAGCTCCAAGTGTTCAAGTATAGATAAGACTGGAAATTAGTCACAGAGGGTTTTATTTTTTTGTTATGGAAGACCTACAGAGGCTTTTTAGTAAACAATCCTATCACAGGGAACATGTATGATGGAGGAATTAAACTGGGTTCATGAATTCCATAGCACTGGCAAAAACTCTGACAATAAGAAATGACAAATGAACTCAAGATCATCAGTTAAATTCTGTATCTATGACACAATGTGATTATGTATTATGACACAATCATAATCATCTCGTCATGTGATGTGTCCTTTCCAGAACATTGTCCTTCCTGCTGCTTACCTAAATGCAATACAGTTTTGAGCAAGCTGACCAACATCTAGACAAGGACATTTTCAGACTTTCTGTGATGTCTTGAGTCCACCTGCAGTGAGGTTGTCTCTTTTCCCTTTTGCCAGGTACCTATGCCTTCTACTAACAACCTCTCCAAACCATCATGTTTCTTGATCTGGTTGAAGTATCTCATCTTTATAACCATCTCAGCCACCAAAATATGCGGAGAGATCCAGAAACTAAAATATGCATCTAAAAACAAGATCCTGAAAGACTTTAAATACAAAGAAACATGAGAGTAACATACCCTGGTCAAACTGCAGATAGTGCCCAGGTTCTGTAGGTTCTGTGGTGTATTTCTTCATCACATTAGTGTCCATCAGTGCAGAAGCTCGAAACAAACTGACCAGTACAGAGAATATATAAATTACTATTGTAGGTTCCATAGGATTTCTCAGTAGCTTTAACATAAAAAACAACTAGCAACTGAGTAAAGCCTTTCACTCCTAATTTAATTTCCGTGGTCTTCCATAATAAATTCTGAGGAGAAATTTTGGAAGAAAGAAACTGGAGGGAAGTTACTTTATAATTTTAAAATATGGGCTTGGTTAGCAATGTGCCACTTTTCATTTTGTTCAGACTTGGTTAGCAATTAGCCACTTTTCATTTCATTCAGACTTGGTTAACAATGTGCCACTTTTCATTTTATCAGACTTGGTTAACAATTAGCCACTTTTCATTTTGTTCAGACTTGGTTAACAATAAGCCACTTTTCATTTTATTCAGACTTGGTTAACAATAAGCCACTTTTCATTTTATTCAGACTGCCTAAATTGCATTGATTCACACAGATGTGGAAGATTTACTGTCACTGCCAGTGCTATTTTGAAGTCAAAGAATTAGACTTCTTCTTCTCTTCTTTTCTTCCTTCTTCTTCTTTTCCTTCTTCTTCTTCAGCTTTCTGAGCCATCAAGGCTTATTGCTGCAGATTAATTTCACCTCCATATCTCTCTATTCCTAATCTTTTCTCTCCAGTTCGTGACACCAATTTCCTTTATATCCTCTTCTATGTTGTCTTTCCATCTCTTTCTTGGTCTACCCCTTGGTCTTCTTTCCCTCATCTCTTGTGCATACATAATTTTCATGTCTGTTCTCTTCCATTCTTTCTACATAGCCCAGCCAGTGTAGTCTGTTCAGTTTCAAGACATTTATAACTCATTGGGATTTTAATAAGCTGTTCAGTTCAGTGTTCTTTCTAGCTCTCCATTCTCCACTGTTGGTATCCTTTATGGGCCCAAAGATTCTTCTTAGGATCTTGTTCTCAAAGATCTGCAGCTGTTGTTAATCTTTCTACATTGTACTCCACATTTCTGATCCATACATGATGGCTGGTCTTGTTATAGTTTTGTAGATTATTTTGGTGTTTTGGGACAGGACTTTGGGTTTTAACAGGTTATGCAAGGTGAAGTATATTTGGCTTTGCATTTAATTTCCCCACTTACTATGTTGCTTCTGCTGAAGGAAGTGCCTAGATATTTGTATGTATGAATTAAACAACCAGCTAAAAAAAGTTGCATGATGGGAAATGTTCTGTGATGGTTTTCTTTAATTTATGATCCAAAAAGCAGGTTTATCAATAGAGTTATCAACCATGATCATTGTAAGGCTGTACTATTACAATAACCTGTTATCAAGAGTACTCATATAACAAGGCTGCAGTATTACAACATCCTGTTACCAGGATATTTAACTGAAATAATAACAGATATGTAGTTGATCAACTCAGATTGGACCATGACTCAAGTCACTTTAAAGACTCAACTGAAGATGTATAACTGTGACTCAGACTTGACTTGCAACCTTACATTTTTAATTAACTGACTCAACAACTTTGCAATAGTTCTTTGAAGACAAAGTATGCTTACATCTTACATCCTTCCCATGCCGTTAAACATCACATAGGGCTCGCATGGTAGTTCACAGAGTTTTCCTGTTTTCGCAAAGTTTTTCAACCTCATCAAGGGATTTTATGCCTACTAATTTGGCCTCTCTTAACAATGTCCTCTTTAGAGTTTCATGTGGTCGACTTAGTAAGACAAGCATGCTCCAATGGCATTATTCCCCTGTGTGTTGTTGGACGTATTTAAGCTGAAAGTATGGTCAATTTAGTTGTACCTGGTGCATGGCTAGAAATTATGTAACAATTCACTTTCTCTAGACAGAGTAGCAGTGCCTAACGTGAACAACAGGTAATTCTGAAACAACTGTGCACCACAAAAGTGAAGTATTTATGTCGCTGCCATGCCTGCATTATCAAACATGTCTTGTAGAGAGAGGAAGACGTTAAAGTTTTAGAGAGATAAAAAGTTTTAGAGAGATAATTCAGGCCCAGATTTGTACAAAATCTTTCGAAATATAGGAAAGGTATCCATGTGCTTCTTTATGGTGTTTCCGTGTTGAATTGTTAACTTAATGTGAGGTCCACTGTCTAGAAGTTACCAGTAACGAACCTTTCTTTCTATACTGGAATTATCTATACATAGAATATAAAGGGAGAATCTTTGATTTTTATTGTTTGCCATGCGTTTTGTATGAGGCCACACTATCCTTATTTTTACTAGAGATCTTTCAATCAGGTGCTTATTTTTTAAGTTCATTTTATTGTCATTGTTTCCATATGTTTATTATCTGCTATTTGAACTTAATTTTTCCTTACATGCTTCAGCTGTCACAACAATGTTAACTGCACACATCAACCATTTTTACTTATAGTGGTCTATCTTTTCCCAGAAGTTTGCCATCTTAGCTCATGGCTTTAACTAGGTATTTCTAGTTTTATGACTCATTCCATTGGTCTTTATGTGTTTATGTATGAAGAGCTACTAACAGCCTTTGTTGTAAGTGCCTCGGGATGTGTATTTCTAATAGGTTGTATTACTGCATAAAAGCAAAAAGAGTAAGTAACTACTGGATGTTGTTTGATGAAGTAGTAAACAAAGTGCATATTGTGTTTTACTTTTGTTTATTTGTTTAATTTTTTTTTCATTTTCACAATTGCTAAACCTTTGTGTAGACTATAATAAATCACTTTTAGTAATACTGATCTGGTACACAGAACCAAATGTGATTCTTTTAGCTCAAGACTTGAAGGCTGTGACTTCAGACCTGCTTGAGACTTGACTTAAGACTTGAAGGCTGTGACTTCAGACCTGCTTGAGACTTAAGACTTGAAGGCTGTGACTTCAGACCTGCTTGAGACTTGACTTAAGACTTGAAGGCTGTGACTTCAGACCCGCTTGAGACTTGATTTCATGCTGTCTGCAAGAGCTAGAGAATTGGCTTGAGACTTGCCATAAAGGATATGAATGTACGTCTGGGTAGTAAGGTTATACTTCTACAACAACTTGTTATCAGGGATATTTAATTGAGTAAGTAAAGTTGCAGATTGACATCAACCTGTTATCAGAGGTATCTGAGGTAGTAAAGTTGCAATATTACATCTTGTTATCAGGGGTATTTAACTGAGGTAAGTAAGGGTGTAGTATTATGACAACCTGTTGCTAGAAGGACTTTGCGGAGAAAGTACACCCTTGACTAGGTTTGGTTCACTGGATTTGACGATAGCATCAACTCTACTCCCATTAAATTAGAAGTAAAACTGCCATAATTTTTTTTAAAAATCAAATTTCTCATGCAAGGATATGCTCTTCAATGGTCACTCTAGTAATACTTCAGACAATTATAAAACAAAAAAGGATTGAGAAGGCAGTACTTAAGCTGCACAAGATATGACTTCTGTGAAAACCCTATTCTACCTCCCAGCAATGCCCTAGGAAGTAGATAGTATTCCGGCTGAGTAAGAAGGGACTAAAGTGGAAAGGCAAAGCCTGCCTCAAGGATATGTCAAGCAAGCTGGAGCAAATTTCAAAAAAGAAGAAGAGGAGTAATGCACAACTTTACTGCAGCGACCCTATGTACATGTACATTTGCAAACACTAAATTTGGTTTATGCAACACTAGTTTTAACATGCAAGACTCATATTTGCAATACCTGAAACAGCCTGGACTGCAAAGGACACAGCCAAATACATGTTCAGCAGCTTTCTGGAGCCAGTGACCTATAGCATACTCAAATTTCTGGTACCAGATCATTGGTCCTGTACAAGAAAGAAGATTTTGTTCATGCAAAGGAAATACAAATTACAAACAGCTTTTTTTATGACATGAAGAAGAAAGCAATAACAGACAAAAGGCTGTCTTTAGAAGTGAGAAAAGTCATACAGAGCCAGTATTACTTTATGCTTTGAAACTTGGACAATTAATAAACAGATGACAAAGAAACTGGAAGCAACAGAGATGATGTTCTGAAGAAAGATACAACAGTACGTGTTCTGAGAATGAAAGGTTACGTTACAAATATATTAGAAAAATAAAAATTGCCCATTTATGACATTAAATGTTTAAGTGAGATAGAATCATAAAGAGGAACCAAGGAAGTCTATACAAATTTTATAAGATAAGATAAGAATAAAGAGGTGCTTTCAAGTGAGACCTCAAAGATTTCATATGAGAGATTTTAGAAAAAAAAAGAAGAGTGGCCTACCATTTCCTATCGGATGAATCCGTCCACATGCTGCACCAACATTTTCATCTTTCATCCGATCCAGAAGAATCTTGACTGAGCCTGGAGAGAAGTCTGTGTCACCATCAAGGGCAAGGAGGAAAGTATTCTGAGCCTGGAGATCAGAGTTTTGCAGGATTGGATGAAGATGCTCTTAGAAATGTGTCTTCTTTATCACAAAAGATGGACTATGAATTCAACAATTATAAAATATTTCATATAACTTTAGTCTGTCTGTCTAATGGCTTTTTCAGTATTAGAAAAAATATTTTGAAACAAGCTGATGTTAGCAGTTTGGGAAACTTGCACACCATCTTGTATCATTTCTCCAAGGTCCATTGTGTCTGCTCTTTCATCTTTTGATTAAAATCTTGACTTTCATTTTCTCCTCAAAAGACACAGATTACAATGCAGAGACCTCTCCATGTGACATAGTCTTTCACCTGTTCTTAGTTGCCCTTGCAGCTGAAAGACAAAAATTTCTCATGGGTACAAAATATCTTTATGTTGTTTGAGTGATTAAATACTATTTATGCATTAGCTCATCTCTATACTACTACTACTATTATCCTCTCGTGCCGTTAAATGTCACATAGGGCTCGCAAAGTGTTCACCACTTTTTGTTGGTTTCGTTGCACGTTTTCATAACAAGTTGATTTTTTTCATTTTTCACGCTGCCTTTCTTGGATGTGGTAGCCATTTCTCATGCTCCCTCTCCGGAATTGAACTCTGATTCCCTGTTACACACATGGTAGGCATGTCATGTACCATCGACATTTGACAGGGCAGACATATGAAAGATGCGTCGCCGGCACAGAAGGCTATGCGATCAGCACAAAGTTATCCAGAGTCACCAGTTGGGACACCACACTGCGCCCTGCGAAGGGCAATAACGATTGGTTTTGAAATAATAAAAGTGCTCCTTCCACCAGGGTTGGAGCTTGGTAAGCATGTATTAGCTCTATAATTGTAACAGTTATCCAAGCAGGATTGTGTCATGTAAGAACCTCGACTGATTTAATGAGCCATTTGTGGTTTCACCGTGAGACAGTGTGAACTTAGACATGCATGGCTTAATCTTTGAGACAAGCATATAAGTACCGGCAGGATCAACCAGATAGCTTTCTTCACAGAACCTTAGTTGGATATTTGTCGACTGACTGACGCGGGGCAAGGGAGAGAGACTCTATACTAGGTCTGTCCAAAAAGAACTTCTTAAACAGGGCATTAACAAGCTAACATAGCAGACTCTCAATAGTAATGGTGTGTAGTGGTGAACTTGAGTTTTAGCCCTACTCCACTCCCCCCCCCCCCCCCCACTTGCTCTATGACACCTTGTCAGTTAGTCATTGAGTATATGCAGTAGAAGAACTTGTCTCTCTCGTGCATTTTTAATTTTTTTGCAGGGTGAAATATGAAGAATCCAGAAGAGCATGTCTGAAATTGGCACAAAACTTTTACCAACACTTTTTAAATGGTGAAGAAAGGTTATGGAGAGGCCTGTTTAAGCCATACACAATGTTACAAATAGTATCAACATTTCATATCGGGCAGAATTTCCACTGATGATGATTCTAAAGTTAGAAGACCTTCCATGTTAACAGACAATGATCATGTTGAGAGAGTGCATGTTTTGTTTTGTAAAAAACTGCTGCCTAAGTGTCTGTAAAGTTGTGAAGAAATTGAATCAGTAAAAATTCGTGTTACACAATTTTGACTGAAAAACTGCATTATCATCATGAGTTTGTTTCAAGTAGTTATGAAGTGTTTAAAAGAAGCAATGTGAAGAAAGAGGCCTGAAGAATGAAGAAGCAAAATGTAGATCTGTACCATGACAATGCACTTGCTCATTCATTGCTCCTTGTCCGTGAGTTTTTGGTGAAGGATGAGATGACTTTAATTCCACAGCTGCTATATTCTCCAGATATGATCTCTGCAGATTTTATTTTTGTTTCTTCTTGAAGTTGAAACCTACTATGAAGGCCGGCTAATTTTAAATGATAGAAGAGACATAAGAAATTCACTACGGGACTTGTAACAATTTCAGAAAATGATTCCAGGACGCATTCCAGAAGTGAAAGATTGGGAGTGATTTCTAAATAGAGAAGGAGAATAGTTTGAGGGGAGACAAGTCTGGTTAAGTTGTAAGTATATTAATAAACGTTGTTTTAAAAAAACTTTGGTTTCTTTTTTGAGCAGATTTCATATTTATGGATTATATGATAGCTCATCTGCACGTATACTACCTATCACACATGACTCAATGCATTACGTGTAGCCAATGGCAGTGGTCACAAATCCCAACTAAATGCTAGATGATGGGCAACACACAATCAACACAAACATTGGATGTCATCTCCCTACAAACACTGAAGGAAATCCTGATGTCAAAGGCCGAACATGTACGGGCATGCCCCGAGTGTAATGAACCTGCTCCCCAGGACCAGCAACAGAGCTAGGTTCTTTTTTACGGGTTCAGTTACTGCACATATACTTGCTATGTAGTAGCTCATTTATGTATATTCTGATTGTACAGTGGCTCAGGATAATGCTACGTAGAGTTCTTCAAATATCATGAGCACAAAATAGAACAAATATATCCATATTACAAAAACTTAATATTGAAGAAGGTTGGCTAGTAAAGAGGATTAAACAGAGAAAACTTAAATATTTTGGACAAATTAAACATCATGAGAATTTAGAGAAGACCAACTTGGAAGGGTACATAATGGGAAAAAGAAAGAGAGGAAGACCAAGGCGAAGATGGCTGCAAGACATCGTTGATAATATGCAAATGGAAGCATCAGCAGCAGGCCATCTTGCTTACAACCGAGAGGCCTACAAGAGAGCTGTTAGGAAGGCAAAGTTCCACAAGGAACATGCAAATGACTGACTGACTGATAGTGGCTCATATTATACAAGTTGGCTATAAAGTAGCTCATGTGTATATATGCTGACTATAAAGTGGCTCATATGTTACACTGGCTATAAAGTAGCTCATATGTATTTGTTTGCTCAATAGTATCCTATCTGTATATGTGCTGGTTATATAGTGCCTCATTTGTATACATATTATACTCATATTGTGGCTCACTTGTATATATGTTATATAGTTGTTCATTTATATAAGTTTGTTCTATAGCAGCTCATCTGCATATAAAGTAGTTTATTTTAATAAATAATGATCATGCACTAGCTTATGTGATTAGATACTGACTATTCAACAGCTCATATGCCTAGACACTGATTATTCAATAACTCATGTCACAAGATACTGATTAGTCAATAGTCCATGTGAGTAGACAATGACTGTTCAATAGCTAATGTGACTTGATATTGACTATTCAAAGCTCATATGACTAGACATTGGTGTCAATAAAATCCCACCTCTAGAAACAAATAACATGATATAAATCTGGAGCACAAGTTTTTTTTTTTTTATTTTGATCCAGCTTAGTAAGGTCAGATGCAGGCAGCTAGGAAAGGAAATGGCACTGAAAACCTACTTTCACTGCTGCACGTTCTCCAAGCAAAATGTTGATTGCATGGATATTCAGGCCCTGATAACCACCTTGTCTGTTGACTTCTTTCATATGATCAAGCACTTCCTGTTTGCTGGTCATGATGTGACGGTAGCCAAGTAAGTAATACATGTACATCACCTATCAGATTAAAAAAGTAGTGTATCAGCATTATTTATCAGATTCAAAAGTAGGACATACATGTAAGAGTTAAGATCAGTATATAAACATCATACAACAGACAAAAATTTAATGTTTGCATATATATATATATAATGTATCTATGAAATTACTGACAACTCATCCATCTATCAGTCTTATTACACCTAGCAACTCTAAAAGGCAATCTACAGAGTGGCAGGAAACAGAAAACACTTGTACTGAGAGTGGCAGGAAACAGAAAACACTTGTACTGAGAGTGTTAGGAAACAGAAAACACTTGTACTGAGAGTGGCAGGAAACAGAAAACACTTGTACTGAGAGTGGCAGGAAACAGAAAACACTTGTACAAGAGTGGCAGGAAACAGAAAACACTTGTACTGAGAGTGTTAGGAAACAGAAAACACTTGTACTGAGAGTGGTAGGAAACAGAAAACACATGTACTGAGAGTGTTAGGAAACAGAAAACACTTGTACTGAGAGTGGCAGGAAACAGAAAACACTTGTACAAGAGTGGCAGGAAACAGAAAACACTTGTACTGAGAGTGTTAGGAAACAGAAAACATTTGTACTGAGAGTGTTAGGAAACAGAAAACACTTGTACTGAGAGTGGTAGGAAACAGAGACAGAAGTCAACCATGCAGGGGGTGGATGAAGAAAACAAGAAAAACCTTAACTAAGTGTACTAAGTGAACCACTGAGTCTGAAGTCTGTTTGTCCTCTCCGAGCCTTAGGAAGAAGACAAGACAAGATTTGTTCTCTCTGAGCCTTAGGAAGAAGACAAGACAAGACAATGTATTCCTGAAACCTGAGGGCTTTACAGCCACTGTCATATCAAACATCTTGAAACACCAATGTTCTAAATTAATAGTGGGCTATGAAGTGGCTTTTCATGAATTTCCTGAGTGAACCAATGAAGGTGGTTTATGGTTTCTGGACATTTCCACTGGTGCTCAGATCCCCCCTCAACATATCCATCAGCATCCTGTAGCTGACAGTGCCTGTCCTGTGTTAGTTGACAGGTGTCTTGCATGTCCAGAATGCCTCTCATTCCTGGCCGTGCCAATCTGTATTCCCAGCTCTTTCAGTCTGATGAAGGTGCTTTATTAGAAAGAACCTATTACTACAGGGAACATGTTCATCATTGTTGTGGTTTTTAGACTGAAAGAACAGAACAGTCTGTCTGTGACTAACCACTGGGATATGAGTTTTTGATGGGAATAAGACTAGGATCTAGGCCAACCATGGGGTTTTGATGGGAATAAGACTAGGATCTAGGCCAACCATTGGGTTTTGATGGGAATAAGACTAGGATCTAGGCCAGCTTGATAACTGGGACATGGTTTTGATGGGAATAAGGCTAGGACCTAGGCCAGCTTGATAACTGGGACATAGTTTTCATGGGAATAAGACTAGGATCTAGGCCAGCTTGATAACTGGGACATGGTTTTGATGGGAATAAGGCTAGTATCTAGGCCAGCTTGATAACTGGGACATGGTTTTGATGGGAATAAGGCTAGGATCTAGGCCAGCTTGATAACTGGGACATAGTTTTGATGGGAATAATACTAGGATCTAGGCCAACTCTATCATTTGGACACAGTATTTTGATGGGAATAAAACTAGGAAACAGACCACAGAGACATGGAACAGGGGTTTGATATGAATAAGACTGATCTCAGTCACAAGGACATAGAACATGGTTTTGATGGGAATAAGACTATGGTCTCAGCCATCTCTACCACAAGAATAAGACTTGTATTTCTAACATAGGAACATATAACAGGGGTCTGATCAGAATAAGACTAATATCACACCCTTCTCTGTCGCAAGGACATAGCATATGGGCTTGATGGGAATAAGATTAGTTATCTTGGCTAGCTGTAGTCCATTGGTCTTGATAATTGTGTCATCCTTCTAGCCCAGCCATCTTTGCTCATAGCAAAACAGTTAAATATAAAACTTCTTAACATTTATGGCATAAGGGTATGGAAACATACAAACCTGGGACCATCTCTTTCTGTTTCTGATTTTTGTTATGTCCTTCATGTGAACAAAGAGCAGATTCTCTCCTGGCATTTGCCAGATCAACTGTCCACCATAAGGAGTTGGCACTTTTGTAGGAGCATGGACTTTAACTGGTTTGCCATGGACCGAGCTAAACACAGAGAGAAACTTTTGATGGAAGTTTTAACTTCATCTAGGATAATTAACTTTTGTCCAGTTGAATTGAAACTTAAAATATTTCTTTACATTTGCACTGAAAATATACAAAGTGGATCAGAAAAGTAAGTTTCTCATTATTACCTGCTTTAACACAGGCTATAATAAAGAAAGAAATAGTAGTGATCTATTGAAAAAATTTATAAGGAAAGCTTTGAAAGATTTAGATGATAACAATAGTTTTCAGATATAATCTGCTTTATGGATTCAGATGTTATGGAGTACAACAAGTTTTCAATTCTAACTAAAAATAGAGGTACTAACTGAAACTTTGATATTTTCTAGCATAATTCTTCAGATGATAAGCATTGCTTCCTTTACTCAGCTTACAGTAAAACAAATAATGATCAGTTACTTCTTTATGATTTATTTTGTATGAGTGTGAGTATAAAAGCAACAGCAAATTCACTTCTAAAAATTAAAAACCATGTAGTAGACAGTTGTAGCATGCACATATTATACCCTTCCTCATTAGATACAAGTGCATGTAGGCACATTAATCACTTTGAAAATATGATGTTAGCAAACCTGATCCAAGATGGTAGCTCCCTTTGAAGCATGCATGAGAGAGGAACAGTGCAAGTTATTCATTTCTTGGGTGGTATGTGTGAAAAATCTGTATATATTTATCACAAAATGAAGCAGCAGTATGTGGACATGTGTGTTGCTTTGGAAGGTATATAAGTGGCACCAGAAGATTTAAAGTAGGGCGTCAGATTTGGGTGATGCAGCTTATATACACCTAATGCTAACACTGAATGGAATGAATGATATGGAAAAACTAGTAGGTAACAATCAGTGATATAACTGGAGAACTGAAGATTAGTTATGACTCAACATATCACAACATTCATGACGTTTTGCAAGACCAAAAAGTCTTTTTCAGAGAGATACCAAAACAATTCACTCCTGATCTGAAAAAAGCATTGTGAGGATGTTTATTAAATTCTTTTGCAACATTTAAAAGCTTTCTATGAGTATAGTCACTGGAGATGAATGCTGGTTATGTTACTTTCAGCCATAGGAACAAAGTGGCCAGCAATTAGTGGCAACAGTCTTCCTACCTAAATTCAAAGAATGTTCCATATAATGCATTCAGTTGGAAAACTGATTCTCACAGTCTTCAGGGACTGTAAAGGCCAATTCCTGGAATATTATATACCTAGAAGAACCACTATCAACGATGAAGCTCAAGGTATTGAGGCATTCAGTGAAGACCTGCACTGAATATTTTGGAGATTATGCTGAAAAGTGATGAGGAGTTTTCAGTTATATCTGTACATTTTATGTTAATAAAAATATTATGGTTATTTTTTTAAAAACTCATCTTAGAGAATCTTATATCTTACATCCTTTCAGTGCCGTTAAATGTCACATAGGGGTCGCATGGTAGTTTGCCAAGATTTCCTGTTTTTGGTGAACTCTGGAATCTTTTGGAATCTCTGTGTATGCTATCAAATGCCTTTTTAAACTCTATGAATGTCAGGATTAATGGTTTTTGCTTTTCAATATGTTCTTCAAGTATTATTCTTAAAGTAAAGATCTGGTTGAGACAGCTTCTCCCTTTTCAAAATCCTGCTTGTTCTTCTCTCATTGCAGCATCCACTATATCTTTAATTATGTTCAGAATAACTTTGCAAAATACTTTTAACACAACTGATAGTAAGGTTACTCCTCTCCAGTTATTGCAATCGCTAAGGTTGCCTTATTTTTGGTATTTTAACAATGATTCCTTTTTTCCATTTAGAAGGGACCTTTTCTTCTTTCCAAACTTTATTAAACATTATCTGTATTTGGCTCATGTTATCAATGTTAATAGATTTTAACATTTCAGATGTTATTTCATCTTCACCTGCAGCTTTGTTGTTTGCCATTAGATTCACTGCTGTTTCAATTTCATGTAATGTAATTTCATCTAGGTTGACATTTAGTGAATGCCAAATATTATATACAAATTCTGTTGGCTTTCTTTTTTGTGGAGGCTAACACTCAGGTACATACTGGAATACCAGAACAGCTCCTTGTATAACATATCTAAAATTCCATGGCACAAGAGTTAGCATTTCTTTTAGAACCTCAACTTGTTCCGGCTTTTGCTTCTGTTGCTGGCTCCTGACCTTGATTTAACTTAGTTTTAGTGCTCAGCGTGGAAAAACAAACCAGCTTCTTTCTGATTAATGACAGAATAATGTTTTTGAGAATGTCTAAAAATTATTTCTCTCTACTTTTCCCCTGCCTATTTTCTTTTTTGAAAATAAGGTCCGATGGTGTTTGCATGCCTTGTGGCATTAATCCATTATTGTGCTGATGGCTGTGTGTACAGTGTGTACTGTTATGCTTTGCCTTGTTTGATTTCAGAGGCAGTCTCCTTATCAAAACTGTGTGGTAGTTACTTCTGTAGTTGAAACTGAACAGAGCAAAATCTCAGTGGCTTCTGCATGACAAAACAGTTCACTAATGACTGCACTATTCCTGCACTGACTTGTCAGAATAAAAATTGTGATTTAAATCTAAAAAAATACGAACGCTGCTTTCTTGGGGTGTGCAAGTACAACAATTTTTAGAGAGCAGCACAAGCACTTTGCCTTACCTGCAAGCTACATCCATGCATGATACCAATTCCTTCACCCACTTATTTGGAACTTGTTCATCATTATCATCAGGTTCCATGGCATCATCAAAAAAGATGTGAGCTTTAAAGAGACGAAATACAATATTACGCTTATGCATGTGAGACTTGGACAATAAAGAGATAAAGTGGAAACTGAATGATACAGAGATATGATTTTGTGGACACAGATGCAACATTTGATCCGGACAGCCAGGAAAAATTAAATACAGAATTTATTACGTTTTGCATGCACGCACGCATGCACACACACACACACACACACACACACACACACACACACACACACACATGCACACACACAGAGTTGAGAGTGTACAAACATCAAGGAAATGAACTCTTAGGATTGTTTGTCATGAAGTGTTTCTCAGAGTTTGTTACAATGGGAATAAAACACTGACAATGAAATAACAAAGTGAAATCTTCAAGATATATTTTCTGATTAATTACTAACAGGAAAAATCATGCTTGAAGGACACACAATTAGTGTAAAAGTATATAAAACTAAGTACGGGTATATAACCATACACGAAGCCACTGCAGTAAAGCTGTAATAACAAAATGTTAAACTAGGAAGAAAGTAGGAACAGCTTTATTACTTAATGAGCACACAGTTGTGACATTTCGGTGTGAACCGTAATCATGCAATAACACACAGGACGAAAAAATGGGGAAAGAAGATAAAAATAAATTCACATGAATGCTTTGTAAAAAAAAAGGAATGAAAAAATTAGAACAAATGGAGCACTTAGATGTGACTGAAAGAAGCTGTGACTTGGTTAAGTGTAGAGAATGTTTAAATGGAGATGTGTGATGCATAATAGGTGGGTTGTAAATGTGGGGTGGGGGAATTGTGGGATGGAGGGAGAGTGATAAAAAGGTAATCTAGCCAGGAGAAAGTAGAATAGGTGATTGTGGCTGGGGTAGAGTGGTTTTAATCTAATGCCGTGAGGAGGTTATGAACTTTGTGCCACATGTAAGAAAGGAGTAGAACTTAGTGCAAAGGGAATATGATTGTGGAAGAGGGAATGTTAGATATAGTTGAATTGTGAGTTCAAATCATGTGGTTCCAGCATCCCATTTTCCTGAATGTTGTGCTTCTCAAGTGCTAGGTGGCTTCTGTCATCTAAGAGACATTGTCTGATAGCAGTTACCAGAAATTCAGATTTGCCTCCGTGGTTATGGCCATTGAAATGATTAGGACTTGTTTTGAAGATGGACAAGCAGACTTATAGAAAAAAACATGCAAAGATTAGGTAATACAGAAGGAAATTAGAAATGCTGTGAGATCAGATGTAAATAACCTGACACAGTGAAAGCCCAAAATCACGCATGCAAGAGGTCACAGTAATGAGCTGGTTCAAACTGCCTCCATCCATGGTCAATCAAGACTGGAAGGACCAACATATTCAGGCTGTTATGGGACAAATTTGGTGGGGATGAAGAAACAGAGTAGGAAAATAATTCCATCTGCAGAATGAAGAGGGTGAGGCTGGAAGAATGAGCTCCTTCTGTGGGAAGAAGCAATGAACCCACAATCACCATGTGACAGGAACAATCACTACACACACCTTACACTGGTTACTGGAATAGGCAGTGGAGCAGATGCAGAAATTTTCTTACTGTAGTGATAATGCTACTTCCTGAGATCAGCCAATCAATTTCATGCATTCATTCATTCATTCATTCTTTCATTTGCATGTCCCTTGTGGAACTTTGCCTTCCTAACAGCACTCCTGTAGGCCTCTCGGTTGTGAGCAAGGTGGCCTGCTGCTGATGCATCCATTTGCAGATCATCAATGATGTCTTGCAGCCATCTTCAGCTTGGTCTTCCTCTCTTTCTTTTTCCTATTATGTACCCTTCCAAGGCGGTCTTCTCTAGATTATCATGATGTTTAATGTGTCCAAAATATTTAAGTTTTCTCTCTTTAATCCTCTTTACTAGCTAGCCTTCTTCAATATTATTCGATATTTGAAGAACTCTTCTGTAGCATTTACATTCAAAGGCATGTGTTTCTCAGCTGTTTTGTTAAGTGTCCAGGTCTCACAGGCATATGTTGCTATGGGAAAGATGCATGACCTTAAAAATCTTATTTTTGTGGTTCTGTCTGTTCCTTTCCACGGCTTTTTTTTTAGGTGTTTTACCTTCTGAAGAGCAATAGATGTCCTCCGTTTAATGTCCCTCATTTTATCTCCATTATTAGTTAGCAGTGATCCAAGATATTCAAAACTCTCCACTTCTTCCAGTTTTTCCTCATTGATACATATATCAGCTGGCTTGTTTGTTTTGTCAGTTGTCATCAATTTAGTTTTCTTTGCATTAACTCTTTGGGTATTTGGACACGCGTCCTGCGTGGTTGTATCCCTATTACGAAATACTTATAGACGCGAGGCGCGATGATGGTTTGTAGCTCTCTAATTTTGAAAATAATCAAAGTATCTTAAAACCAGCAGTTGACTTCCTTCCGGAATTCAGTTGTCCACATTAAGCGCGTGGTTTGAGCAGAAAACAGAGCGATTCTTTGTTCATTTAAAGCCAGTTTTTCAAAGTTTATCGTCACTAGGCCTTTGTTTATCAACAAATATGGCTTCCAGTGCTAGTTTCTTTCGTCCAGAGCAGCATATTTCTGCATTACAAGCTCAGAATTTAATTTAAAATTGTCTAGACTGTGGTGTAGAGAATGTAGGAGTAGAAATGGTAAATTTTCGGCACACGTGGCAGTGATTGAAAGAATTTTTCGTGTTTTTTTGGTCCAGCAGCAAAATGTGTTAGAAGGGTAGCTGGTGATACTACTTCTCAGCTTTTTGCTAGTACTAGCTGTAATATCACAATAAATAATGCTGGAGATTGTGTAATTAAAAAAAATAAATGTTGTAGAATGCTTCAAATTTAAAAAAAAAACAAAAACCAAAACACAATGACCTGTTTTCTGGTAAATATTAGTCAACGACCACCCACTTGTTTTCATGTAAATATTACCCACCCACTTGGTGTTTTTAGTTTGCTGTGAATGCATAACTAGTGCATATTTTCATGTAAATTTTGGAAGATATTTAAAGACAAGGTGTTTGTGTACATTTTTATTCATTATGGAATTATATAAACAACTACAGTGGATTAACTTGTTGGGTAAGTGACAAAAAATTTATTTTATTCCTTCATTTTCCATTCTTTCTTCTCAGTTCTTAGCTCTTTTTTTTTGTTGTATACTAACAAAATGTTAAAAATTTTATTTGAAAAACAAAATACATTTTTTCTTCTTCAAAATAAGGTATAATACTTCATACTACAGATCAGATTATGCCTTTGTTATTCTTTTAAATGTGACAACCATCCCATTTCACATTGTGAAATTTACCCCCCTTGGTCTTTTGAGGGAAACACCCCCAGTATACAAAGAGTTAAGATAGAGGTTTTGCTCTTCACTGTTCTTACGGACTGACATAATTAGTTTTTCAATTCCTTTCTGTGTTGTGGACAGTAACACTGTGTCATCAGCATATCTAATCTCTGGTATTTCATAACCTCCAATTGTTATGGCATCGTAATATTCTTTGTCTACATCTTCTCTAACATTCCTCATTATATTTTCAGTATACAAGTTAAATAAGTAAGGTGACAATATGCACCCCTGATGGAGTCCTTGTTTTATGTTAAACGAAGTTGTTGTTTCACCATTTATTCTTACTGCTTCTTGTTGGTCTAGATACAGCAGTGATGTTAATTGTATCAAATATGTTGGAAATCCCATTTTTTTCATTATTTCCCAAAGTTTCTGGTATTGTACACAATCAAATGCCTTTGAGTACTCTATAAAGGCTAAACATAGATTCACATTAAACTCTGCATTTCTCTATTATTAAACTTATATTGAATATATGATCTCTTGATCCTCTTCCTTGCCTGAAACCAGCTTGGACCATATTGACTTCTTCTTCTACTTTCTTTCGAAGTCTATCCATTATGATTTTTAACAAAATTTTACTGGCATGACTAATCAGGGCAACAGTTCTGCAGTTTGTGCATAATTTCAGGTTACCCTTTTTTGGCAGGGGTATGAATACAGTTCTTTTCCATTCTTTTGGCCAAATACCTGAATGCTTTATCTTTTTACATAGTGCATGATAGATTGTTGCACATTCCTTTCCTCCTGCTTTAATAAATTCAGCTGTTATCTCATCACATCTTGGTGATTTACCATTTTTCAGATTCTTTGTTGCCCATAAAGCTTCTTCTATTGTCGGTTTGGGTTCTTTCTCCTCCAATAATAATTCACACTGTTGATTTCTACTTTCACAGTCGGTTGTTTCATACATTCCTCTGCAATATTCCTTCCATCTTTCTAGAATTTCCTCTGTCTCTGTCAAGGTGTTCCTCATCTCGTCACAAATTACATTTAGCTTAGGTGTGACATTTCTCATCAACGTCTTCATTTCTTTAAACATTTCACTATCTCTTCCAGACTTATGATGTTCTTCTATTCTTTCACAACAATCTTGTATGTATTGTTTTTTGTCTTTTCTTATGTTTCTTCATACTTCTTTTGTTTAAGATTTATATTTCTCTTTGTTGTTGTTTGTGACTTTCCATTGCGTCTTCATTTCTCTACTTTGTTTTATCAGTTCTAGCGTGCCTGCTGTAATCCATCCATTCTTTTGTGTTTTCTTTACTGGAACCATGTCTTTAGCTGTTGTTATTAAGATATCTCTGGCCTGTGTAGCCAATTTATCTGGTGTCATCTCCTCCTGTACATCCATCAGGATTTCGAAACGGTTCTTAACTTTTATACCGTATTGTTCTGGTATTTTTGTAAGTTCAAAGCAGAGTGGTCTTGATCCTGTAACTGTCTTTTTTTAACCTTTATCTTCATGTCTGCTATTAATAACTCATGGTCCGTGTCACAATCAGCACCTGGTAGAGTTTTTGCTGATGTTATACTTGACCTCCACCTTCTTTGCACTAAAATGTAATCTATTTGATTCTTGGTTTTCCCATCAGGTGATGTCCATGTTTAAAGTCTTCTTGGATGTTGTTTAAAAAGTGTGTTGTCAATCATTAGCTCATTTTCCATGCAAAATGCCATTAGATTGTCTCCTGCCTCATTTCTATGTCCTATGCTAAATTTCCCTACAACATGTCCTTCATCTTCTGCTCTTTCTGTACCAATCTTTGCATTAAAATCCCCCATTATTAACACAGTATCATTTTTCCGTATCTGGTCTATTGTCGTTTGCAGTGTATTATAAAAGTCTTCTGCTTCCTCTTCTTCTGCTGCTGATGTAGGTGCATATATCTGCCTTTAAATCAGTCATTCTTGTAAATGTAAAATGAATTTAACAAACAAACAACTGCTAATTGCCCATTTCATTTTTTGCAGTTTTATACCTCATGTACGATAACAATGTGGTTTTCTGTGATTCTGCAGATGAAATCTTTGAGTAGTAGAATTCTTTATTTTCTCTTTCTGACTGTTCTGTCAGTGCCCAAACATTGCAATTTTGTCATTTTTATAAAACTTAGATGGAAACTAATTTATAGTCCTGCCAGCAAAGTATTTTGGTGTCTGTGGACACCAGCCATCAGTTCATTTAGTGATCTGTTTGATAGCCACATGGTTTCTATAACGGAAGGCAGTCCATACTATCTTACTGTCATAACCCTGTAGTTAATTAGGAGTATATGCACCTGTGTTGAGATTCATCTTCCAAGGAGGACACTGAAACACTTCCATAGCACAATAATGATGATCCTAACACCTCAGTTTTATTTCAACAGTGGAAATACAGCATTTAGTAATCTAATATACTACCAAGAGGTGAAAACAATAATCCATAACCAGTGCAGATCTGAATGGAAAAAGAAACTGAAATGCAACAATGAACCAGATCCAATACACCAACTACAAAGACATCAGCAAACCATCCTCTTCCACCTAAGGACAGCCCACTGCAGACTACTGAGCCACCTGCATCGACTCAAAATGTCTCACACAGATGAGTGTCCATGTGGCAGTGGAGTCCAGACTCCAGAACATATCTACAAGAGTGCCAAAATCATGCAGAACTGAGGCGTGAGACATGGCCACAGGACGCAAGCTTTTTTTAGGGCAAAAGCTTTGGGGCTCCTATCAGGATCTGGAGAGGACTGCAGGCTTTGCCATGTTGACAGAGATCAGGATCTAATGTGACCAACAACCTCGAACGCAGAAGAATTGATGAAGTATAACAGAATTCTTTTAAATCTGTTCTTTATTCTATCTAAGGGATATAATTCATGGTAAATTTGGTATTTTGAACACAAACAAGATTCATGAACATTACTAAAAGTTCTACAAGTATTATTAACCTTTCCAGCTTAGGGAGTTAAAACTTCTCCCTTTATGCCAGTACTATATTGGTATAATCTTCCCCCCCCCCCCCAAGAAAGAATTATAGATACAATAACGAATAGAATTAAAAGAATTCTGTTACAGATGGTTGAAAAAAATATTCAATGATCAGAGGATTTTTATTTACTTAAGAAAAAAATATACATTACCTTCAAAATTGTAAAATTCTGGATCATGTCCTTTGACATTTTCATTTGCCACTCGCCTGATATATTGGTCCATATCCAACCTGTAATTGTTTAAAAAAGCATTATCAACTTCCTATATTTTCTGTAGATAGAAAGTTAGTGGAGGAGGTCAATGAATTTGTATATCTTGGCAGCAGAGTAGTAGAAAATGGAGACAGCACAGAGGACAGCAACAGCAGACTTACTAGAGCAAACCAGGCTTTTGCAGTGCTACAGACTATATGGAAATCTAAAAAACTAAGCATAAATATGAAAATCAGGATATTTAAAAGTAATGTTCTAAGTGTACTACTCTATGGAAGTGAATGCTGGAAAATCACCAAAACCATAGAAAACAAGTTGAATTCTTTCCAGACTAAATGTTTACAAAGAATTAGAAAAATATTTTGGCCAAACACCATAAGAAATAACATCTTGTTGGCAGAAATGCAGATGAAGCCACTGACAACAATTACTGAGGAAAGACACTGGCGATGGTTGGGGCATGTGCTCGAAATGACTGACAACTCACTACCAAAAATACCACTAAGATGGACACCACAGGGGAACAGAAGTAAGGGTAGACCAAAAGAGACATGAAGAAGAACAACAGAAAGGATGTTGAGCAACAGAGGGCTCACCTGGGCAAGAGCAGAAAAAAAGGCAAAGGACAGGCATTTGTGCCCTTGCGGAAGCCCCATGTGCCCTGGGTACTTAAGGTTCAGAGAGAGAGAGAGAGAGAGAGAGATATTTTCTGTCTTTGTTACATTTCTTCTTCAGTATATTCCCTGACTCTGCAGGCCTGCATTCTATGCATTTTCTACAGATATCAAAAGCTTAAACTTTGCCCCAAAGAAAACAGCATGGATGGAAAACTGACAAACATGAAGAATTCTGCAGATGATGGGATTCATGGAATTGATCCATCTACTTGTATAGATTTCTTTTTTCTGTCTCACTTTTCAGTTTTCATTAGTTCTGCAGTTTTTCTACTCTCATAGGAGAGTAAGACGGAAATCATACAGCCAACAAGCTAAAATTGTGAATAAAAGAGGACTAGCAGAACTGCCAAGCTATATTTGTAAATGAAAATTTCTTTGAGGAGTAATTTTATATCTTCCTTTTGTCTTCCACAGTAGACACATAACTTGTCTTAACTTTTACCTTATTGAATACAAGAATTACATTTACAATGTTTTGGTCTCAGTCTTTTTTCTACAATTTGGATCATTTTCTAGGGGAGACAGGTTAGAATAAAGAGAAATTAAATTAAATGTTACAGGATCTGATGGTTATTTTCTGAAACTTATAATCCCTTCTCCTATCCTCCAGTGGTACAGGGAGATTGGTAAGGTGATGTTTTGGGTAGTTTTTGATGGTGATAGGTTCTCCTTGCAACTATGAATTTGCCGGTACCAAATGGAGATCTTAATGTAGGTACTGTGTGGAGGTTTCAAATATAGGCATGAAACTAATATCTTCAACATAAGTATTAAGTGAAACACAAGCATTAAGTGAAGATTAATACCTTGCACAAGCATTAAGTGAAGATTAATATAAGCACTAAGTGAAAATTAATTTAAACACCAAGTGAAGATAATATAAACATTAAGTGAAGATTAATATAAGCACTAAGTAAAGATTAATATAAGCATTAAGTGAAGATTAATATAAGCATTAAGTAAAGATAGTATAAACACTAAGTAAAGATTAATATAAGCACTAAGTAAAGATTAATATAAGCACTAAATGAAGATCTTTATGATGGCACCAAGAGAAAATCCTAAATGAAATCCATTAAAAATACAACAAGAAAACTGGATTCAGACACCGAATGAAGATCTTGAATAGAAGCATTAAATTAATGAGTAAATTACAACGACCTGGCTAATTTTCTGTAGCATGACAAAAAGCAATCTTCTCTGTAGGCTCCACTTTCTGTCAAATTAAAGTAACTATAGCCATATGACTAGGAAGTAATACATGGTTTTGGCTGTCTGCTCCTCACTGATTTAACTATGTCACGTCTCTTACACAGTAATTTGTGCTCCTCTGTTTCTGTAAACTAAACTAACAAACTAATTTTACCATTTCTGTTAACTAAATTAACAAAATGATCTTACTGGTCAATGCAAAGGATAGGGAATTGTGAAGAGAAATGATTGCCTATACCACACAGCATGGCACTTAGACAGACAGACAGATAGACAGACAGACAGACAGACAGACAGACAGACAGACAGACAGACAGACAGACAGACAGACAGACAGATAGACAGATATCTTACTGTTTCTGTTAGCTAAACCAATAATCTGTTGCCTTTATTTCTGTTAATAGAATTAACAAGCTATTCCCTTTGTTTCTGTTAACAGAATACAAGCAGTTCCCATTGTTTCTGCCAACAGAACTAACAAGCTGTTCCCATTGTTTCTGTTAAGAGAACTAACAGTATGTTCTCTGTTTCTCTAACTAATCTAACAAACTGAACCCACTGTTTCTGTTAGCAAAATTTACAAGCTGTTCCCACTGTTTTTGTCAAAAGAATTATCAACCTGATTCCACTATTACCTACTAACTAAACAAACAAACTGCTCTCATTGTTTCTGTTAGCTAAAATTATAAACTTAACCTTATTTGTTTCTGTTAGCTAAACTTGCCCATTTCTTTCTATTAGCTAAATTAATAAACTTGGCCCTTTTTTATGTTTGCTAAACTAATAAACTTGACCCCATTTATTTCTGTTAACTAAACAAATAACTCATAGAAAAAGCTGCAAAAAAAGGCATTCTGCAAAATAAATTCAGAAATAATAAAGAAGAAAGCAGGAGCTAAAACAAACCTGTGTATTGACTTCAACAACTGCACCATTTCAGTTCTTGTCTCATGCCACATTGTTGCACAGGCATACAACATTGGTGTTGCTGGGTTATCCTGAGGCTTTTCATCATTGTTTGCATTCAGGGGCTCTTCTTTTGCCTTCTTCTTTTTTGCCTTCTCCTCATCACTGTCACTGTCTTCACTTATTTCTTCCTCCTCATCATTATCACTATCTTCACTCAGGTTTCCACTCAACTAAAAAAAGAGAGAGGTTGAGAAGATGGTCAGAATGCATTTAACTCAATACCACTCAACATGCCTTGCGTTGATCGGTTGTTTTTCAGATTTCCAATCAACGTGTAGCACACTGGTCTCTAATTTTGAATTTATCCTCACTATGCCTTAAAATCTGGCAAAGCCCAGTTGTCATACTTCCTTTCTGTGTCAGATTTGACCATGAGGCATGCAGGAGATAGAATTCAGTGTGATTTTATGTTAAAATTTAACTGTTTTTAAGTTTTTTCTAAGCTTATGCAGCAGCAGCAGGCCATCTTGCTCACAACCGAGAGGCCTACAGGAGTGCTGTTTGGGAGGCAAAGTTCCGCAAGGGACATGCAAAGGAATGAATGAATGAATCTAAGCTTATAGCTGCCATCCACTTGTATTTTCATGTACATATTAGCTGCCCACTTGTTGTTTTCAGTTTGTTGTAAATAAATAATTAGTGTATATTTTCCTGTGAAGAACTGGTGTTTATGTACAATTTTATTCATTTTGGATATATTGTCGATTAACTTGAGGGTAAAGTGAGAAAATCACTGCTTGTATTTATTAATTTTCCATTCTTTCTTCTCAATTATTAGCTATTTTTTTCTGTTCTATACTAACAACATATTAACAATTCTATTAGAAAAAGAAAATACAACTTTTTCTGTTTAAAATGATGTATAATATGTCAGACTGCATATCAGGCTTTGTCTTTGTGATGCATTTAAATGTGACAACCATCCTATTCCATTTTTTTAAAATGTACCCCCATGGTCATTTGATGTAAAATCCCTCTTCCTTAAAAAGTCCTGTCTTATCTTAGCTTGACTCTTTCCTCATATACTTTTCAGTGTTGAGGTGACGAACTGACATCCTGGTAGGGTTCAGCAGTTTGTTTCATATAAAGGGATATTTAAGGTTTCTGTGATTTCCTCCTACCATCTCTTGCACGGACGGCCTCTTCCTCTGTTTCCTACAAATCTTAGTGTGAATGTTTTCTGCATTATACTGTCTGGTGGTAGTCATGTAACATGGCCAGTCCATTTGACTTGTTGATTATGGATGCAGTGTATTACTTGTATTACTCTAGCCTTTGCTCTGAATGTGTTGCTTATGATTTTGTCTCTTCTTGTCACATTTAGTATTCTCCTCAACTATCTCATTTTTGTTGTGATTATATTCCTTTTAGTTTTAGCTGTTAGCATCTATATTTGACACTGACAGCACATGTTTGGAGGGATATTGTGCTGCAGGGCATTCATATTATTTCAATTGTGATATTTTGTTTTTCACTGAAAGTATCAATTGCTCAAGTCTCTGATTTCCTTTATGGCAGATATTTTCAATTTCATTACTGATTTTCTTGAAGGATGATGGTGTTTGAAACTTGTTATCTGAAATGCTTCATTATATACAGATGGCTCAGTGACTCAGAACACCAGAAGTGGTTGAGGTTTTGTTGCCCTCAGAAATGGAAGAGTAGTGGCACAGGGTTCTGGAGCATTTGAAGTCAGCACATCAAGCATGAGAATGGGAACTGAAGGTGTGTCAGTGGCAATGGAATGGTTAGTTGCTCATGATGTGGTTAATTATGTCATTGTGACAGATTCACAGAATATGCTTTGTAAGATTGAGAAGAATTTGCTTAAAAAAGAATGTTAAGCAAGTCAGCTATGATAAGCCTAACGTGGCTTTACTGTCCAGGGCATGTGGGAGTACATGGCAATGATGTGGCAGAGACACTTTCTGGACAGGCTATAAATAAATGGCAGACTGACAATGGACAAAGGGACATTGCTAAGGTTGTATTGGACAGACTGCAGGAAAATGAAGAGTGGGAATGGAAGAACAATGTAGCTGTGAAAAGACTGCTGGAGCTGGGACAAATGCTACCAGGAAATCTGAACTGTGTGGCAGACTTTGCATTGTAAACAACCAACATCTGACTGGAACTATTAGCAAACATGCTCTTGGGTGGATGCTGTGGCATGCGGCAGAGCATATATGGGGCAAATGCAGTGAAGCTGGAGTCTGAATTTTGAACTCTGAATGCTTCATTTGTTTCAAAGGTTGATCACCAGGCAAATCTATAAAAGCATTCATCTGTTAAACAAATTCAGGGGAAACAAATATTAGGACTATACTTTCAGAGAGAGAGAGAGAGAGAGAGAGAGAGAGAATACATAAGATCATGTGGCTATGGACACAAAATGAAGAAAAAGACCTGGTGACAAGAAGTGTAGAGACACTTCATGAGAGTTAAATCATCAATATAAACATTTGTATACCTCCAGGCCGAAGGTTCTCATTAACAACGAAGGACAAATACACATAGAAGGAACAGTCAGTGAAGAAGTAAATCAATTTGCATATCTCGGCAGCTATAAAGACCACAGTGGTGATACCAGAAAAGAAGTTAGAATTCGAATTGCCAAAGCAGCATTGACCTTCAAGAATCTTGAGAGCATATGGCATTCAAAAGTTATAAGCACAAAAATCAAGTTAAGATTATTCAATTCAAATGTAATATCCACCCTCATTTTATGCATGTGAAAGCTGGAAAACAACTAAAGAAATAGACAAGAAATTAGACTCTTTTGAAAACAAATGTCTAAGGAAAATACTTGGTATAAAGTGGAATGAATTCAAGAACAATGCAGAGATAAGACAGATGAGCAAACAACAACCTGTCTCATGGGTGATCAGAAAAAGAAGATGGGCATATGTCATTCATGTGATGAGAAGAAACAATCAGAGAATCCCCAAACAAGCTTTCAAATGGAAAACATCAGGCCAAAGAAAAAAGGTCGACCATGTTAAACTCTAACGAGGACATTGTTAAGAGAAGCCAATTCAGTGGGCATAACATCCTTTGATGAGTTTGAAAAACTCACAGAAGACAGGACATTTTGGTGAACTACCATGCGGGCCCTATGTGATGTTTAACGGCACAGGAAGGGTGTAAGAATGTAAGAAAGGCCAAAGATTTACTGTATGACAAGTAAGTTTATTCCATTAAAACAACTTATCAGAAAGATAACACTGAAGTCTTGGTTTTCATTGAATAAATTGACTGGATTCCACATACTGTATTACTTCCCTTAGAAGTGATGCCATTCCAGTCAGGATTCACAGTCTACACTGTCATGATCAGCTCAGAAGTTGAACATACGAAGTCAACCAGACCAAGCTATACAATCACTGCAAAAATTAGCAGAGGGAATGTCAGTCATGACTGAATACTGAACATCAGTAAGTCTCAGGCAGGAGTATAGAATTTTGTTGAATCATACAATGACAAATCTTTAATATTCAAATCATGGATAGATGGCACTGAAAAATTCTGTTCATCAAATAATTACCCGGACAAAGAGAAGACGGAGAAGACGGCATTTTTTATCATCAAGATAAAGTATGAGTGAATAAAGGAAGCTGAAACAGGATGAGGAAAAAAGTTGGCTGGACTTTAAGAAAGATCTAATCAAGCGCGTTGCTGAAATAAAAACTGATGACTGCACTTTGTCATCATTAAGCAGAATAAGGCAATCCTTGCAAAGATTGTCCTATGCCATCAGTTATGCACTACAAAAATTGAACTTTTTACTTACACAATTCAAGATTCATTATAAGAACTTACCATCCATAAACCACTGATTGATATGCCGCAAAAAAGGAGATATGGAGAATAAGAAAATACAAAGATGGGTGCTGAACTTACCTGCTTATGATCATAAGCTAGAGTATGTGAGAGAGGATTTAAACACTGTTCTTGATTTTCTTTCTCACACTTCAGACAGAGGGCAAGAAGTGAAGACTGATGAATCAGATGACATGGCAGATATAAATGACAAGAACTAGATATGAAAAGAGTTTGAAAAAAAGAGCACTATGCAGACTGTCACGCTGAAACAGAGACTGAAACTGAAGTACCAAAAAATGAAAAGATTTGACATAACAGAAGAACAAGAGAAAGATGAAGAAATGATAGTATAAATTTTCATTGGAGTTTCTTCTCTGGCAATGGTCATGACTTCTGTTTTTTAGCACTGATTTCCACGTTGTGATTTTCACATGTCTTTACTAAGATAACAATGTCCTACTGTAGGTCTTCTCTGATGTGGCTATTAGTGGTGGATCATCAGCAAAATGGAGCTAATTTATGGTTCACCATTTGGATGTGTTTTTTTAAACAATGTTGTGAGTTTAACAGTATTTTTTCCTGGAATTAGTAACACACAATAATTAGTGTATGGGTATAACTATACACAGAGCCACTGCAGTAAAATTGTGATACCAAAATATATAAAATAGGAAAAAAGTAGGATCAGCTTTATCAGTTAACGAGTGCACAGTTGTGACGTTTCGGCATGAGCCTTAGTTATACTAAAACATACAAGACGAAGAAATAGAGAGAGGAGATAAAATATAAATTCACATGAATGCTACATTAAAAAAAAAATCAATTAAAAATATTTCATCTCCTCTCTCTATTTCTTCATCCTATATGTTTTTGCATGATTAAGGCTCACGCCGAAACATCACAACTGTGTACTCATTAAGTAAAAATGCTGTTCCTGCTTTTTTCCCTAGTTTATACATTTTTCCTGGAGTTGGACTATTAAGCAGTTCAATAGTGAAATTATTACTATGCAAATCTTCTGTCAATGTTTTACAATAATGAAATCAAGTTATTGAACGGTATGAGAGATTATACACACTTCCGCCTCATTCAAGATTTTATGATGAATGGTTTAGAACATTAAGAGCATTCAACATTTGTTCGAACTATTCACTTGACTGTTTTCATAAAAGTTTCTGCACAGGTTGATCAGATGTGTACTCACCCCATAGTGTAAGATTTCCAACATTTTGTATCTATCTACTCTATCCACATAGACTAAATGCAGTACCTGCATTCACCTGATTTTTCTGTTGTCTTAAAGAGAAGATAGCATCTATACAGCTGCTGTTTTTTCTAAATCCCATCTGAGTTTCATTTAACTGTGGTTCACTCAATGGCCACAGTTTTTTTTTTCTCTGAGGATCTTGCAGAATATTTTCCAGTGTGGCTTAAAACTGAGATACCTTTGTATTGGTTGTTTTCCCTTTTTCTACCTTTTTTGTCTTCCAGAGAGGGTAAACCTATAGCATTTCTCCAGTTCTGTGGTATTTCTTGCTTTTCCCATACAGCTTTCAGAATCCATGAAGGGAAGCTATTCTGACTTTTTCTGCACATTTCTTCTTCTTCTTTGTTCACTTCTACCACCAAGACCACCCTGTGATCCTACTGAATTTACGCCTGTGGTCCTTGATAGGTCCCATGGTCCTGGACCACACGAGATCCCCGAGAGGACCACAAGAGGTTCAGAGTATCACAGGCCTTGAGCCTGTATTCTTTGTGGGTCTCAGAAGCGGGATTGCATGACACCATGGTTTTCATTGCACCAGTTTAATCTAGAGTTGGACTTTCTCACCAGAAAACCTCAGCATGTTTTGGATATCAGTATATCCCCGCTGGGTGAGAGGTGGTAGCCCATCCAGTCTAGCGTTGGACTTTCTCATTGGAAAACCTCAGCGTGATTAGGATACGCATACATCCCCGTCGGGTGAGAGGTGGTTGCCCATCTAGACTGCCCTGGTCCAGTGTCTCCGACTTCAGCATTTTGTGGTCGTGGCCGCTACCCTTCCTAGTTGTGACCAGGATGGAGCTTTTGTCCAGGAGGACGAATCCTCACCACTAGTGACTTCCACCCCTGGGTTAAGCTGGTTTAGGCATATTATCCCAGTATGGGCATGTTTAGGATGTGACTGACCTCTAGTGCAGAGGTACCATGATGTGCGTAGTCATCAAGTTTCATCCCTGGTGTAAGCCAGTTTAGACATATTTCACCAGTATGAGTGTATGTCAGATGTGACCAACCTCTAGAGCGGAGGTACAGTGACATGTGCAGCCATCAAGTTTCACCCCTGGTGTAAGCCGGTTTAGACATATTTCACCAGTATGGGTGTATTTCGGACGTGGCCAGCCTCTAGAGCAGAGGCGCTGTGGTATGAGTAGCTCTCGCAGCGATAATACTGGACATACCAATTAAGCTTCACTTTATCCTTTCCATCACTCCTTCACACTGGCACCACACAGCAACCCTAATTGCTTTTCCGCATTTTCTTCTTTGGCCGGGAGTAGCTTCACTCCACATGCGGCATCCGAAGAACTTCGCCAGCAGTTCTGCACATTTGATTGTTGGGTATTTTATCATATCCTGTGTTCAGTGAAGCTGTTCACAATGTTTATCAGATTTCAGCTACTAGTAAGTCTGCTTCAGGTTATATGGAGTCATTTGTGTTATTATCTTGATGTTGATGAGCCTCTGATGATATACTGAGCAGGTTGTCAGAATACTGTCTCCACCTCCCTAATACAAGCTCTGGTTTGCATACTGGCTTATACTTAACATTCTTCACAGTTTTTGTTGGTTCAAAATGTTCTGCTCTCTTTCCTTTCGCATTGATGTTTTTTTTTTTTTTAATAAAAGATTTTTGCAGCCTCCGTGTTATCATTGTTTAAAAGAAATAAACATTCTATTGTATTCTACAATAACCATTAAATCAAGAGTGTTCAACTTCATTGTGAAGCATGTAATCTCAGTACTCACTTTATAGTACACAAGAGTGGCCTCTCCATTCTCAAAACCCATGGGCTTTTCATGGACCTTGGCTGGATTTCGTATTCGGTTCAACAGAATGGATTCAGTGGTGAGAATACCACAGTAGATTGGATCAATAAACACTCTGTATGAATATAATGACCCTTATTAATGTTGTTTATGTTAGTATCAAACTGCTACATATCTTCTTCTACCGGTATTAATAATTTATAGTATGTAAGAGAACATATAGAACATATGTAGTATCTTGAGAACATATGGAATTCAAAAGTTATAAGCACAAAAACCAAGTTAAGATTATTCAGTTCAAATGTTATAACAAAATTTAATTCAAATGTAATATCCACCCTCATTTATGCATGTGAACGCTGGAAATCAACTAAAGAAATAGACAAGAAATTAGACTCTTTCGAAAATAAATGCCTAAGGAAAATACTTGGTATAAAGTGGAACGAGTTCAAGAACAACACAGAGATAAGACAGATGAGCAAACAACAACCTGTCTCATGGATGATCAGAAAAAGAAGATGGACACATGTAGACCATGTGATGAGATGAAACAATCAGAGAATACCAAAACAAGCTATCAAGTGGAGCACAACAGGCTGAATAAAAAGAGGTCAACCACATGAAACTCTAAAGAGGACATTGTTAAGAGAAGCCAGTTTAGTGGGCACAATATCCCTTGATGAAGTTGAAAGACTCACCGAGAACAGGAAAACTTGGCAAACAACTATGCAAGCCCTATGTGACATTTAACGGCACGGGATGGATGTAAGATGATAATGTAAGAGGACACCAAGTGGAGCAAACTATGAGAAACCATGAACTAGAAGATGTTACCAACCTGAATTTGATATATATTCTAAAGTTTTAGTGTGTCTGCTTTATCTATTTCATAATCATCATCATTATGTTGTGGCAATGCCTTGGGAAGGCTGGTCACAGAAGATCTCTAGGCTATCCTGTTACTTGTCTTAACAGTAGCTCAACGTCCATCTCTTTATGCTGTCTTTCCATTTCTGTTGTTGTCATGCTTTTGCTCATATGTCCTCATCTTTTACCACCAAACATCATTTAATGCTAACAAACTAAAAAACTTCATACAAACAGATGCCCTCTCATAATCCGAAAACATAAGCCTGATTAAGAGACAAATTATAGGACTTGAAATTAACAAAGAAAAAACAAAAAATAATGAAACTTCCCATTAATCAAGAAGGAAAAATATATGTAGAAGGAACAGCTGTTGAAAAAGTACACCAATTTGCATACCTTGGCTGCTACGCAGACCAGGATTGTGACACTAGAAAGAAAGTTAGAATTATAATTGCAAAAGTAGCATTGACCTTCAAGAATCTTGAGAACATATGGCACTCTAAAGTTACAAGCGCAAAAACCAAGCTAAGATTATTCAATTTAATATCCACCCTCAGAAAGCTGGAAAACAACTAAAGAAATAGACAAGAAATTTAGACTCTTTTGAAAACAATGCCTAAGGAAAATACTTGGTATAAAGTGGAGTGAATTTAAGAACAATGCAGAGATAAGGCAGATGAGCAAATAACAACCTGTCTCATGGGTGATCAGAAAAAGGAGATGGACACATATCAGTGATGTGATGAGAAGAAACAATCAGAGAATCCCAAAATAAACTATCAAGTGGAACACAACAGGCTGAAGAAAAAGAGGTCAACTATGTGAAACTCTAAAGAGGACATTGTTAATTAAAAGAGGCCAAATTAGTAGACATAAAGTTTCTTGATGAGGTTGAAAAGCTCACCAACAACAAGACAACTTGGCGAACTACCATGCAAGTCCTATTTGGTTTAATGGCACAGGAAGGATGTAAGAAGATGTAAGAAGAGACAAATTAATGACACAGAAATTAGAATAAATAAAACCAGATTCATTCATTCATTCATTCATTCATTTGCATGTCCCTTGCGGAACTTTGCCTCCCAAACAGCACTCCTGTAGGCCTCTCGGTTGTGAGCAAGATGGCCTGCTGCTGTTGCATCCATTTCCAGATCGAATAAAACCAGAACAGCTCTAAATTTACTTGAGAAACATCTCAAATCCACTAAAACAGTACCAGAACCAAGTAGCATGAGACAACTGTGAAAGCAACTGCTGCAAAACTGGTACTGTTAGAGTTAAAGGTCACTGCTATTGTAACAAAGATGTGTACTATCTGTACTTATCTATGTATCACATTACTATCTGTACTTATCTATGTATCACATTACTGGAGAACAACTGAAAATGAATCAGCCATATTATCCTCATTCTGCTGCATAAGAAAAGGTGTCAAAGAAGAACCTGGCAATCCTGAATGCAAAAGAAAGTCATACAGGAAGTAGCCAGATGAAACTGTGTAGTTGGCAGGTCGGAGGGATCTCCATGGAAAACACTGATGTGGTAAGGGACAAGAAGCAGGAGATAAAAGCTGGAGAGAACATACAAGAAGAGCTTGTCTCACAGGCCACCTGTTCTGGTTATCAGACACAAGCCCAGCAAGGTCATCATGGGGGTCAGTCAACAGACAAGTAAACACCAGTCCTTCAGATAGATGTCAAGGTCACCACTGGGAGTCGTCTCCTCTTCATCCCCCTCCATAGGTGGTGAATAAAACGAAGTAACACTCCAGGTGAATGACGTAGTGTCCAGTGTAACGAGCACATCAGATACTTATCCTTCTTTCATGGCAATTATCTGGTTAAGATGATAATTCTATTGTTTGTCTTACAATGGTGCCTTGCCCTGAACATTAGCATCAATGTATGAACCATTAATGTATCACAGTCTGAGTTCATGTGATCACCAAATGAAAGAAATCTGTCTGCATTGTAATAACAACTACTGGGACAAAAGGATCTAAAAATTTTCTGGCATTTGATCATAAGCAACAGATAACAGCATGACCACTGCAACCATGAAGACATGTGCTTAATTACAGCTCATCATCATCATCATGTGCCGTGCCGACTGGCGTTGGCTATTATGCTTCTCCAGAGTACACGATCCTTCATGCAGGCCATCAGTTCAGTTGGTGATCTCCTCTCACACCATCCCGTCAGACTGTCCAGTATCATTTCTCTTGGTCTTCCTCTTGATCTTCATCCTTCTATTTTTCCTGTTGTTATAATATTTTCAATGCTCCCTCTTCTCATTGCATGTCCTATGAAAGTACATTGTCTCTCTCTTATCTTTTTGACAAGATTTTTTGTCTCTCCAGTTCTTCTCCTACATTCTTCATTAGTTATTTTCGCTGTCCAGAGGATTCGCAACGTTCTTCTAATAAACCACATTTCTGCTGCTTCCAATGATTTTTGTGCAGACTCGCCTATTGTCCATGATTCACTTCCATATAACACGATAGGTTCAATATAGCATTTTAGGACTCGTTTTCTAACATTCATTGATAAGGATGTGTTGCATAATATGTTTCTCATTCTCTGAAATGCAGTCTTTGCTTGGCCTATTCTGTTCCTAATTTCTGTTCTGCATTTCCCATCTGAAGTTATTACTACTCCAAGGTATTTGAATTTCTGCACCTACTTTAGAATAGTTCCATTTAATTTTATACTGCATGCTAGTGGATTCTGTTTCTTAGATATAACCATAGTGTCTGTCTTTTTTATGTTCAAAGTAAAGCCTTTCTGTTCACTTTCATTGGCGACTTTATCCAAGAGATTTTTCTTGTTGGTTCTCAGCTATCAGTACTGTGTCGTCAGCTTACAGAAGGCTGTTAAAGTCGTATCCTCCAATTTTTATGTCTTGTTCTGTGATGATCATTCTTAGAATATTCTCGCTATACAGAGAAAAAAGGTCTGGAGATAGTACACATCCTTGTCGCACCCCTTGTTTTATCTGTTGATATTTTCCAGTTCTATTTTCAACTTGAACTGCTGCTTCTTGGTGCCAGTATAGATGTTTTACAATCCTCAGGTCTTTGCCATCTATATTGATGTCTTCAAGCATTTTAATAATTCCATTATGTTTCACCTTGTTGAATGCCTTGGTGTAATCAATGAAGCATAAGTAGAGATCTTTCTGTACTTCTAAAGCTCTTTCTGTTAGTGTTCGTAAAGCATAAATGGCATTGTGTGTTCCCTTTCCTTCAACAAATCCAAACTGTTCATCTGCTATTTCCATTTTTATCTTTTTCCTTGTTCTTCTCATAATGATTCTCAGAAGTAGCTTCGTTATGTGACATGAGAGTCTGATAGTCCGGTGGTCATCACATTCCTTTGCACCTGGTTTCTTTGGTAGTGCTATAAATGTGGATTTAATCAGGTCATTGGGAATATAATCACTGTTGTAAATGTCATTCAGTAACTTGGTTATTATTTTTATTCCTATCTCCTCTAGTGCCTCTATTTCTTCTACTGTTATATTATCAGGCCCAGTCGCTTTTCCTTTCTTCATGTGTTTGATGGCATCTATGATTTCATCTTCAAGTAATTGTGGTCCATCACAGTTTTCAGTATCTGGTGTTAATTGTAGTCTTTCTCCTCCATATAGCTCACTGATATACTCTATCCACCTGTCCACAATGTCTTCTTTTCCCATTAACATTTTATCTTCTTTCGATTTCAGGCATCCTGTGGTATATTTTGTTTTCCTGCCTGTGAGTTCACTAATTCGTTTGTGCATGTTTTTGCTGTCTTTATTATGAGAGTTCTCTGTCTGTGGAGAGGAGCAGACAGAACCACAAAAATAAGATTTTTAAGGGCATGCATCTTTCCTATCGCAACATATGCCTGTGAGACCTGGACACTTAACAAAACAGCTGAGAAGCACATAAATGCCTTTGAATGTAAATGCTATAGAAGAGTTCTCCAAATATCGTGGACACAAAAAAGAACAAATATATCTATACTACAAGATCTTAATATTGAAGAAGGCTGGCTAGTAAAGAGGATTAAAGAGAGAAAACTTAAATATTTTGGCCACATTAAACGTCATGATAATTTAGAGAAGACCGTATTGGAAGGATACATAATGGGAAAAAGAAAAAGAGGAAGACCGAAACGAAGATGGCTGCAAGACATCGTTGATGATCTGGAAATGGATGCAGCAGCAGCAGGCCATCTTGCTCACAACCGAGAGGCCTACAGGAGTGCTGTTTGGGAGGCAAAGTTCCGCAAGGGACATGCAAAGGAATGATGATCTCTGTCTGTCTGCACTGTTCATTTAACCACACTTCTTTTGCTTCTCTGCATTTGCGTCTTATTTCTTTATTTATCTTGCTATATTTTTTCTCATTATTTTTACTCCTCCTCCTCTTGTCCATCAGTTCTAAGATGTCGTCTGTCATCCATTTATTTTTAGAGGCTTCTTTTTTCGGTGGTATTATCTCCTTAACAGTTTGGTGGATAGAATCTCTTAACATTGCCCATTGTTCATCTATACTATTTATCTTTGCTATTGCATTGTATCTATTTGTTATAATAACTTTGTATTGTTCTCGTAGTTCTTGGTCATTTTTAAGGATTTCTGTATTCAGTTTGATGTTTCTCACTTTTCTGCATCCTTTCTTTAGCTTTATTCTAATTTTTTCACAGAGTGGGTCATGGTCACTAATGCAGTCAGCTCCTGGCATGGTTTTTGTTGTCAGTAATGCATTCCGGAATCGTTTGTTGATTAATATGTAGTCTATCTGGTTAAAAGTCTTTTTGCCTGGGCTGCACCACGTTGCCAGTCTTCGAGGATGTTTTTTAAACCAGGTGTTTCCTACAACCATGCTGTGTATTCTTGCCCATTCACTTAATTTACAACCTCTGTCATTCCTCTCCCCCAGTCCATAGTCACCAATGATGTCTGAAGTTCTTCCTTTATCAACTTTGGCATTAAAATCTCCCATGACTATGGTAACTTCATGTGACTTTGTGTGTTTTAGGGCTGTCTCTTTTTTTTTTTTTTTACAGCTATGTACTCAAAAAACATTCATGCTCTGTTGCTAGTAAAGACATTAGATGGACACTATTGTTGCTAGAAAAGACATAAGATGGACACTATTGTTGCTAGAAAAGACATGAGATGGACACTACTGTTGCTAGAAAAGACATGAGATGGACACTACTGTTGCTAGAAAAGACATGAGATGGACACCTAAAAGGTAGAAGAAAAGAGCCAACAAAAGACATCTTCATGAAGAATAGCTGAAACTATGACAGACACATGCAGTAGACTCACAAGCTGGATGCAGACTGTGAGAAATGGGGTGAATTTGTTCAGCCTTACAAGATGGTACAAGGTTGTTTTTTTTTTTTAACCTTCTTTTATCAATTAACATTCTAGAATATGGATAGAATCTTCATTTGTACCAAACCTATGTTACAAAATATTAACCATTACATCAAAAGCTAAAAATTTATAATTCACGCTTATAAAAACTGGAAAGGTAAAAAAATACATCTGCATATTACTTACCTGGCCATGTTTGCAGTTCTGTCTACCCAAGGTACCCACATATGTCTGGTCACTAGCATAAATGAAAGCCACCATACAAATCCATACAGATAGTGGCTCCAATCTTCTGTCACATCTGGATGCTGGCACCCTACATCTGTGCATGTAATTGTTTGCAGGAAGTGATATTCACAATCCAAGTAAAAAATCCCAATAGTTGCTGGTGTTGCTAGGAGAGCAGGTATTGTAAGGGAGACAGCCTGCATCTGGAACATGCAGGCACCAAAGGAGACATAGAAGGCAATAAAGGCTGTGGAAAAAAAATCATATCTGGAACATTGTAAACCTGTTATTCTTACTTTTTTCTTTTTGTTGGTATTTTAGATTAGTCACCAACTTATTCTTTGTTTGACTTTCCCAAACTTATTTCATAGGTAAATGAAAAAGAAAAAAAAGCTAAGATCCCCATTTCCATGCCATTAAGGCATACTGAAATTATAGTGCTGCACCTGCATTTCATATACCATCAGCACATGAAAGTGTGATGTGTTCAGTATCATGCCCCACCACATTTACCTTCCTAGATTTCCTTTGAATCCATCTGTAGAGCTGGACGGACCCTAGCGCAATGTATGGCAGTACCAGAAATGAATCCCTAATGCTAGGACTTGGGATTAATTTGTGGGTGGCTTCTTTCTTTGCTTGGCTTCCTCAGCTTCTTCTTTGGGTGGCATGCTCAAACTGTACTGGGTGGCATGCTCAAGTTTCTTGCCTTTCTCAGCTTCTTTAGATAGCTTGCTCAAACTTTATAAGGTGGGTTTCTCAAATCTCTTTGGAAATTATCTCAGACAGCTTCTTAGATGTTTTCCTCAGATTTCTTTGAGTGACTCTCAAACTGCTTCACTGGGTTGCTCTCTCAAACTGCTTCACTAGTGGCTATCTCAAAATTCTATAGTAGGTGCCATTCATAAAATTATTTTTTGGGTTGGTTTCCTAATATTCTTTGAATGACTTCTTATACTTAGGTAATTTTCTCAATTTCCTTTTTTTTGTGGTGCAACTTCCTTGAAGGAAGATGATCATTTGTATCAGTCTTTTAAATAATGTAGTAAATGAACATGTCTGGTGTTTCAAATTCTTTCTCTTAAATTAAATAGAGTATTTCATCACCTTTTCTTTGTCTTTTATTTTCTCCTGTGCTATAAAATTGCTTCTAGTTCCTTACTGGGGACCAAAAAAAAAACCCCCCTAAAAAGCAAAAAATTTAACATTCCATTGTATGTCCTAAAAAATCCTGAAATATGATCTCTTTCATGTTCATTGTATTGCGAACGAAGAAGAAGAAGATGTTCATTGTATGAAGAATGCTTCTGAAATTCCTCTGTCCATGCCATTCTTTTAGTGTTTAGTTGCACTGTACTGCAGCAGCAACAATGACCAGTAGCTGAACAAAGACATGTATGTGACCATAGATATATAATAGTCTGCAGCAGTCTTAATAAATCTATGGCATGATTTTTGGCAACACTTTTGAAAATTCAACTTCTGTGCACTCAAATATTGGGCTGTTCTTCTGCAAAAACGATAAATTTAAAGATCTTAGCCATTCAGATTCATAAATCACCTTATTATCTAACTCAAGTCATATTATCTAGGATGCACATTTGGATAAGTTTCATGGTTTATCTAGGAAGACATTTATATATTTCCATTCTATAAATCCCACATTTTCTAATAATTTGGTATTACAATCTGGAATGTGTCTGTTACAATCTGGAATGTGTTTGTTGCAATCTGGAATGTGTTTGTTACAATCTGGAATGTGCCTGTTACAATCTGGAATGTGACAGCTTATCTTCATTTTCTATGTCATCATCATCATCATCATCAGGTGCCATGCCGACTGGCTTTGGCTATTGTGCTTCTCCAGAGAACGCGATACTCATGCACGCCATCAGCTCAGTTGGTGATCTCCTCTCACACCATCCTGTCAGTTTTCTATCCCATTTTCTATGTGCGATGCTGACATACACTAACAATGAAGCTTCTTCATTTTCTGTTGTCCTCCATATTTCTAATTAGATCAGTTGCCTTTTATTTTTTTGTACTAGTTATCCAACACATTGAGGATATTTTTCTCTCTTTCTTCACTGCACTCCACTAACTTCGTACCTGCTATTGTCAAAGCAAAGATAGCTGAAATATTCTCTAGATGTATACGATTCTTCTTCAGTGATAGTGATGCAAATGATTCCCATATATCAGTATCATTGGAATGGAACAAAAATGCCTATTTGGAATAGAAATGTAATACTACAATTTAAATAATATTTCATTTTAAGAATATTTTATTATGAAAAGAAACTAAAAGAAATAATAACTGTACAACAGGAAAACATAAGGATAAAGAAGATGAAAAAATAATAAGTTTCTTTGAAAGAGGAAATGATGGTGAAGAAAACTATGCTTGAAAAAAGTATCCCTATGATACATCATGACATGGATACTGGATACAATCTAGCTCTGCTGCTGGCCTAAGGGAGCTGCTTCATTACACTCTGGACAAGCCCATAAGTGCTCTGCATTCAACATTAGGAAGTCCTTTAATGTTTATCATGATATGGATACTAGACACAACCTAGAAATATTGCTGGCCTAAGGTAGCTTCTTCATTACACTTGGAACATGCTCATAAGTGCTCTGCATTCGACATCAGTATGTGATTTAATGTTTTATCATGCCATGGATGTGGTGTTACGTGTCCAATAATTTCCTTGACCTGTTGGCACACTACAGAGTAGGTCAGCATCATACTCATGTTCTAGTGCACAACTGGGATTTGCTTCCACTTCCTCTAATTATATGTAAGCCATTGAGGTGGGTGTGGTATGTACTTTTGAAGGTTTTTTTTTTTTTTTGGTACTGATCCTTCACTTTGCTGCTTGAAAGACTGATATATGTCTTGTTTGTCCAATTTGGTGTTCCGAGTGGGTTACCCCTGGGTGTAAGTTTATCAGCTTTTTTGCTGCCAACAATGCCAGAGTGCCCTGGGCAGTATACCCATGTGATGTTTCGGATTTGCATTTTTTATATTATGTTCAACCACTTGCTTCTAATCATGCAGTGTTCAGTCTTTCTTATCAGACTTTTGACAGTCCGTGATGACCGTAGTTCATTGCACTTTCTGGGTAATCAGCCATTTCAAAGCTTGTTTGATGGCTTCAGTTTCCATTCGCATGCTTGACCAGATGTTGTGGTATGCTCTTGAGTATTTTTCCTTCAGAGAATAGTGCAAAACCTCGTCCACTTCTAAACCTCTGTGTGAGGATCCATCCATGCAGATGATGATGTCTTAAGTGTCAAGCCCGGTTGTCTTTCCTTACTTAGCTCTGGAAGAAGATGGGCACCTATTTCTACAGCTTAAGTGATCAGGGCACTTCAGCCAGACTTAGGCCACTGACCCTGCCATTAGAGATGAGCACATTAGCTTTTACCTCACCAGGCACTCATGCTATGCTAAAGTGACAGCATAATTATCAGGGTCAAACCAGAGCTGGGCAAGATTTATTTTCCTACTCCTTTGTTGCATTCCTGAAAACAGGCTGAAGCATTACTCAATTCTGTGCAGAGAGATAGGGTTAGACTTCCTCGTGGTGGTGAAACATATTAAGAAACTTGCTTCTTCAGTGTGCTCCTGAACCAAATCAGTGTCTTCATTTCAGTATCTTCACCATGGGGTTAGCTAAAAAGAACTAAAGTTTGCAGTCACTGATGGATGCAGTAACAATGCAATTCAAAAAATAGAATTCTATGCAGTGAATTTAACAAAATAAATCGTATCAAAGTCCAAGAAATAGGAATATTCATTCTGAAGACATGACTCAACACAAAACACACTGTGCTCTATTAAAGGCAAAGAGGTAAAGATAGTCCCATAGCAAATGCCGTAGGGGATGAAGAGTTAGAGACCTAATTATGATGGACCATCAGTGTAAGAGGTAGAGTGGCCAGTTCCTTTCCTCGCTGTCTTTCCTTCCCAGATTTTCTCTGGTACCCATTTTACAAGGCTGGGTCGACCTTGGGGCCACATTGTGTGCTCTAAAAACTGTGCTTTAGTATTCAAGTCTATTGTTTCAAATTTACTAAATCTGTACCTAAAATACAAAACAAAACATAATTTATCTTATAAGTATTACTTCTCTGATGTAATCACAACTGTATTTTCATGAACAGAGTCTTGTTCTGCACTAATGAGAAATAATTAGGATATTTTCATTGCCCTATAAGCACACTGAAGGATTATATGGTCTTAACCACTTTTCTTTCTCCAATTCCAGAAGAAGCCAAATGTCAATTTGTGGGTTCATATGGAGAACTATTTGTTGTTGTTTTTCTATAAAGACTAAATTTCTAGAATGTTTCATATTGTTTGCTTATAAACCTTGCCCCTTGTATTGTTCTGGACAGCTTGACTGAGTACTTTAATTCTGAATTCAGAACTCTCTTCTGCCACCTTCTTTTGCTGAATGTTCATTTTTTTCTCTGACTAAAAGAGTTGTACTAAATGCTTTAGTCTAAGTGTTCAAGAACTATATCTCCAAGACCCTTTCATGGGTTGAATATCTGTAGCCATTGTCCAATGTTTTCACCACATCTCAGGCTATCATTAGGTAGAGTTTGATGCATCTGGCTTTGCACTGGCCTACACATGTCCATCTTCTTCTTCTGATCACCCATGAGACAAGTTTTTTGTTTGCTCATCTGTCTTATCTCTGCATTGTTCTTGAATTCATTCGACTTTATACCAAGTATTTTCCTTAGGTATTTCTTTTTAAAAAAGTCTAATTTCTTGTCTATTTCTTCAGTTGATTTCCAGCTTTCACATGCATAAATGAGGGCGGATATCACATCTGAATTTAATAATCTTAACTTGGTTTTTGTGCTTATAACTTTTGAAATCCATATGTTCTCAAGATTTTTGAAGGATAATGCTGGTTTTGCAATTCTAACTTCCTTTCTGGTGTCACCATCCTGGTCTATACAGCTGCCAAGGTATGCAAATTGGTTCACTTCATCAACAGCTGTTCCTTCTATGTATATTTTTCCTTCTTGATTAATGAGAAGTTTCTTTATTTTTGTTTTGTCTTTGTTAATTTTAAGACATATTTTGCTAGCCAAGTAAGACAGAGAATCACTCATGAAGAAACATGAAAGATAAAATTCCCACTTCCATGCCACTGAGGCATATTGTTAGGCCCGTATTTCCAATGTTAGGCCCATAATTCCAATGTTAGGCCCATATTTCCAATGTTAGGCCCATATTTTCAGGAAGAAATATACATCTTTAACAAAAGAAATATGAAGAAACATAAGAAGAGATAACAATACATACAAGATTGTTGTGAAAGAACAGAAGGACATCAGAAGTGTGGAAGAGACAGTGAAATGTTTAAAGAAATGGAGATACTGAAGAGAAATGTCACACCTAAACTAAATGTAATTTGTGACGAGATGGGGAAGACCTTGACAGAGGAGATTCTAGAAAGATGGAAGGAATAATGCAGAGGAATGTATGATATGCACAAATTACAGAACTGTTGCCCTGATTAGTCATGCAAGTAAAATTCTATTAAAAATCATAATGGGTAGACTTCGAAAGAAAATAGAGAAATCAATATGGTCCAAGCTGGTTTTAGACAAGGAAGAAGAACAAGAGATCATATTTTCAACATAATATTAATGATCGAAAAATGTAGAGAATTTAATGTGAATCTATATTTATCTTTTATAGACTTCAAAAGCATGTGATTGTGTACAATACCAGAAACTTTTGGAAATAATGGAAAAAAATGGGATTTCCAACACATGTGACACAATTAATGTCACTGCTGTATCCAAGTCAACAGGCAGCATCAAGAATAAATGGTGAAACAACAACTTGGTTTGACATAAAACAAGGAGACTGTCAGGAGTGCATACTGTCACCATACTTATTTATTTAACTTGTATACTGAAAATATAATGAGGAATGTTAGAGAAGATACAGACAAAGAATATTACGATGCCATAAAAATTGGAGGTTATGAAATACTAGAGATTAGATATGCTGATGACACAGTGTTACTGTCCACAACACAAAAAGGAATGAAAAAACTAATTATGTCAGTCCATAAGAATAGTGAAGTGCAAAACATTTATCTTAATGCAAAGAAAACTAAATTGATGACAACTGAAAAACAAATAAGCCAGCTTAAATATTTATCAATGAGGAAAAATTGGAAGAGCTGGAGAGTTTTGAATATCTTGGGTCATTATAAATTAATAATGGAGAAACACTGAGGGATATGAAAAGGAGGACACCTATTGCTCTTCAAAGAATAAAACAACTAATGAAGCTGTGGAGAGGAACACACAGAATTATAAAAATAAGATTTTTAAGGGAATGCATCTTTCCTATCGCAACGTATGCCTGTGAGACCTGGACATTTAACAAAACAGCTGAGAAACACATAAATGCCTTTGAATGTAAATGCTACAGAAGAGTTCTTCAAATATCATGAAAACAAATATATCCATACTACAAGAACTCAGTACTGAAGAAGGTTAGCTAGTAAGGGAAATTAAACAAAGAAAACTTAAATATTTTGGACATATTAAACATCATGATAATTTAGAGAAGATAGTCTTGGAAGGGTACATAACGGGGAAAAAGAAAAGAAAGAGAGAAAAAGAAAGAGAGGAAGACCAAGGCAAAGATGGCTGCAAGACATTGTTGATGATCTGCAAATGGATGCAACAGCAGCAAAGCATCTTGCTTACCATTGAGAAGCCTACAGCAGAGCTGTTAGGGAGGCAAAGTTCTGCAAGGGACATGCAAATGACTGGCTGACTGTTCTGCAAGGGACATGCAAATGACTGACTGGCATATGAAAGTGTGATGGTGGCTGTTATCACACCTGGCCACATTTACCTTCCCAGATTTCTCTGGTACCCATTTTTAGAGGCTGGGTGGACCCCAGGGTCTTTTTGATGTGTACCAGAAAAAATCTCACTGCTGGGACTTGAACCCAGTACCACTGGATTAGTAAACCAAGCACCTACCCACTCAGCTAACCAGGTCTGAAGAAACATATTATTTATTAATTAAATTTGATACAATATAATATATTCTGGTTACATATCAGTTCATTTTTAAATTAATTTTTAATAAGCTTCAGATAGCAGCCAAAATATATGGAAAAGTAGAAAACATAATGTTCAAATTAAAAGATAATAAATTAACTTTAAAGTATACCATTTGTTTCTTTCCTTTCATTGATAAGAAATGTCTGTTGCCTAACGCACTGTTTTATCTTCATTTAATGACAACCTCATAACAACAACAAAGAGCATGAGCTCACCTTGTTTAAAGTAGTTTGTCAGAATAATCAGAGGGACAACTGAGAGCTGACCTGCTGATGCCAAAACATCCCCACAAACACCAAAAATCTTTCTGGTTAATGGGCTACATTTAGTGAAAGTCCCCTTTTTGACAGTGGAACTTGAGCTGGACATTGTGAGCTTCAAAATGGCGGGCAGGATAGCTGTGCCATTCAGTAACATTGCTGATCTGACAACATCTTGCTCAGGTAAGATTCTGAAGATCAGGAGACACAGACCAACTGTGTGAAGATTCTCCATGATAAACACCTGACAAGAAACAAAATGGAAATTGTCATGCAAGTTTACACAATCACACTTTTTCTGTGAGCTCATGTTGTATGTTGGCATTTTTCTTCAAAACCCAGTCACACTCATCTGTTTATTGCATTTCATTTAGCTGTTCCAAGAAACTTCATAACTCTCTTGTTCATTCTGATAAGTTTTTGCATCTATTTTGCTTGCACCCTCTTTTTTCTTCAGAATTGAAGTAATTTTTCATAATAGTTCCCCCTACTAAAATTTTAATTGCATCTAGATCTATTTGAATTCTTGAAAACTTTAAATAAATTTAAAAAATGGTCTTTTTTATCTTATTTAAATAATGTATAAACATTTCATCTATTTAGCATGCTTTCACTTCATCTTACATACAATATCATCCATATATTAGATTATCCAATCACACATTAGCATCATATATATATTTTTAGTACATCTGTATGTAAACATAAACCTAGATGGCATGCAAGCACAGAGAATGTATGATTCTGTTTCTTTTGTGATGAAAAAGAAGGTATCAGTACCAACAATGGATTATGAATTACAGTTTTAGAAACCTGGATGTCAAGTATGCCAATTCCAACTTCTGACAACACTGCACAAAGAAGGAATGCTCATCACTGATAAGATCTCAATGTTGTCAGTTCATTCAGGACAGAAACAGTTGCTGTCATCGAAATCATGAATGTAATTAAACTTATCTTTTTTCTTTTCTTTTTTTTTTAGAAGATTTTTATCAGACAACTAATGTAGTTCAAGAAAGATGAACAATTGCAAGTCTTTGAGAACAAGATCCTAAGAAGAATCTCTGGGTCCTTAAAGGATACCAACAGTGGAGAACGGAGAGTTAGAAAGAACACTGAACTTAACAGCTTATTTAAATCACAGCAGATTATAAACATTGTGAAATTGAACAGATTATGCTGGTTGGGTCATGTAGAAAGAATGAAAGAGAACAGACAAATGAAAATGATATTTTTCAAAAAGATGAAAGAAGCAAGACAAAGACAGTGATTGAAAAACAACATAGAAAGAGGATAGACTGGAAATTGGTGTCATCAAGTGAAGAGAGAAGGTTAGGAAAATGGTGTCAGGTTACAAAGTCTACTTCTTTCTAATAGGAGAAAATGAAAACAGTTTGCAGAAACTAGTGGACAATATCATTAAAGAGAGCAAAAAAAACAAGGTTTAGAGCCAAACAGCAACAAAGCACATACAGTGGTAATATAAAAAAAGAGTCATAAATTTTTCAAAGTGCAACATCTTTGAAAAAAGAAAGATAGTGACAAGTAAATAAATTAAATTGCTTTGGAACAACAGTAACAGCTGATGACAAACATGCAGATGAAATCAAACCATGAATAGGTAAGGCAAAATAAGCTTTATGACATGCAGAAGATACTAACAAATAAGATTTTCCTGCAAGAGAAGAAAATAGTATTACTAAGCTATATAGAACCAATACTGCTATATATCTCTCTCTCTCTGAACCTTAAGTGCCCAGGGCACATGGGGCTTCCGCAAGGGTTTTCCACAAATGCCTGTCCTTCGCCTTTTTTTCTGCTCTTGCCCAGGTGAGCCCTCTATTGCTCAACATCCTTTCTGTTGTTCTTCTCCATGTCTCTTTTGGTCTACCCTTACTTCTGCTCCCCTGTGGTGTCCATCTTAGTGCTATTTTTGGTAGTAAGTTGTCAGTCATTCGGAGCACATGTCCCAACCATCGCCAGCGTCTTTCCTCAATAATTGTTGTCAGTGGTTTCATCTGCATTTCTGCTAATAAGATGTTATTCCCCCGTGTGGTACCCGGGATCTGCAAAGAATAGGACCACTGTACCCTACCATGCATGATCATAAAAGGCGACTAAGGAGGGTTCAGCATAGGGCCATCAACCCTATCTGGTAAAAAAACTATCAGACTGCTACAGAAACGGAAGCAAGGGAAAAAGCAAATGCAGGTGGAAGGAGAAATGCGTATCAGGAAACTGAGCCCATGAAGGTTGTGGCTATATATAGTAGCTGTTAAATTTGGACAGTTAACAAACTGGTGATAAGAAATTGGAAGTAACACAGATATGGTTTTAGAGAAAGATGCAACAAATGGACAACCAGGCAAGCAAATGAAGAGGTCCTCAAGGAAGTTTCAGAACAATAGTTTTCATTTTCATTTTCATTTTTCAGTTAAAATTATAATAAAGAGTCAAAATTTCTTGGATGTGTCATGATAAAACAGAACTTTGTCATGACTGTAAAATTCAAGGAATAAAAGAAGGAAAGGAAGGTCAAGAGAAAAATATCTCAGCAGACTGATCGAGTAACATGGAAAAAAGAAAAGTGTTTGAAGAGACTGGAAATAAAAGACAGAGAAGCCTGACTGGCAACACTACCCAGCATGGTACATAAGGTATGTATGCACCCACATAATGTATGTATATACAACTACTCCTTGCTATATTATAGTACTTCCTGTGATAGTGGGCAGTGCAGTATCACTTCAAATAATGAAACAAGAAAACCCACCACACACTCACCCAGAGCCATGTCCACAGTGATGGCCTTTTGAAGTTTCCAAAGCAAAGTTTTGCTACTGTGATGAACCAGCCAAGGACATAAGGAATGCAGATGGCTATCACCATTAAGACTGCAACAATTGTCTGAAAAGAATGAACAGAAAGAAGAAAGGATATACTGTACTTAATGGGCTCACAAATTGTATGAAAAATGAGGGGCAAGCAAACTAACTGAAACCAACAATGACTGATGTAAGAGGAAGTGTGACTGTCTATGCCTGTCAACGATGACTGATATAAGAGGAAGTGTGACTGTCTATGCCTGTCAATGATGACTGATGTAAGAGGAAGTGTGACTGTCTATGCCTGTCAACGATGATTGATATAAGAGGAAGTGTGACTGTCTATACCTGTCAATGATGACTGATGTAAGAGGAAGTGTGACTGTCTATGCCTGTCAATGATGACTGATGTAAGAGGAAGTGTGACTGTCTATACCTGTCAATGATGACTGATGTAAGAGGAAGTGTGACTGTCTATGCCTGTCAACAATGACTAATGTAAGAGGAAGTGTGACTGTCTATGCCTGTCAACAATGACTAATGTAAGAGGAAGTGTGACTGTCTATACCTATCAATGATGACTGATGTAAGAGGAAGTGTGACTGTCTATGCCTGTCAATAATACACACAATACATGAACAAAATGTCATTGTCCCATAGCATATTCATGCTGTATGGATGTCAAGTGTTAGTGCCTTCACATTTATATGCCACTGCAGTATTTAAGGTAGGAATGCCAGCACCTGTCCTTGCTGCTTTTGTTTTCCTAGGAAAACCCCAGGTACCTATTTTATGAAGCTGGGCTGATCTTGGTGTTGGTTGGTCCAAAAAATTCTGCCCAAGTGAAAAATCAAACCAGCAACCTTCTGATCAAAAGGTGAATGTGCTAGCCACTACACTACCACAGCACACATGAACGAAATGCAATAATATAAATTTGTGACATACACTGTCAAAAATTCATTTAAGGACTTTTAGACTCTGAACTTACACGTAAATGTTTCTGATGTGGCTCCCCCAGAGTGCATACCTCAGGCATACTCAGATTCTGACTTTGTTGCTGTTTTTTTAGTTTTGAGGTCAGCAACAGAAAACCAACCTTGCACAGAAGATTCAAATATTTTATTATGATGCTTTTTACATTTTTACAGAAGAAAGAAGTATCTTATAATGAACAAATGCTTTTAACACTTTCACAAATGAAAGACATGTGAATACAGATGGTCCCCAGTTTATGACATGTTTGAGTTATGATGATCTGCGGTTACAATCATCAGGTCTCTAAACCCAGAAATTGTCAAATTTTACAAGTCTGCCAGATTGGAAGTCTGCTTAAGAAGTGATGCCAGGACAGAGAACTTCCTTTGATATTTGACATTAAAAAAGCCACATGATATTTTATGATAACATTTTTACTTGATATTTAATATCTTTTAACCTTCTGAAACAAATAACAGATTTGTTAAAACAGAAATGACAAACTGCTACAGTAGCGAAAATAAATAGAAAATAATGTCATTAAAAGAGATATTCAATCTACCTCGGATCTGAGTTACGATAGATTTGTCAGGATGGATTCCTGTCGTAAGTTGGGGGCCATCGGTATTTTACACATTACAGAGAAAAGATGCATGAAGCACTAAGAATTATTTTAACAATTTTATGAAGAAATAAATAAGATATGTGTCTACACACAACATCTTAAAGAAGAAGAATGTAACACCAGCAGTTCTATAGCATAATGCATTAGAATGATGTTGGAAATAAGTATTCTTATTACATCATAAAAAGACAAGTTACACATCATAAGAAGACAGAAGTTACACATTATAAGAAGACAAGTTACACATCATAAGAAGACAGAAGTTAAATGCATTGAGAAGACATGTTAGAGAACCTGGTAATGGAAAGACATGTTAGAGAACCTGGTAATGACTGGAATATCTGGGACATCAAGAGAAACATATCTTAGTAGAGTCACCAAGTAGCATCAAATGTAACAAGTAGCAACCATTCATCCAGCCAATTAAAACAACATTTGAATTGATCTGAAACATTAAGATTCACACATGATGGAGAAGCAAGAACACTCATGCGCACTTGGAACTGCATGTAATGTAACATAATTTAAAAGTTCTGTTTAGATCAGATAAAAGGAAACATTTCTCATCTCTTTATTTGTCTGTAAAGAATATCTTAACATATCTACGTCCATTCAGCAGACACGGTGAAATCTGTGTAACCTGTGCTGTCAAAGCAGTGTATATGCCTGAAAAGTTCACATGCTATAGCACCTCTGCACCTGACATTATGTCTTTCCATGAACTGTTTCTTCTTCTTCTTCGTTCGCAATGTCTGTCTATATCTGCAGTCCTGTCTCTTAGACAAATTTCACTGTTTTTTGTAATTCATGTATGGAACCACAGAGCTTATCTTCTAGAGTGGTTTCACTGGGCCAGTAATTATCTCTCAGTGTCTCATAGTTGGTGCAGTTTTGGAGGATATGTTCCACAGTTTGGGGCACCTGGGCACATGTACATAGATTAGTAGTACCAACCTTAAACTTTGTATACATATGACTTCGGAGTCAGCTTTGTCCTGTTTGGAGACGGAAGATGGTGACTTGTTCCTTTCTGTTTAGCATATGATAGTCATCATGTGGTGGTGTTTGTGGCTTCCTGTAGGTTTTTATCATGCTTTCTTCTGATTATAGGTGATTGGTATGTCAGGTTGCTCCATTTCAGTGCCTTCTTTGGCCAGACGGTCAGCTTTCTCACTGTGGGAGGGAATCCACTGCAAAGTGACTCCATGTTGTAAGCCAATTTTTGACAAGGCATCCTTAAGGTCTGGTAGTTTGTTGCACTGAAGAGCTTCTAGTACTGATCTTGCATCTGTGAGAATTACTACGGGACATGTATCAATTCTGGAGTCTGATAGTTTTTCAACTGCAGCAATAATTCCCCTAACTTCTGCATCATAGTTGTTGCAGTATTTACCAGTGGGTATGGAAATCTTGTCAGTGGTGTTGTTTGGATATTCAATATGTGCTTCTGCCCCTCCATTCTTTAAGGCATTGTGTGCAGATCTATCTGCATACACACATATCCAGGTGTCACATGGATATTTGTCATCTAGAACACTAAGTGTGGCTGTTGATCTTACAAGACTGCTCTGCATCTCACCATTCTGCACACCTTTCACTTCAGTCTGAATAGCTATTTGTGTATACCATGAACTGTTGAGAATGATCCCTGGGATCAAAGCTGAAAGACTTTTAACATTTTGTTTTACTCATGACCAGCATGTTTTTTGTATGAACTTGCAACATTTATTATCAATCAACTGAATTCTTCTATAGCATTACCTTCTGAATAACGAAAGTGCCCAGGAGAAGGACAAAGAGGATTATGTAGACTATGACCTTGACAACCATCAGTACAGGCTGTTCATGGACATCATATCTTTCTTCTTCTTCTGTCAGCTCCTGTGTTATGTCCCATGCCCTGAACAGCAGATACAAGAAATTCAAACTCTGAAGAAGTTAAAACTGATGTCCTTTTCAGCCACAGATACAGTAACAGCTGTTTCAAGCATAGATGGTAACAAGGCAGGGATGATAATGAGGCAGGGATGATAATGAGACAGAGATGACAAAAAGTTGCAGATGATATTAAGGTAAAGATGGTAAGGCAGAGATAACAAGGCAGTAATGATAACAAAAAAGAGATGATAACAATTCAGGGATGATAATATGTTGGATGTGATAACAACTGACTATAGCAATCACTATACCAAACAACCAACTGGCTAACGTACTAACTAAATAGTTCGACAACTGCCAGGTAATCTACATCTACTTCCTCAGTCAACTTAAATCATTTATTATTTAAACTGTCAAAAAAACCCAACTTGCTTATTCTAACAAACAAATACCCTAAACAGTAAAGCAAGCACTGGGAGGGTGTACTAGCCAAAACTTGAAATGATTACTCTAGTCACTTTGAATGTAAATGCTACAGAAGAGCTCTTCAAATATCATGGACACAAAAAAAAGGACAAATATACCCATACTACAAGAACTTAATACTGAAGAAGGCTGGCTAGTAAAGAGGATTAAACAGAGAACTTAAATATTCTGGACACATTAAATGTCATGAGAATTTAGAGAAGACCATTTTGGAAGGGTACATAATGGAAAAAAGAAAGAGAGGAAGACCAAGGCGAAATGATTGCAAGACACTGTTGATGATCTGCAAATGGATGCATCGGCAGCAAGGCATCTTGCTTACAACTGAGAGGCCTACAGGTGAGCTGTTAGGGAGGCAAAGCTCTGTAAGGGACATGCAAATGACTGACTTACCGAATGAGTCACTGTTTATACAAACTGCCACTTTAACTCTTAACCTAACTTGAGCCACTTTAAGTGGCTTATTACAAAATTCAAAATTTAATATCACTTTGTTCTGTACTTTAACATTCTTATTTACAAACTACCATAAATCTTAAAAAATAAGTGTCAAGTAATTTTAAGTAAAACATGGTAGTTGTGATGTTTGATTATACAAAAAAATGTTTGTGGGTCATGGGTGTTGTTTTGTAGGATTACAGTTAACAACTACTCATCCAGGCAGTTAAAACAATCCTCATTTACATTTCCTCAAACAAAATTACTTACGCAACCATCTTCTCTTCTTCAGGGTCCTCAATTGACTTCACACTTGTTTCTTCATCACTGTCATCATCTGAATCTTCACTTTCATGTACTTGTTCTTGGGATATACTTTGAAAATTGTGCCAAAAGGAGAACAAGAAATTTAATTCTGTTTTTATTACAGACCAAACAAAAGCATATGAAGAGATAAAATTTGATTAGGAAACAGTTTGCCATGCAACACAATAACAAAGGAATAGATCTTTCTTATGAGAAGCCAAACATGAATAAATTTTACTCCAAAGATTCTGTTGAAATAATATCCAGGTTTAATTATTTGTTTACCTCCATCATCATCATCATCATCATCATCATCATCATCAAGGACGGTTGGCTGCAATGGATTTGAAGCCTGTTCTTTCCCTTGCTCTCATTGTGCACTTGGCCAAGTTGATTCTAGTCCACCTTTTGATGTTGTCTGCCCGCCAGTATCACTGTTTACCCCTTGCTCTTTTTCCTTCAACTTTTCTCTTGAGCACTGCTTTCATTATTGTATTATGTCTCTTGCTATGGCCAAAATATTTCAGCTGTCTTTCTTGTTCTTATATCTTTTACCATTTGTTTTCCCCCTTAATTTCAGTTAATCCAACATTTCTTCATATTTTTTTTTCTTTTCTGTGCATTCTTCTGTACATCCACATTTTAAGGGCTTCTGTTTTCTTTCTCTGTTCATTCTTCTGTACATCCACATTTTAAGTGCTTCTATTTTCTTTTTCTGTTCATTCTTCTGTACATTCACATTTTAAGGGCTTCAGTTTTCTTTTCCATATTATTATTTAATTCAGCCATTCTGATTCTTTTCATTTTCATTTCACATTTCAGATTTGTTTTCATGTGGTTCAGATGGCTGAAAATTTTCACTCGTTTCAGTTTTATCCGTTTATATTTATAGATGATTTTTGCTCTTCCTAGTTAATTACAGTTACCTTTCCCCCTTCTGTGTTTGTTTCCGCTCCATAAGCTTTACTTCTATTGTTTAATGTGTCACAAGGTTCTGTAAGTATTATGGAGTTTCTGCCCTTTTTTCTCATGACTTTGTAGATAGCACTGATTCAGGCTGATATCTTACATTAATGACATCCAGCTGATATCTCACATTAATGACACCCAGCCAATATCTCACATTAATGACACCCAGCCGATATCTCACATTAATGACACCCAGCTGATATCTCACATTAATGACATCAAGCTCATCCCATGGATGAATCGTACGTTAAGCATGTTACTGTGTCTTGTAGGATCCCAGTTCCTTTGTTGTTTTTTTTCCCAGTAAGAGGGTCCGGTTTTTACAAAATATTTGGAAGCAGTGAGATTTGAATACGGCAAAAGTAAGGAGTATCAGCCAGTCAGTGGCCATGGCTGCTCCTCCTCCAAAGCAAGCCACAGATGAAGGCTTTCCAAAAAGAGTATAATACAAATTTTGATACCACAATGTATAAACTAGGCATTTCTGAATATATATATGTAAGTTAATGAAGCAAAATGTGAGCAACAGAAATGTACTCAGAGTAGATAGAAAATTAGTGGAGGAAGTCAACGAATTTGTATATCTTGGCAGTAGGGTTGTAGAAAATGGAGACAGCACAGAGGACATCAACAGCAGACTTACTAGAGCAAACCAGGCTTTTGCAGTGCTGCAGACTATATGGAAATCTAAAATACTAAGTATGAATACGAAAATCAAGATATTTAACAGTAATGTTCTAAGTGTACTACTCTATGGAAGTGAATGCTGGAAAATCACCAAAACCATAGAAAACAAGCTGAATTAAATGTGTAATATTACATGACTTGTCATTTTCACTGATAAAAGTGCATTTATATTATCAATCAAACTGCATTCTTACAAAAAAGAATGGCACAGGGAATGCATCCACCACATATCTTATAGAAAGAGCAAAGGACAGATGGTTGTGGAAATCAGTGATGACCAACACCTGATTGCCATGAATCAGAGAGAGAGAGAGAGAAATTCTTACAAAGCAAAAAAATTTAAAATTCTCTAAGATGAGAATAATAACATGAAATGGGAAAAAATCTGGAAAAAAAGAAAAAGAGGCCAAACTCAAGAGACCCTACTCACTGACAAGAGAGACTAAGATGATTGGCATGAAATCCCTTTTTTGAGGTTGAGAAGCTTGTTGAGAATAGAAACTCGTGGCAAGACACACTGTGAGCCCTATATGATGCTTGACGGCATGGGAAGGATGTAAGATGTAAGAAGAAGAAGGTGAGAATATAATGCTCTTACTATGTGAAAATGTTTGTAGAGTCAGGTGAGTTATCTAGGCCAGCAAATAGAAGTAGCCAGGAACCTATCCTACCTCCCTCTGGTGCTCATAAAATTAGATAACAGAATGTGAAAAAAAAAACATCATATCCAGGGTGGCAGAGCTGCTCAGAGTCCCTCTTTTCAGGTTTACCTTAGGAATTCAAGCAAGGTATTCCAAGCCATTCCTTACTTGATTCAGTGCTGTATTTTACCTTTTTTTTCACTGGCTTCAAAAGAAAATTTTGTATACACAGACAAATCTTACATAGTTTCTTTCTCTTTGCCAATGCAGAAAACAGTTTTAAGTGTATACACATTTACATACTTGTTGCCTCTCGAAGAATTTGTCAGTCTTTTGTAAACTGAAGAGGCTATAGTAGATGTTTCATCTATAGGTGGGAGGGTATTGACCTGTAAACAACAATAATGAGCTGTGATGAATTTATAATCACATAAGACTTTTTTTAAAAATGGAAATAAACTGAAATTTACTGTAACTATACACAAGAGGAATCTGTGGAGAGGAGCAGACAGAACCACAAAAATAAGATTTTTAAGGGCATGCATCTTTCCCATCGCAACATATGCCTGTGAGACCTGGACACTTAACAAAACAGCTGAGAAGCACATAAATGCCTTTGAATGTAAATGCTATAGAAGAGTTCTCCAAATATCGTGGACACAAAAAAGAACAAATATATCTATACTACAAGAGCTTAATATTGAAGAAGGCTGGCTAGTAAAGAGGATTAAAGAGAGAAAACTTAAATATTTTGGCCACATTAAACGTCATGATAATTTAGAGAAGACCGTATTGGAAGGATACATAATGGGAAAAAGAAAAAGAGGAAGACCGAAACGAAGATGGCTGCAAGACATCGTTGATGATCTGGAAATGGATGCAGCAGCAGCAGGCCATCTTGCTCACAACCGAGAGGCCTACAGGAGTGCTGTTTGGGATGCAAAGTTCCGCAAGGGACATGCAAAGGAATGAATGAATACACAAGAGGACACTGTTAAGAGAGGCCAGCTCAGTGGACATAACATCCCTTGATGAGATTGAAAAACTTGCTGAAGACAGGACATCTTGGTGAGCTACCATGTGGGCCCTATGTGACGTTTAGCGGCATGGAAAGGATGTAAGATGTAAGATACACAAGTTGTGTGTATATAAATAAAGTTATAGACAAGAAATTAGACTCTTTTGAAAACAGATGCCTAAGGAAAATACTCAGTATAAAGTGGAATGAATTCAAGAACAATACAGAGATAAGACAGATGAGCAAACAACAACCTGTCTCATGGGTGATCAGAAAAAGAAGATGGACATATGTTGGTCATGTGCTGAGAAGAAACAACCAGAGAATCCCAAAACAAGCTATCAAGTGGAACACAAAAGACAGAAGAAAAAGAGGTTGACCACGTGAAACTCTAAAGAGGACGTTGTTAAGAGAGGCCAGTTTAATGGGAATAAAAAAAAGTTTGCCGAAAACATTAAATCTTGGCAAACTACCATGCTAGCCCTATGTGACATTTAACGGCATGGGAAAGATGTAAGAAGACTAGGTATCCAATTCCTGAAATTAGATAAACTGTTGATACTGTCCTTATATCAGGCAGCTCAGAAGGCCTGCAACAGATGATTCTCACCACTAAAAGAGATAACAAAGCTCAGAACCCTGACTCTTTTTAAACACCAACAAAACCAAAGTAATGAGAACTGACAAACTGAGAAGCACACCCAAAAGTTACAGTGGACCATGAGGAGCTGGAAAATGTAAATAAATTTGAATATCTAGGATCAATCATCACTCCAATGGTGACTTACATCTTACATCCTTCCCGTGCCGTTAAACATCACATAGGGCTCGCATAGTTGTTTGCCAAGTTTTCCTACTCTCGGCAAGTCTTTCAACCTCATCAAGGGATTTTATGCCTACTAAACTGGCTTCCCTTAACAATGTCCTCTTTAGAGTTTCACGCGGTTGACCTCTTTTTCTTCGGCCTATTGTGCTCCACTTGATAGCTTGTTTTGGTATTCTCTGATTGTTTCTTCTCATCACATGGCCTACATATGAATGGTGACTGCACAGTGGAAATTAAAAGGAGACTAGCAGCTGCATCACAGAAACTAGCACAGATGAATAATATGTTTCAAGTTACCAACAAGAAAACAAAGCTATGTTTACTAAGAGCTTACACATTTTTGGTAGCAACATATGGATGTGAAACATGGACTCTTAACAAATCACTAGAAAAGAGAATTACTGCATTTGAAATGAAATGTTACAGAAGTGCACTTAGTACATCATGGATGGAGAGAAAATCAAATAAAGAGATACTGATAGGACCAGGTGTCATAAAAAACTGGCTTGTAAAAACATCATCAAAGTTAAAAAGATGAGATACTTTGGCCACATCAAGAGACATAATGGTTTGGAGAGGCTGACAGAAGAAGGCAGAGTGCCCAGCTAAAGAGGAAAAGGGGTGACCTCACCAAGGTGGACTTATGATATCGTGGAAAATCTGAATATGTCACTGCGAGATGTTGGGCCCCTTGCTCAAGACTGGAATCAGTGGGAGGGACAATGCTCTGGAAAGGATGTGTCACATGACACATACTAGGTTCTCTAAATTCTGTCCTCTCATGGAATTTACAAGAAATTCTGACTCATATTTCTTAGCATTTTAACTAGTTTTCTTTGTTCTGAAACTTCTTTGAGGATTTCTTCATTTGTTTTCCTGTTTGTCCAAGGTATTTGATGTGCCTTTTGCCAAAAACTACATCTCTGTCACTTCCAGCTTCTCCTATGCTGTCTCTCCATATTTGCCTTGGTCTGCTCATTGTCTAGTCCCCAGTATATATGCCAGTTTTCTCTGATAGCTCTTTTCCATTCTTTATACATGACTCTGCCATCATAATCTGCTAGCTTTCATTGTGGAGATGTTTAGTGGTTCTCTGCACAAAACCTAGTTAAGTTCAGACCATGGATGTTTGCTCAGTAGTCTGCTGCTAAATCGCCATGTCACTCATATTCCCAAAAGATCATCAAATATTAACTTCATCTCAAGAGCCAGACTAGTACAGCTTCCTGGAGTAACCAAATAAGGGATGTTCTTTTGTTAATTAAGACTAAGTGGGACTTTGTGACTGCTAAGTGAAATAAGATGTCTGCTAAGACTAAGTGGCTGGAAATGTTTGTTAATTTTAGAAACACCAGGGAAACATCTGAGAAAATGGGTAACATATACAGCAGAAAGTGTTTTGAGGCACTTGTGGACAGATATTTTCAGTGAAATGTACCATCAAAGGTGCTGTTAACAAGTCTGGTTCAGTTCCCTGCATGTCTTGGTCATCGAGCTGTATTGTGTCTGGTGTATCAGGTTCATCAGAAGACCACATGTTCCAGAGTGCAATCAAGGCTGAATCAAGAGCTGCTTTTGCAGTTTCATTCATAAATATCTGCAGACAAAAAGGAATTTTATTAACAACTGTGATAAAGAACTAAATTTTAAAATACAAATTTCAAATTGTTTTATGGCTTTAATATTCAAGATTTCCTTTTTTAAACATGCTGCTGTATTTATAACACAGTTAAGATTATTCAATTCAAATGTAATATCCACCCTCATTTATGCATGTGAAAGCTGGAAAATGACTGAAGAAATAGACAAGAAATTAGACTCTTTCAAAAACAGGTGCCTAAGGAAAATACTCAGTATAAAGCGGAATGAATTCAGTAACAATGCAGAGATAAGACAGATGAGTGAACAACAACCTGTCATGGGTGATCAAAAAAATAAGACAGACATATGTCAGTCACATGATGAGAAGAAATGGTCAGAGAATCCCAAAACAAGCTATCAAGTGGAACACAACAAGCTGAATAAAAGGAGATCAACCACATGAAACTCTAAAGAGGACATTGTTAAGAGAGGCCAGTTCAGTGGGTATAACATCCCTTGATGAGACTGAAAAACTCACAGAAGACAGGAAATCTTGGCGAACTATCATGCGAACCCTATGTGACATTTAGCAGCATGGGAAGGATGTAGGTATAAGTGTATTTGTAACACAATTATTAGTTACTGAAAGGTAAATGATCATTGCTTCAGGATTCATCAGTACAAGTATTTGCAAATTAGCTCTTTACTACTTGATAATGATGATATGGTGAATGTCTTGGAGCAATAAATTAAGGTGAATGAGGAGTGTATTAGAATAGTTTTCACAGCTGCCTGAAGAAGATTTAATGAGATAATTCTCAACAACATGAAGGTAAAAAAAATCCTCAAGCAGTGATTGCAACTGTGATATCACAACAGTGAAAGAGTCATTAGGCTAAGGAGTATGGTGCAGTTTTACAAAAATTGCAGAAAGTAGAAAGAGTGGGTGAAAATTAGCAATAGAAGACTTCTCATTTTCATCCTTTTTTTTTTAAAAACTCCACCACACAGCCTGGTTAGCTGAGTGGTTAGGCACTCAGTTTACTAATCAAGTGGTACCGGGTTCAGTCCCAGCAGTGGGATTTTTTTCTGGTACACACCTAAAAGGTCCCTGGGGTTCACCCAGCCTCTAAAAATGGGTACCAGAGAAATCTGGAAAGGTAGAGCAGCCAGGTGTGATACTGACCACGCCACACTTTCATGTGCCGAAGGTCACAGAAAATATTGGCCTAACACCGTATTCCCCAATGTGCCTTAATGGCATGGAAATGGGAATTTTACCTTTACCACCACACATCAATACAAAACTCTACTAGAACCAGCATTACCACAGCTATAACCACCCTTTTAATGGAATCGCTGCACCTCCAAGTAAGTACAGCAAATGAAAATAATAGTCATTTCATGTTTTAAACATATTTTCTGAGAGGTAAATCAAATACTATGAATAATGAGGCATTTTTTTTAAGTGTGTTGTAAAGCATGGTTTACAAGTAGTTAAAAAACTGAGTCAAACAGACATTCTGATCCCAAATAATTGAGACAAAAAAAAAACATAAATAAAATACTGTGCTGGCAATCAGTGACACATAGCTGACATTCTAGCATCAGGGTTGGTAAATCATTAGCTGACATGCTAGCATCAGGGTTGGTAAATCATTAGCTGACATGCTAGCATCAGGGTTGGTAAACCATAGCTGACATTCTAGCACCAGGGTTGGTAAATCATTAGCTGACCAAGACCTTTCCCCACCTCTCTGTTGGTGCCCCCAGTAACAGGCCTAACCTGGCTAATGTGGCAGGGATTGTCATAGTTCCCATGGGAGTGGAGTCTGCTAAAGAAGTACTGCACACCCCCTGCTTTTTACCTCCACTCAAAGACTGAAAAACACGGCTGCCATAACCCACTCCCAAGCTGATAAGATGCTGTACCTCAACATCTGTACTGCATCAGCTGCAAGAGAACACCAGCTCGCAGTTCCAGAGAGACATAAAATGAAGAACTACATTTCAGAACTAATATTTTCTAATATTAATACTAGTTGTAAGTTACAGTTGTGCTAGTTAAGAAGTTTTATAACTTTCAAGAAGGTCTTAAGATTTTAAAAACAAAATTTAACTAAGATCTTGTAGTCAACCGCTTGAATTCAACAGGTGCATGACTAAGATGTCTGCTAGAGAGACAGCACAGTTACCAATGTCAGCAAACCAGACTGGCAAAGACCCTGTCTGACCTTTCATGATACTCCCAGTAACAGCCTCATGTTTCTTATCTTATATCTTATATCCTTCCCTTGCCGTTAAACGTCACATAAGGCTCTCAAAGTAGTTCGCCAATTTTTCCTGTCTTCGCCGAGTCTTTCAATCTCATCAAGGGATTTTATGCCTGTTAATTTGGCCTCTCTTAACAATGACCTCTTCAGAGTTTCACGTGGTCTGCCTCTTTTTCTTTGGCCTGTTGTGTTCCATTTGATAGCTTGTTTTGGGATTCTCTGATCATTTCTTCTCATCACGTGACCAACATATGTCCACCTCCTTTTCTTGATCACCCATGAGACTGGTTGTTGTTCAGTCATCTGTCTTATCTCTGCATTATTCTTAAATTCGTTCCACTTGATGCCGAGTATTTTCCTTAGGCATTTGTTTTAAAAGGAGTTTGCTGAACATGATTAATGAGGCAGAAACTGCCCAGTTTCTTACAGTGGTGAGGAGTCTGTCAAAAAGCCTGCCTCGTAAGTACTTCAAGCAAGCCAATATAATCAACTTCCCATCCAGTACAATGCTCAACATGCTGGATCATCATATGGACAGAATCCAAAGATAGCAGTTCCAGAGACCGTCAAATTTGGCAGCTGTGACTGGGTTTTAGCACAAATAAAAATGAAAAACCTGGCTAAATAGCTTTGTTTTTGTTTAATGTGAAATGTAATTTTTGTAACATGTGATGTTCCAACCACCCCTGTGTGGTACCCAGAACCTGGGAACATGTCTTTTAAGCAAAGAATAGGACCACTGTACCATACCAAGAATGATCATAAAAGGGAATCTTGCTCACTACTGAGAGGCCTTCAAGACAGCTGTTAAGGAGGCAAAGTTCTGCAAGGGACATGCTAATGAATGAGTATATGCTAAATGTAGGCTTACAGTCATTTTTCAGTAAGAACATGACTACTGTGTTTTTTTTGTTTTTTTTTTGTTATTGTTTGATAGTGAAATAATTAATGTTTCTGGCAACTAATAAAATGGTAGAGATCTTGGAATAAAGGCATTCCACTGGATTGGAAATGGGCTGCAGTGGCTTCCCTTAACTTCTGGAGGAGACCAAGTAACATGCTTGTCAGTAGACTTCACCACTATGGAGAAATCATTAATACTTATTAATTCAAAAAGACAGGATGTGGCTTCAGTGTCAATAGACGAGGCAGACTGGTGGCACAGAAAGCAGGTGCTTCCTCTTCAACAACAACGAGCATGCGAAACTGAGGCTGTGACCAAGGCTCTGTCCTGGCTAGTTTGGCAGGATGATACACATATTGTCATGGTGATGGACTTTCAAAGCATGCTTCACAAGATAGAAAGGAGTTTGCTATGTCATGAATGGGTTCAGCTCTTGTGACAATCCAGTGTCACCAGGCTGATGTGGATACATTGCCCAGGGAGTGAGAGGCAATGAGGTAGCTGATCATGTTGCCCATAACACTACTGCAACAGATATGATTCCTATGGATAGGATGGATATACTGAAGTTAGTGACCAAGGGCTTGGTGCAGAAGGAGGAAAGGGCATATGCTGATAATATATATCAACAGGGGATGAAAGACTGAGGTGGGAGGAGGGAGGAAGGAAGAGCCAGGTGGCTGACTGGTAAAATTCAAGCTTGCCAGAACCAACAGCTGACTGGCACATTTACTGTTCATACTCTTCTGTGGTTACTGAAACAGAGTGCAGAGAATGTATGGGTGTGCCCCGAGTGTGATGATGCTAAGAATGTATGGGTGTGCCTCAAGGGTGATGATGCTAAGAATGTACAGGTGTGAGCGAGTGTGATGATGCTAAGAATGTACGGGTGTGCCCTGAGTGTGATGATGCTAAGAATGTACGGGTGTGCCCAGAGTGCAATGACGCTAAGAATGTATAGGTTGTCTCAAGTGCGATGATGCTAAAAATGTACGGGTGTGCCTTGAGTGCGATGATGCTAAGAATGTACGGGTGTGCCCTGAGTGCGATGATTCTAAGAATGTACGGGTGTGCCCTGAGTGCGATGATGCTAAGAATGTATAGGTGTGCCTCGAGTGCGATGATGCTAAGAATGTACGGGTGTGCCCTGAGTGCGATGATGCTAAGAATGTATGGGTGTGCCTCGAGTGTGATGATGCTAAGAATGTATAGGTGTGTCTTGAGTGCGATGATGCTAAGACTGTACGGGTGTGCCCTGAGTGTGATGATGCTAAAAATGTATAGGTTGTCTCAAGTGCGATGATGCTAAGAATGTACGGGTGTGCCCTGAGTGTGATGATGCTAAGAATGTACGGGTGTGCCCTGAGTGCGATGATGCTAAGAATGTATGGGTGTGCCCTGAGTGCGATGATTCTAAGAATATATGGGTGTGCCCCTAGTGCGATGTTCTAATTCCAAGATCCAAGATTCATTAACTCTTTCAATCCAACACAACACTGACAGTGATGCCTGTGCAAATCAATGCCCAGGGTAATATTTAGGCAAAATTTAAATAAAATGTAAAGTGGCACTATTTCTAACCCAATCCATAATTTTAAATTGAGTATCTTAATTCCTGTCTCTTTGTCCCATAATTTTTCAGCAAAAATTATTTTGGCAGAGCATGGAGTGAAAACATTAATAAGGCTGCAGTGTTGCTACAATCTTTCACCAGGAGGGTGTGTAGGGGTATAAATGATATTTATCAGCCTCTTATGAAATAGTGATCCTAGATTCAAGCTTTGTAACAAGTCATGAAGAAATTATATATATATATCTTATCTTATCTTATATCTTATATCCTTCCCGTGCCGTTAGACATCACATAGGGCTCGCAAAGTAGTTCGCCAATTTTTCCTGTCTTCGGCGAGTCTTTCAACCTCAACAAAGGATTTTATGCCTGTTAACTTGGCCTCTCTTAATAATGTTCTCTTCAGAGTTTCACGCGGTCTGCCCCTTTTTCTTCGGCCTGTTGTGTTCCACTTGATAGCTTGTTTTGGGATTCTCTACTCATTTCTTCTCATCAAGTGGCCAACATATGTCCATCTCCTTTTCCTGATCACCCGTGAGACTGGTTGTTGTTCAGTCATCTGTCTTATCTCTGCATTGTTCTTGAATTCATTCCACTTGATGCCGAGTATTTTCCTTAGGCATATGTATTCAAAAGAGTCTAATTTCTTTTCTATTTCTTTAGTTGTTTTCCAGCTTTCGCATGCATAAATGAGGGTGGATATTACATTTGAATTGAATAGTCTTAACTTGGTTTTTGTGCTTATAACTTTTGAATTCCATATGTTCTCAAGATTCCTGAAGATTGATGCTGCTTTTGCAATTCTGATCCTAACTTCCTTTCTAGTGTCACCATCCTGGTCTATGTAGCTGCCAAGGTATGCAAATTGATTGACTTCTTCAATATCTGTCCCTTCTATGTGTATTTTTCCATTTTGATTGATGGGAATTTTCATTATTTTTGTTTTGTCCTTGTTAATTTCAAGTCCTATTTTGCTAGCCAGTGAAGATAGGCTATCTGTTTTTTCTTGCATGGAATTCACATTATTACTGATAAGAGTTATGTCATCAGCAAAATCAAGATCTTCTAGTTGGGTCCCATGTACCCAGTCAATACCTGTGTTACCTGTGCAGCATTTTTTCATTATGAAGTCTATTGTAATCCCAAAAAGTAAAGGAGACAGTACACATCCTTGTTTCACGCCTGTTTCAATCTGGAACCATTCACTCATCCCTTCTTCTGTCTTGACTGCACAACCATATCCATTGTATAAGTCCTTAATGATGTTGACAATTTTAAATGGTAAAATATATATATATATATATATATATCTGGGTGTCACTATAGTAAAATCTTACTACAACAGACTTCAAGGCCAATGGCAAACTAGTCTGTCATATCCAAAGTCCACTATATTCAGAATAAAACATATATGTAGAAGTGTGGCCAGGACCTGCAGATCTGGTCCATTATTATCAAGGCTTCATTATAAATGAGGTCTGTTATAACAGAATTTTACTGCATTTCAGTCTCAGTAACCAACCTGTGTGTGTCCAACTTTGTAATGTGCTGCATCAGCATTGGCATTTTGTAGAATGGCATGGAAAAGATCAGACTTTGAGTTTTTGGCCAAATCTTTGTATCTGTGAAAAATATTAAGGTCGTTCTTGAAATAAAGTGTTAACAAAACATACAAGAGGCTTGTAGAACAGTAAAGGGTTCCAGAAAGTCTAAGATGTATGGACATACATTAAGTGTTGTGTCTTCTGGAGTTGGTGGTCATAGCTCCACAACTCTCTATTTTGTATTGCCTCAATGAGTTGTTCTGGTGTCTTCTTTTCATGCCATCTTGCTAGTCCACCCAGGATTTTCTCTCTTGGTCTACCTCAGCCGATTTTCCCTACTAACTTTCCTATCGTCATGATACGACCTACTTTGCTTTTCTCATTACATGTCCTATAAATTTAGACTGTCTTTTTTCCTGACTATTGTAATTATTTGTCTTCTTGAACCAGCCTCTGCCACAATTTCTTCATTTGATTTTAATGCCATCAATGATGTCCTTAATTGACATCTTTTAAGAAACCATACTTCTGTGTCTAGTAACTTTCCAGGCTCCACATTCATAGATCAGAGCTGGCTTTATCTTCCTTACATTCAGTGACAGTGATTTGTTTCACAAAATACTTTTCATCTTTTGGAATATTATCTTAGCTAAGATAAAGGTGGCAGAAAACTGCAAATCTCCTAAGATGAGAAGATAATACTCCTAGGAGCACAGTTGGATTGTAGATCTAATCTAAATTTAACTAAGATCTTGTAGTCCAGATATCCAGAGCAAACTATAGCTGATCATGACCCTGTCATACCTCTCACTGGTAATCTCAAAATAAGGACTGGCTTTTTTTTTTTAACAGAGAAAGAAGCACAAAGGTTTCAGTGATGTGATAAACAATGAGGGCTGAGTCATTATTCAATTAAAAGAGGTGCAAAAAATGGTACCTGACACAACTACTCTGAGAAACTGCCTCTGAAATTGGAGAACATCTGCCCCAAACGTTAACTTACCTGAATACATTGTGCACATGGTTATTAGCCATTCAGAGATGCACCATGGGAGGGTGAATAGTTGTTCATATCAAAATGTAACACCATGTATGTGGGTCTATTTTCAATTTATAGGTAAACAATGAAAAAACAAAAAAGACAGAAAGTGTGGTTATTAGTGAGCATAAACTCAAAAGTAACACACAATAATTAGTGTATAATTATACATTAAGCCACTGCACTAAAGCTGTGATACCAAAATGTATGAACCAGGAAAAAAAGTAGGAACAGCTTTATTACTTAGTGAGTTCACTTAACATGTACTCGTTAAGTAATAAAGTTGTTCCTACTTTTTTCCTAGTTTATACATTTTTATAAATTCAAAAGGCACATCCATATTATCAGTAGCTACTAAGCTGGAAAGCACATTAAACATTTTACCTTACACTAACCTTCCATTTTACACTCAGAACTGGCTCTTCAGTTTTAGTCTTTTATATATAAATATATAGCTGCACGTTATGGCTTCATCTTATTCTTACCTGCTTATTAAAGACGATAACATAGAAAACAGCCACAAAAAAAAAAAAAAGATGAATCTCACCACTGGTTACTTTGAAGTTTTACTTAAAAAAAAAAATATATGAATAAAAAGAAAGGCAAAAGTATTGTTTAAAGATGATACACAGATAAAAAAAAAATAGCTAAAAAAGAAAGATGATCCTCACTTTTGCCTGAAGTTTTCTTTGAAAGTCTAATTGGGAACTTGAAATTCCTGATTCTTGCAATTTCTTTCACACCATTATACTGAAGCTGGGTCATCACTCGGTCCTCTACGAACACTCCTGCTGCCTGCCTGTCATTTGGCTTGATACATCTTTAGGCAAAAAAGAAAAGGGCCATCAAGAGTGAAGTAATTGAAACATCTATATGATCACTTCTCTGATACATACAATGATGGGTGATGTGAGATGTGTGATGAAAGATTCCCAGGCTGATAATCTTCCTTCAGCTGAAAATCTGAACTGTCTGCTTGATGAATATCTTGATACATGGGTGCCGAGTAGAATGGGGAATGAGTTAAAGTGATTTCATTTACTTCCATGACTGAATTTTTAAAATAGGCTTCTGGACTAGCTCCACTACCACAAATGACTTGCCTGTTCCTGCCTCAATGTTTTGTTCAAGGATGGTGTCTTAACTGTGTACAATGAAGTTGGGAATGCTAATGTAATAGATAATTTTTGTGTGTGTGTGAATCTTTCTGCTGAGAATTAATTTCTCATGAGCTGCACTTCACCCTCAGAGAATGTGAAGACTTCACTCACAGTTCAAGCTCACTGAGTTGTATGATATTATATGCTAATGACATTGATACATTTATCTATAACAGTGTTTTTAATAGAGTTAATACAGAACAGTAAGTAAATAATGCAATATATGTATATGTTCTTCCCAAGACTGATTAGAAAATGATGCTAAAATCAAGATGTTCTTTAGTTTAAAGTCAAAATGATATTTTTTTTAATGGAAATCTTTCTCTGATTACCAGATTATAAAGCCCTAATCCAGCTGTTATATCTAAGAAACAAAATCCACCAAAATGCAGTATAAAATTAAATGGAACAACTTTACTGTAAATCAAATGCATAAATTCAAATACTTTGGAGCACTAATAACTTTGGATAGAAAATGCAGAAGAGAATATCAGAATTGGCCAAGCAAAGACTGCATTTCAGAAAATGAGAAACATATTATGCAACACATCCTTATCAATGAATGTTAGAAAACGAGTCCTAAAATGCTATATTGAGAATATTTTACTATATGAAAGTGAATCATGGACAATAGGCAGGTCTGCACAAAAATCACTGGAAGCGGTAGAAATGTGGTTTATTAGAAGAATGTTGTGAATTCCTGGGCAGCAAAGATAACTAATGAAGACTAAGAAAAAACAGGAGAGACAGAAAAATCCTGTCAAAAAAATATGAGAAAGACAATGTACTTTCATAGAACATACAATGAGAAGAGGGAGCATTGAAAATATTGTAACAACAGGAAAAACAGAGGGATAAAGAGCCAGGGGAAGGCTGAGAGAAATGATACTGGATAGTTTGATGAGATTTGGTGTGAGATAAGGTCACCAGCTGAACTGATGGCCTATATGAAGGATCGGGTATTATGGAGAAACATAATAGCCAATGTCAGTTGGCATGGCACCTGATGATGATGATGATGAGTCCAGTTCACTGTGAAAATTATTAATCAGCTTTAAAGAAGCACAATTAATGGACACAGGGAACAGTGCTTCATCTTAAGTTGTAAATGATTACTTTAATGAAACAACTTATGAGAAATTACCTCACAAAAAATGGATGTGCTTCTGTCATAGCACTGAGGAGTTCCTTCAATGAGCTCTAAAAATAAAGAAAAAAGTTTCAGACATTAAAGTAACTGAACTTTTGTTACACGCTGATAGCTGTCTTCACTGAATGAACAGTCACACCAAACAGTGAATGGACTTTCTAGATTTAAAAAAAAATAAATTAGACCATCACAGTAATTTATGAATTAATAATTCATACCTGGACACTTAACAAAACAGCTGAGAAACACATAAATGCCTTTGAATGTAAATGCTACAGAAGCGTTCTTCAAATATCATGGACACAAAAAAGAACAAATATATCCATACCACAAGAACTTAATATTGAAGAGGGTTGGCTAGTAAAGAAGATTAAACAGAGAAAACTTAAATATTTTGGACACATTAAACGTCATGATAATCTAGAGAAAACTGTCTTGGAAGGGTGCATAATGGGAAAAAGAAAGAGAGGAAGACCAAGGCGAAGATGGCTGCAAGACATCGTTGATGATCTGCAAATGGATGCATCGGCAATAGACCATCTTGCTCAGAACTGAGAGGCCTACAGGAGTACTGTTAAGGGAGGCAAAGTTCCGCAAGGGACATGCAAATGAATGAATGAATGAATTCATACCTTCATCATAATTTATAAATTAATAATTTATACCTTCATCATAATTTATGAATTAATTATTTATACATCCACAGAAGTTTTGAAGTTAATAATTCATACTTTCACAGCAATTTATAATTTATTCAAACCTTCGCAACTTTGTGTAAGTTAATTCATACTATTGCCAGGATGAATTTCAAAGTTTTCTCTGGGTTTTGGTAGCAACCCTAGAAATGACCCAGACCTTCTGGCCAGGTTACTTTGCTTTTATCTGCATTTGGGAGTATTTGTTCATAGGTCCAATCAATCTTATCAAAAAATGGTTCCTGACTTTTGTTAAAGAGAACACCAGTTAAGTTGAAAAGGATATTCTGAAGCTGAACCATTGAAAAGTGAATGCTCAAACAATTCATATTTCATGGCATCAATGTGGTACAGTAAAGGTAAGGTAAATGTAAGGTAAATGTAAGGTAATATCCTTGTTTCCATGTCATTAAGACTCACTGAGGATATGATGTTAGGCCTGTATTTTGAAAACCATCGGCACATGAAAGTGTGATGTGGTCAGCATCATGCCTGGGTGCATTTACCTTCCCAGATTTCTCTGGCACCCATTTTTAGAGGTTGAGTGGACGCTTGGGCCTTTTTGGTGTGTGGTGGTACCAGAAAAAAAAAAAAAATCCCCACTGCTGAGACTTGAACCCAGTACCACTGGATTAGTAGACCAAATGGCTAACCACTCAGCCTATCAGGCCACATCAATGTGTTTTTAGATTAATTAAAAAAAAGAAAAACCAAACTTTAACGCTTTTCTCATGATGTTACATGAGTACAGCTCAAATGCAAGAAGATAATACTGCTATCAAAAGAAATTGATTGACTTACCCTGAAAAATTTAATATGTGTGTCTCGCATTGCCAAGTCTCCAGACCTCAAATTTGGATGCTTGTTACCAAACCTATACCAAAAATGATATTGAAAAAGTGACCATTATTTTTGTACACAAAACTTTTTTTTTTCTTTCTTTTCTTTTCTTTAATTATGTCAAATTCCTGCAAGTGTTGGCACTCCTGGTTTCTCCATTCTGCACATTCTTTGGTGTTTATAATCTGTTTGCCCTCCATTTCCCATACCATCTGGTCAACTATTCTCTTGGTCTCCCTTTCCTTTTTTTCCCTTGAGTTTTCCAGTCACTATTAGATCCTCTAACCTTTTACTTTCCATTTCAATCCCAGAGAACAATGACTGCTTTTTTGTTATTAAGTCTTTCTTATCTTTCAGAAGCTCTTTCTGAACTCCATTTGTTTTGTTTTTTCAATCTCTAGGGTATCTTTCTCACAAACCACATCTCTGTTGCTTCCTATGTCTACTTCATTTATCTGTTTATTGTGCAAGTCTCTCATAAATAACGTAATATTGATTGTAATATAGAAATATAACACTATTTTTCTCACTATTGAAGATAGTTTATCTGTTAGCATCTTCTGATTAAGGATATCATATCTTAATGTATAAACAGACACACCAGAATTTGAAATAAAAAAAATAAAAAAAAATAATCCAACTGGAAATACAATAGGTAGTGGTCACATTTGTAGAAATATAGCAAAATGTAAGGCATAAAAATTTTGGCATGAAAACAGAAGGAGAAAATGGAGTTGTATCATTTCCAGGAGCAGTTTGGCTATTTATGAATAAAGTCAATAACTTACTTCTGCTGAAGTGACACGGTCCTGTTTTCATTAATGCTCTGTGACAAATTACTCTCTGTGACAAGTTTCTGAAATCTGATGTTAGGATCCCTTGATTTTTTTGATCCTCCAAAGTGGTAATTGACCCTGAATTAGATTAAAAAATGATGAAATTTAACCAAATTTCACTCACTGTCAAATGTATTATCACCACTCTCATGTAAGAAGATTGGTTTCCGGTGGTGTTTGAGCCTTGTCTAAAAAAAGTCTAAAACTCACTGAGATGTTCATGGCTTTACTGCGAAGAATTTATTGAGATCTTTGAAGTTTATAAAGTAAAGCTCATTTAGATATTTGAGGTTTAAAATGCAAAATTCATTGAGCTGTTTGTGGTTGATAACATACAACTCACTTAGATGTTTGAGGTTTATAACAGAGGTCGGCAACCAATGGCATGTGTGGCAAGTGTGGCACATGGAATGATTTACAATGGCATGTGTGGCAAGTGTGGCACATGGAATGATTTACAATGGCATGTGTGGCAAGTGTGGCACATGGAATGATTTACAATACAACGCTGTCTGATCTGAAGTACAGTAATTATGATCTCCCAAAATGGGTCCCATTAACTTATTAATGACTCAGATCAATATCAGTAAGTGATTACTCATATTAATAATTTTAATAACGAATGAACAAACATACTTTATTTTCAAAGGGTTAAGAATTGGGCATGCAGGCCCATCTAACATTCTTCCCTTCATCATACAGCTTTCACTCAGTTGCAATCATTCAGCATTTGTTAATGAGCATTAATAATCATGAAGACACAGTTAAATGATTACATTAAAAAAAAAAACTTATCTCCTGTCCATACACTCCACACTCTGATTTATGCAAAAGCGTGAAATAAACTTGCACTCTTACATTCATTCAAAACTAAAATTTATAGAAAAGTTGTTTAAAAATAGAACAATCAAGCCGTACTTTAAACTACTCCTTAGGGAGGCATATAGTCCATATCAAACAGATGCTGACAAAGTTTGAAGATAAGAACAAATATTATTTGTAAGTTTTACATAAGTTGGTAGGGCATTCCAAAGGTGGGCAGCTGAGTAAGAGAAGCGTTTTTTAAATATGTCAAGCCTTGGCTTTGGGAGAATACAATTGCTTTAAGTGTTGACTGTGTTTTGGGTTGGATCTGAACAATGACCACAGATAGGGTGGAGCATTGTGCGATAGGATTTTATGAATTAACCTGGCCTTGTTGAAAAGAAATCTCTTCTTGAAGGGTAGAATATCAAGATGTTTGTCCTTATTTGTAATATGTGCTGCATGTTTGTAATCTATAAGCTTTACTGCTCATTTTTGAAGTGAGTAAAGTCTTTTCATGTTTCACATTAAACAACCATCCCAGACTGTGGAACAGTAGTCCAAGTGTGTTTGTATCTGTTATATGTAGTATATTCTTCTGGTGTTTATGTCAAGAAAATGTTTAATTTTAGTAAATTGGTAAACTTTTTGTGCAATGAGTTTGGTTAGATTGTCTACATGATGATTCCAGCTGAAGCGATGGTCAATCTTGAGACCTACAGTTTTATGTTCACTAACATTCTCTATCTGTGAAGTTCCAGAATGGAGCTGTAGTGTTGTTGTTGGTGAATTTGTTAATTTCTGTCTGTTGTAATGATCATGGATTTTGTTTTGCTGGTGTTTATGAGCATTCTGTTGCTATTGTTCCAGTTAATTAGACTGTTTATTTCAATTTGAAGAGTTGACTCTAGGTTAATACAGTCATTGTCACTAGCGTAAACTGTGCAGTCATCAGCAAAGAGGTCACAAGATGATTTTTTGAGATGAAGTGGAAGATCATTGATGTAGATGGTAAACAGGAGAGGACCAAGAATAGATCCCTGTGAAACGCCATTATCAACCACAGGTGAACTTGACTTTGAGTTTTTGAGGGAAACTACCTGTTGTCTGTTGGAAAGAAAAGATGTAATAAATTTTGTCAAGTCAGGGTGTAATCTATAAATCTCAAGCTTTCTAACTAAGATTTCATGATCAGTCATATCAAATGCTTTTTTTTTAAAGTCAACAAAGACTACTAAAAGGATGCCAACCCCTGTCTTGTATTGTAAAACTCATTTAGATTTTCAAGTTTTATCATGCAAAATTCACTGAAATGTTTGTGGTTTATGGTGTAAACTTATTAAGATGTTGGTTTATGCATTAAAATGTTTGTCATTCATGATGTAAAACACACTGAGATTTTTACAAGAACTTAATATTGAAGAAGGCTGGCTAGCAAAGAGGATTAAAGAGAGAAAACTTTGGACACATTAAACGTCATGATAATCTAGAGAAGTCTGTCTTGGAAGGGTACATAATGGGAAAAAGAAAGAGAGGAAGACCAAGATGAAGATAGCTGTAAGACATTGTTGATGATCTGCAAATGGATGCATCAGCGGCAGCTCATCTTGCTCACAACTGAGACGCCTACAGGAGAGCTGTTAGGGAGGCAAAGTTCCGCAAGGGACATGCAAATGAATGAATGAATAAATGATGGGGTAATACTGCAATGAGAGAAGAACAAGCAGGATTTCGAAAAGGGAGAAGCTGTCTCAACCAGATCTTTACTCTTAGAATAATACTTGAAGAACATATTGAAAAGCAGAAACCATTAATACTGAACTTCATAGATTTTAAAAAGGCATTTGATAGCATACACAGAGATTCATTATGGAGAATTTTATGTCTATATGGAATACCATCTAAAATTGTCAACATCATTAAGGACTTATACAATGGATATGTTTGTGCAGTCAAGACAGAAGAAGGGATGAGTGAATGGTTCCAGATTGAAACAGGCGTGAAACAAGGATGTATACTGTCTCCTTTACTTTTTGGGATTACAATAGACTTCATAATGAAAAAATGCTGCACAGGTAACATAGGTATTGACTGGGTACATGGGACCCAACTAGAAGACCTTGATTTTGCTGATGACATAACTCTTATCAGTAATAATGTGAATTTCATGCAAGAAAAAACAGATAGCCTGTCTTCACTGGCTAGCAAAATAGGACTTGAAATTAACAAAGACAAAAAAAATAATGAAAATTCCTCTCAATCAAAATGGAAAAATACACATAGAAGGGACAGATATTGAAGAAGTCAATCAATTTGCATACCTTGGCAGCTACATAGACCAGGATGGTGACACAAGAAAGGAAGTTAGGATCAGAATTGCAAAAGCAGCATCAATCTTCAAGAATCTTGAGAAAATGTGGAATTCAAAAGTTATAAGCACAAAAACCAAGTTAAGACTATTCAATTCAAATGTAATATCCACCCTCATTTATGCATGCGAAAGCTGGAAAACAACTAAAGAAATAGAAAAGAAATTAGACTCTTTTGAAAACAAATGCATAAGGAAAATACTCGGCATCAAGTGGAATGAATTAAAGAACAATGCAGAGATAGGACAGATGACTGAACAATAACCAGTGTCTCATGGGTGATCAGGAAAAGGAGATGGACATATGTTGGTCACTTGATGAGAAGAAATGATCAGAGAATCCCAAAACAAGCTATCAAGTGGAACACAACAGGCCGAAGAAAAAGAGGCAGACCGCGTGAAACTCTGAAGAGGACATTATTAAGAGAGGCCAAATTAACAGGCATTAAATCCTTTGATGAGGTTGAAAGACTCGCTGAAGACAGGAAAAATTGGCGAACTACTTTGCGAGCCCTATGTGACATTTAACAGCATGGGAAGGATATAAGATATATAAGATAATACAAAATGTGTGTGGCTTTTTTATGCAGTACTGAAATGCTTTGGATTTATGTCTTTTAGTGATTTAGGCATTTCCATATTTTCAGATATGGTCTGAAAAAAAGAAGTCGACCATGTGAAACTCTAAAGAGGACATTGTTAAGATGGGCCAGTTCAATGGGCATAACAACCCTTGATGAGACTGAAAAACTCGCTGAAGACAGGAAATCTTGGCAAACTACCATGTGGGCCCTATGTGACATTTAGCGGCATGGGAAGGATGTAAGATGTAAGATATTTTCAGATCTATGGAGTAGAAGATTCTTCACTTGTTAATTCTCTTCACTCATAAAAATTTGCACACATAAATTCTGTATTTTCTTACATTGCAAAAGAACCACTTTCTGACTCTTTAGCTGAGAACAAGTCCTGAATAAATATGCTGCTGCTCTGTCTGAAACACTCCTTCATGGCCTCACTGAGTGTGTCTCTGTTTTTCTGGATGAACGACCGTGCATCATAAACCACCTGAAGTGACAAGGAAAAAAGATGTATTTACTTTTTTAACCCTTCCCTTTCACCTTTAATAAAATAATAAATGAAGACATCCTATGAAATTCAGTTTATTTACATATATATATATATATATATATATATATATATATATATATATATATATATATACGTAATATATAAACATATATATACATATATTTGGTACCCCCAGTAACAGGCCTAGCCTGGCTAACAGGGCAGGGATCACCATAGTCCCAATGGTGGTGGAGTCTGCTTAAGAAGCACTGCACACCCTCTGCTTTTTAGCTGTACTCCAGGACTGAAAAAGTAGCCGCCATAACCCACTCCCATGCCAATACGATGCTGTGCCTCGACATCTCTACAGCATCAGCTCGCAGTTACAGGGAGTTCGTACAAGTACAAGCAATATATATATATATATATATTTTTTTTTTTTTGGTGGCCTTTTTAAAGAATTTCAGTTTATATGCTGCCTGCACTTTCAGTGCATTTTAATTGCAAAGTCAAACTGAAGGTCACAAACCTGAATAAATCACATTATCTTGTGTATAATTTTCAAGGAAAAATAAACATATATAGGCAATTAGGAACATGAAGACGCACAATACAGGAAGAACAAAAGGAAGTGAGAAAGACTTGGCTTGAGGTATCCTGACTTGCCCAAGACAGGTCTGGGCTGGGGAATCTTTGTTGATGCCTTGTGCTCCATAGGGAGTATTTGTCTTATAAAACTTTGACCAAGGATAGGAAAGGTTGTAGGAGCAATATTTAATGCTTGATATCTGAAGAATGTCAGTTGCGTTTAATTCATAAATACTTTCTCTAACTAGTTCCAAATTGTCCCATTTTATAAGCAGCTCATGATCCAATAAATAAAGATGCATTTGAGTTCCTTTTGGTAAGTCTCAAGTCATGTCCTTGCAAGAAGCTTCAAGTCTCAGTTTTAAGTCTCAAGTCACAACTGTAAAATCTCAAGTCAAGTCCTTGCAAGAAGCTTCAAGTCTCAGTTTTAAGCCTCAAGTCAAGTTTATAAATCAAACTGTTAAAAAAAATCATGGCTGGTTTTGGGTTACCAGATCAGCATAACTGAAAGTGATTTATTATAGCCTACACAAAGGATTAGGAGTTGTGAAAGTGAAGAAATTAAAATGAACAAAACACAGTATAAACTTTGCTTGCTACTTCATCATCAAGGTTTCAGCAGTTATTTATTCATATTGATTTTATACAGCATTAAAACCTATTAGGAATATAGGCCCTGAATGTGAACAATAAAGGCTGGTAATACCTTGTCATATATAATCACCAATGGAATGATTTATGACACTAGAAACACCTAGTTAAAGCTTTGAGCTAAGATGTAAAACTTGTGGAAAAAGACAGTAGTTCCCATAAGTATAACTACCATTGTAAACAGTTAAAGCATATACAGAAAAGTTTAAGAAGCAAGTAATAAACATATGGGAACACTGACAAGGGAATGTAATTCTAGACTAAACACCTGACTGAAAGATCTGTGATAAAAATAAGGTTAATAAATCCTTTACTTTTATGGTGCATGATTGTTTCACACTGCCTAATCCACATGTCATTCTTGCTACAGGCATCATTATTCTGTCTAAAGCAAGCAAATTATGACATAAAGTCTAGTCATGCACCAGATAAAACTAAAAAGACTGTAGATTCAAATCAGTTAAATCTAACAGCACACAGGGGAATGACGTAACTGAGGTTTTACTACTTAAAAAGAGTTGCAGGAAAGAAAATTGCTGATTGGCTAAAAAATGCCAAGACACAAGCTGAGTCCAAGAAACTTGAGTCATTAAAGTGACTTAAGTCAAAGTCAAGTGACTTAAGTCAAAGTCAACTGATTCAAGTCTACATCTCTGCTAATAAGATACAAGGATAAGAACTAGAATGTGGCAGAAATCTGAATTAAAATGTGCTATGAGTCCACGGTGGTGCAATGATTAATGCACCTGCCTGCCATTCAAAAGGTCCCTGGCTCAATTTCAAGCTCAGACAGAATTTTCTGGACAACTCAGCACCAGGGTCAACACAGTCTCAAAAATGGGTACTTGGGGGTTCCCAAGGAAAACCAAAACAGTGAGGACAGGTGCTGTCATCCATACCACAAATACTGTAGTGCAATCTCCTCCTCATCATACAACTTTCATTCAGTCACAGACTAATTATAAGTGTACCAGTAGCCTATGTCATCTTTCATGTGGAAGCCACACCCATTTATGTCAGGTAAATGAATTGTATAAAAAAAAGAAACAATTTTATATAGCCACTGCGATCACCTCTACCATCATCATCATCATCATCATCATCATCATCACAATCACCATTATCATCAGGTTTATGTGATCAGTGACCTTGTTACTTCTTTCTGTGGATTTACAGGTGTCTGTAATCAAATCTACTGCTTTTTCATTCATGGGTTTATATCAGTAACATTCATCTCTTGTATATTTTTCCATCCTCTCTGAAAAGTACTATGATGTCTTCTCATGGAATATCTCAAAATATTTTAATGCAGTTTTCTTACATGTTTTATTTAGAAGTAATGTTCTACTTAAGGTTTTATTTAGGTGCAAATGTTCTTCTTACTCTTTTATTTAGGTGCAATGTTCTACTTATGGTTTTATGTAGATGCAATGTTCTACTTAGTTTTATGTAGGTGTAATGTTCTACTTCTGGTTTTATTTAGGTGCAATGTTGTACTTATGGTTTTTATTTAGGTGCAATGTTCTACTTATGGTTCTATGTAGGTGCAATGTTCTACTTATGGTTTTTTTTAGGTGAAATGTTCTACTTATGGTTTTATTCAGTTACTGTGTTTTGTAGTTTCTATTAAATCTTTTTAACCTGATCAATGAATTTAATTCTAACTCTCAAATGCATGACAGCTGCATTCACTTCGCAGAATCTTCTTTCTTTCCCTGCAGCCTTGTACACTATCTCATTACCTCGCTAGCAAAGTGCCTAATCTTGAATTCTGGGACATCAGCCTTGGGTGGGATATAAATACCACTGGTGCCAAACATTGTCGTCAGTTTGTTCACAAGTCTCTCATCATTGGATATCTCCAGCTTGGAATCTTCATCTATCATAGCCAGGATGCCAACGTTGTCCTAAGAGGAGAGAAAATGTCCTGTGATTATACTATGGATGTGTTGAAACGCCTGCTGTATGAACACAAGAACCATTTTGGAGAAGTCAAGAACACACTGTTTTTTATAATGAGATCTGGCTCTGTTTTTCTATATGAGTATATAAAACCGAAATGCTATGTTCTGATCAAATTAGAGCCTCAAACTATTGTTTTTTGTTGCTGGTACCATGATAATGTAGCATGGGCATTGGATGAGAAGTGGATTAAGATGGATATCTTGAATACCCAGAATGGATCCAAGAAACAGTCATCTTGGGAGACCGTATTACTATAAGGATACGATGAAAACTTATCCCATTAACCATGTTGAAAGAATACCATCAGTCTGCTTTATATGGAGAACCATAAGGAGATTGGATAATATTCTGGTCATCTCTGGTCTGTCAGTTCCAATAATCAAGCCATCATTCTGGTTCCATCCAGTCCTTAGATGAAAGAGAAGGATTCTAGTGCGACAAGTAATGACAAACACAGGAAAAAGCCCTCATTACCAGCTTTCTAAAAAAATAGGTATCTGACATTCCCCTTTTGGGACAAAAGGCAGTGAGGACAGGTGCTGGCAGCCCTACGTCAAATGCTGTAGTGACCTAGAAATGTGAAGGCGCTAGAACTTCATACTCTTACGCCATGCAAATGCTATAGAACATAGATTTCATTTCATAAGCTTTCTAACTAAAAACCATCTGACCATTTCTCTTGCTCTTATAAATAAATACAGATATTAACAAACATCCCCAAACCTCCATAAACATGCGGAGTATTGCATCATTGTTAATGGCTTCTGTATTCATATCTCCAATCTCAACACCCTCATGAATGTAAAGCTCCACATCATTCTCAATAACTGCCTTGTTCATGAAGTTCTGAAGCTGCTCGTTCACAAGGTTAATGCACATCTGCTCAAAACTGTTGACGTCCAAATTCTCAAAACCACAGATGTCCAGAATTCCAATGTTTGGCAGGTTTCTGAAATATAAATGTCACAAACTTGCAATTTACCATAATGATGACAGGATGTCATGAGCGGTTTTGTGTCACAGATTTTATATAAACTCACCAATACATAACTTTTGTATTAATGTGTTTTCTTTGTATGCAAATAAAACTGTAATGGACAAGATAAGAGACAAGTTTGAGTTACTGGGGCTAGTCAAAACAAGCAGACTAAGATTATGTCCCATGACTCTGTTGGTGGCCCTAGCAGCAGGCTCATTCTGACTAACTGGATGGGCTCTTCATGGTCTCCGTGGTGGTGGCAGTGGAGCCTGTCCAGAGGTTTGTTTCTTTTCAGCACTCCAAGTCTTCATGCTAGCCACAAGCACTGTTATGTGAGGTCAGGGAGAAGATATATTCATATATCCGTGAAGTGAAATTATCACATTCATAGCTCACAACTAATCTGGTATGACTTTTGTGTTTCAACATCTGGATAGGCAATGAGGCAGTAGTCAGTGACCTATAGCTGAATGAGCATGTTAGGGTTAGCAAAAAAAAGGAGACCAAGACCCTATTCCACTTCCATAAGATGCTCCAGGTAAGAGACAGAGTCTGGCCGAGTGAACAGAGAATGAAACAGGAAGACAAACCTGGTTCTAAGAACACACCCTAACTAAGACATATGTGCTGGACTGAGGACATTGATATCACAACCTAACTGCAAGCCATGACACAGTGCAACCAGACCCTTTTTGAAAACAAATGTAGAAGAAAATCCTGTATATTATCAGCACTAGCTGCTGTGAACGATATGCTCCGAAGAAAACAACAAAATATATGCTAGTTTACATACCTTAAAACTTTTGACCGGAGTGAGTCATTGATCTTTTTAACCAGCCAACCAAACATTCTCTCATACAGAGACTTGGCTATGGCATCTCTCTCATCCTCTGCTTGCTTCTTATTCTTAGACAGCTCAATTATCTCGTCTGAAATAATGAGGTGAACTGTAAATTATGAACTATGAACTAGTTTGCATTGCAAATATTGTTTACCATAAATTTCACATATTAACCAGAATAACGCAATCAGTAAAGGCCTTCACATTTAAAAAAAAATTTAGAGAAAATCTACTAGCCAATGCAATTCAAAATGTATTTGCACTCTCCCTGAGTATAGAAGTTACAATGTATTGTTTATTCAGTTCTTACTTTAACTTATCTAAACTGACCTAAATCTAACTGACTTTACTTTTGTACATTTTACTTTATTTATTTTTTTAAACATTATGTAGCTTTATAATTTATTTGCAGGACTGAGTACATGCAATTCTAATTTTACTTCTGCTAACGAAAAAAAATATGCATGTTACAAATTTTCTGGTTAAACGAAAACTGTTTAAAGCATGCAGTCTAATTACATCTTAAAATGAAAATAATGGTAAAAAAATATGCAGGTTTTCAAGAATTCATAAAGTCATTTAAAATTTTTATAAAACTGAAGGACAAAGATGTTACAATGAAGGATAACAGTCAAACAGGATTATGGGAAGGTGGGGGAGGGGGGAGTTGCTAAACTTGACGTATAACAATGGCTTTATTAAACAAAACAATTTTGACATTTTAATCCTGTGCCGAAGTTTAACAAAACAAGTGTCTCTGTTCAACAACAACAATTTTTGTTAAATAAATCATATGTAGAAAAAAATTATTTTAGTTGATATTAGGTCATATATTAAATTACTTTGCCAGAATTGAATAAAACAATTAAAATACACACAAAAGGAGTCAACTAAAAATAGAATAGGCAAACTGATACTGTAAATAAACTGGTTTTTTTATACTAAAGACTTTCATTTTTCTTTTTAAATTGTCAGGAAATATTTTAAAATGTAAACAAGGCAACACTTTCATGTGCTGATGGTTTTAGAAATGCAGGCCTAATACTATATCCTCAATATGTCTTTAAAAAAAAAAGATGTATGACCTGCAAAACAAAATTGACCAGAATAAGTAAATGCAGAATTAAGCACTAAATTTTTGCAATAAGATAAGCTGATGAAAAGGCTTTAATATATAATAGATCATTAATTTTATAAATTAAAAATAAAATAATCACACTTCACTTACTTCAACATTAAAATTTCTTACATCTTACATCCTTCCTGTGCCATTAAACATCACATATGGCATGCTAGTTCACCAAGTTTTCCTGTTTTCGGCGAACTTCTCAACTTCATCAAAGGATTTTATGCATGCTAATTTGGCCTCTCTTAACAGTGTCCTCTATAGAGTTTCACATGGTTGACCTCTTTTTATTCGGCCTTTTGTGTTTCACTTGATAGCTTGTTTTGGGATTGACTGTTTCTTCTCATCACATGACCAACATATCTTCTTTTTTTGATCACATATGAGACAGGCTGTTGTTCGCTCATCTGCCTTGTCTCAATGATTATTACTTATATTATTAAATAATAATAATAACATTATTATTAATAATATTAATATTAATAATAATATTAATATTATTATTATTATTAATAATAATATTAATATTATAATTGATAATAATCAATGATTATTATTTTTTTCTTGGAAAACTAATTTCAGGACTGCAACACTAAAGTTTTTGCTAGAGAAGTGGCTCAAACTGGAAAACTAATTTGTTCAAAATAATAATAAGTTATTTTATTATTATTCTCTTTTCCATACATTTCACATATTAATCAGAGTAATGCAGACATAAAAGGCCTTCACTTTTTAAAAATAAATGGGAAGTGATACAGCATCAACAATAGATTGAAACACCTGAAGTTCTCAACCTAGACTTATGCTAATGATCATCACATTTTTAATATAATGTGCAGTTTTTAGTATCACAATGCTAATTTCATAGTTTTCAAAAGAATATCTGAAATATTAGAAAGTTTAGTGAATGTTTACTTTAGGAAATATATGTGAATGCTTGGGAAACTAGCATATTCATTAGCAGAAGCAGGTGTTGTGCAAACAGGTCATAATACAAGGCTTCTAGGAATTAAATAACACATTGCTATCAATGGAAGTGAAAAAAAAAGTCATGGATTGGTTTACAATATGACTGCTCACATTCTGAATGCTTTGAGAATCAAGAGTTTTAATTTTATCCCCAGAGATGATAATGTTCTTGGTGATACTAATGATGGTATCTTTGCATTTTGATTTTCTTGGCGAGAGTAAAGTAATGTTCTTGTTTACATTAATGTTGATGTTCTTGGTGTTAGAAATGATGATGTTCTTTGCAAAATTTAAAGTGATTTTCTCGGTGAAAGTAATGTAATGTTCTTGTTGACATTTATGGTGATGTTCTTGATGACATTAATGGTGATGTTCAGGTCCAATGAGATGATAGTACAGCCAGCACCTTTCACAGGCTAAAAAAAAAGGCACAAAATTATTATCAGATGTTCAAATTAATTCACTTGTTACATCTATATCTTTACATAATTCTGACATTTCTTTTTAACTGGAACGCATGTTCTTATGGCTATTCATGTTATGACCTGCATGTGAACTAAGTAACCGGAAAACAAAATGTTGGAGGTGAAATGCCTGATGGGTGAAACAGGGGAGAAGGGGAGCATAGGACTGGATGAATTTTCTGAAAGCAAGGAGTGCAGGGGGTGAAAGACGGCAAATGTTCCTACAGCTGCTTCCTTGACGGATTTCACTTTACCTGTGACCAATGAATCTAGGTCATTGATTCTACCCCTAGAGGCACCGAACTTCTCACTTTCGAGTTTGTTACCTAGAAGATTGACAAGAACAACACTGAAATAATGCTACAAGGCAGAAATGGTTTTTTCCCCCTTGTTCATTCATTGTGGTATTTTGGTTTGGTTACACATTCTTGGGATTCATTTTTATGTGATATTCCTAATTCCTTTCATACACTGATGTACTTGTGCACCATGTATTTCAGTGTGCCTCATACAGCAGATGATATTTCCCATTTACTATTGGTTGTTTTATAACTGGTTGAATAAGGTGCCTGTTTTTACAGCTGGGCTTGAGCTGGAGGGTTTTGTAAATAGGTCACCAGTTCACAACATCTGCATGTAAGACTGATGTAGCTTCATCACTGATCTGAGATAAAGAAGACAGGAAAAGTAGTTCTTGAAATTCTGTCTGTACTGAAAGAAATATGAGTTACAAACAAAAAAAAAAAGGTGGAAATTATTTCATTACATTCTGTTTTCATGATGTGCTGATGATTCTCTGTCTTCATGTTGTGCTGATGATTGTGTGTCTTCATGATGTGCTGAATACTGTGTCTTCATAGTGTGGTGATGATTGTCTGTCTTCATGATGTGCTGCCTTTAGTATTTTCAAACAGTTTGGTTGTCTGTCCATTTTCTATGGCAGACTTCAATCCGTTCAGACAGTTTTTAATTTCTTGGTCTCCTTGTTATTTTTTTTTTTTCACTGAGTTTTACTGCTCTCCTGTCTTCTTATAACATTAAAAGAATACTAACTATACATTAAACCACAGGACATATATTAATATTGCAGGGAAGAAAGTTTTTAAACTTTGTTTCTGAAACAGCAAATAAAAAATCAGAAGTTGGAAAAAAGCACAGGAAGAATGAAATAATAAAATAACAAAAAGTGCGTACATAGAACTATTTCAATACAGGTGAAAAAAATCCCCCCAAAAACTAGAGGTTAATGGTACATACATATTATGAAAATTTTACAGGGTGCAAAATACTAGTGGTAATACAAAAGAAAAGAAGCTGTAGAGAGAGAGGTCAGAATGTTACAGTATAGCAAATTTATTTAAGAGAAACTATCTGCCATAAACCTGTGTCAGAATTAAAATCATCTTTGTCAACTGTTATAAACCATTAAAAAAGAAATGAGAAAAATAAATTAAAAATATAAACAGTTTTCACTGTAACTTTTATAAATTTCAGTTAATTGTCTGATATAATTTCATAGTTTTACAAAAGAATTGTATTAACTAAAAAATAATTTCATCATGTATAGCGTTCCTAATGTTCTTTTTACACTGCTTCTCATTCATAGAAGAATTAAAGTCTTTCTTTTTTTTTGCAGTAGAGTAAATGTCATCGTTTGGCTGCATAATTACTCATACTTCCACTGAAAACAAAATTAGATATGAACTATAAGCTTATCCTGTGGATTAGGAGAATTTGAGTTATTACTCATAACAATCTCTTTTATAATGTTTTCATTCATGTATAGTTTTTGTAGAAACAGAGTTATACATACTATAAACAAGAATACACGTGTTGAAACAGAAAGATGCATGCAAGCATATGTATATATCATCTGAAACCCAAATAGTTAGAGTTCTGATTTAAGCATTATATACTCAGCACGCTGAAAACCTAAAAAGCTTTCAGTAAAAAAAAAAAAAAAATGTTGCATGATTGTTATACATTATATCATATTTTACTTTATCTACTGTGAATATTTTAAAATACTACATGTATACCTTGCTTTACTGAGCTTCATTTTATTACATTACACAGTTACTGTACTTATTATAGAATTATTCAAGTTCATAATTTTCAGAATATATCTTCTTCTTCCAATGGTTTCTGGAGGTAACATCACATCGAGTGAGTCGATTGGCACTATTTAGCTTAACGTGTCTGCCCATTTCATATTTCTGTGTCGCATTCTGACAATTCTCACAATATTTCAAACCTTTTCATTGTTATACCAATAAAACTAGGCCTATTAATAATTATACATTGCCACCTAACTATGTTAGCGAAAAAAAAATAGTTGCATTTCTCTCACTTTAAACCAAAAGCTGGAAATGATTAACTTAGTGAAAAAGGAATGCCAAATGTCAAGATTAATGGTCTTATAATTAATGGTTATAATTTTGTAGATTTTCAGTAAACAGCACCCTGATCAGTCAACGGTCACTGATACTGAGGCAAAAAGATTACAGTTCACGGAAGACTCTGATGATGAAGATTCGTACTTTAAAAAAATGAAGCATTTTTATTTTTACAGTAGCTTTTTTTTCTTATACCTAGCCTATTGTACACTAGATTGATTACTGTGTAAATACGATTTCAGGAAATCCATACACGAAAGACGAGCAGCCAAATTAGCCATGTTGAATGTAAAGACAGATCTTGGAAGAGATTTGGCAAAAGCAACATAAATAGACAATAAAGTAAAAAAGTTCAGCTAGAAGGGATAAAAGAGATTACATTTGGACAATATGGCAAAAGAAGCAGAGAAGGCAGCAACAACAGGAGACACCAAAACTCTATATAACATACAAAAGAGGCTAACAGGTACTACTGCATCCAAAGAAAGACCAATCCTTAGCAAAACTGGCACATTTTTAACATCAAGTAAAGGCCAAAAGCAAAGATGGGCCGAACACTTCCAAGAAATACTTAACTGACCACACCCAAAAGAATTGATAGACCTTGAAACTGACTTACCATTCCCACAACTAAATGTCAACCTATATGAAATTACATTGCATCAAATTGAAACGGCAATGAATTTAATGGCTACCAACAAAGCTGCAGGTGAAGATGAAATAACAGCCGAAATGTTAAAAGCTATTAACATTGACAACACGAACCAACTACAGAGAATGTTTAATAAAGTTTGGAAAGAAGAAGAAGTCCCTTCTAAATGGAAAAAAAGGAATCATTGTTAAAATATCCAAAAAAAAAGGCAACCTTAGCGATTGTAACAAATAGAGAGGAGTAACCGTAGTATCAGTTGTATCAAAAGTATTTTTCAAAAGTATTTTTCAAAGTTAACTCTTTGGGTATTTGGACACGCGTCCTGCGTGGTTGTATCCCTATTACAAAATACTTATAGACGCGAGGCGCGATGATGGTTTGTAGCTCTCTAATTTTGAAAATAATTAAAGTATCTTAAAACCAGCAGTTGACTTCCTTCCGGAATTCAGTTGTCCACATTAAGCGCGTGGTTTGAGCAGAAAACAGAGCGATTCTTTGTTCATTTAAAGCCAGTTTTTCAAAGTTTATCGTCGCTAGGCCTTTGTTTATCAACAAATATGGCTTCCAGTGCTAGTTTCTTTCGTCCAGAGCAGCATATTTCTGCATTACAAGCTCAGAATTTAATTTAAAATTGTCTAGACTGTGGTGTAGAGAATGTAGTAGTAGAAATGGTAAATTTTCGGCCGAGCCACGTGGCAGTGATTGAAAGAATTTTTCGTGTTTTTTTTTGCTCCAGCAGCAAAATGTGTTAGAAGGGTAGCTGGTAATACTACTTCTCAGCTTTTTGCTAGTACTAGCTGTAATATCACAATAAGTAATGCTGCAGATTGTGTAATTTAAAAAATTAAATGTTGTAGAATGCTTCAAATTAAAAAAAAAACAAAAACCAAAACACAATGGCCTGATTTCTGGTAAATATTAGTCAACGACCGCCCACTTGTTTTCATGTAAATATTACCCACCCACTTGGTGTTTTTAGTTTGCTGTGAATGCATAACTAGTGCATATTTTCATGTAAATTTTGGAAGATATGTTAAAGAACAGATGTTTGTGTACATTTTTATTCATTATGGAATTATATAAACAACTACAGTGGATTAACTTGATGGGTAAGTGACAAAAAATTTATTTTATTCCTTCATTTTCCATTCTTTCTTCTCAGTTCTTAGCTCTTTTTTTTGTTGTATACTAACAAAATGTTAAAATTTATTTGAAAAACAAAATACATTTTTTCTTCTTCAAAATAAGGTATAATACTTCATACTACAGATCAGATTATGCCTTTGTTATTCTTTTAAATGTGACAACCATCCCATTTCACATTGTGAAATTTACCCCCCTTGGTCTTTTGAGGGAAACACCCCCAGTATACAAAGAGTTAATCTGAATAGAATTCAAGATATAGTGGATGCTGCAGTGAGGCAGGATTTCAAAAAGGGAGAAGCTGTCTCAACCAGATCTTTACTCTAAGAATAAAACTTGAAGAACATATTGAAAAGCAAAGACCATTAATCCTGAACTTCATAGACTTTTAAAAAAGGCATTTGATAGCATATACAGAGAATCATTGTGGAGAATTTTAAGAATATGTGGAATACCATCTAAGATTGTCAACATCATTAGAGACCTCTACAATGGATATGTTTGTGCAGTCAAAACAGAAGAAGGAATGAGTGAATGGTTCCAGATTGAAACAGGTGCGAACAAGGATGTATATTATCTCCTTTTCTTTTTGGAATTGCCATAGACTTCATAATGACAAAATGCTGCACAGGTAAAATGGGCACTGATTGGGTATATGAGACCCAACTGGAAGATCTTGATTTTGCAGATGACATAACTCTTATCAGTGACAACGTGAAATCAATGCAAGTAAAAATAGATACCCTGTCTTCAATGGCTAGTAAAATAGGATTTGAAATTAACAAGAATAAAACAAAAATAATGAAGATTTTCATTAACGACGAAGGACAAATATACGTAGAAAGAACAGCTGATGAAGTAGTAAACCATTTTGCATATCTTGCCAGATATATAGACCACAATGGTGACACCAGAAAAGAAGTTAGAATTCGAATTGCAAAAGCAACATTGACCTTCAAGAATCTTGAGAACATATGGCATTCAAAAGTTACAAGCACAAAAACCAAGTTAAGATTATTCAATTCAAATTTAATATCTACCCTCATTTATGCATGTGAAAGCTGGAAAACAACTAAAGAAATAGACAAGAAATTTGATTCTTTCAAAAACAAATGCCTCAGGAAAATACTCTGTATAAAGTGGAATAAATTCAAGAACAATCAGAATAAGACATATATGACCAAACAACAACCCGTCTCAAGGTTGATCAGAAAAAGAAGATGGACATATGTCAGTCATATGATGAGAAGAAACAATCAGAGAATCCCCAAACAAGCTATCAAGTGGAACACAACCGGCCAAAGAAAAAGAGGTCAACCACGTGAAACTCTTAAAGAGATCACTGTTAAGAGAGGCCAGTTCAGTGGGCATAACATTCCTTGATGAGACTGAAAAACTCGCAGAAGACAGGAAATCTTGGCGAACTACTATGTGGGTCCTATGTGATGTTTAGCGGCACAGGAAGGATGTAAGATTTAAGATATAAGATGATTTCAGGATTTTATATGCACTGGGATAACAACCTGTATATTCACCAAAAGCAATAACTGCTGTGTCAGAAACTAGTATTTACAATACATCACATTCAAAGGTTAAAGATTATTAGAGAAATCTGTTTTTAGCACTTATCTCTCAGCTCTTGTTTACCTCTGCTTCGGGTGTTGAGCAGTGACATAGAGTCCCTATCGAAGGCCGTGCTTTTTGTTCTGCCTCGTGGCCCTTTGAGCTCATACAGTGTCTTCTGGTCTGTGTACAAGTCACATTACTTTGTTATAATAAACTGTACAACAGAATAAACTGTACAACAGAATAAGCTGTACAACAGAATAAATGAATAAAATTTATATTTAAAAGAGTGAAAAAGTGAGTATGTTAGCCTATATGTTCTGCCTTCCATCTTTCAACTTCCACTCAAATGCAAGCATTCAGCATCAATACAGTACATAGTTCTAGTATTACAAATGTATAAAAAGCAATATCAGACATGAATTGAAAACTATTATATACAATCTCTTATCCATACATTCAACAATAAATGTGTATCAAACATACAAGAAGATTATTTCACATTCTTACGCTGTAACTTTGGCCAAACTGATAAAACAAATTGCACACGAAAATTATTTCAGCTGCTCTTCAAATATACAGTGATTGCTAAGAAAGTAAAACTATATTGAAAGCAATCTCTTAAAAAACATGTAATCAAGGTCAAGTGAGATTGAATAACTCAATAGCTAACAGAATATGGCGGATCACCCGACAGCAACATGCATAATTATAAATGGGACAAAAAGTCAACAGGTTTATAATTTTCATGTAATGGCTTCAGCAAGACATTGTTTTCATTCTGCCATGTTTTCTGTTCAAGTATAACACTATAAAAAATAACAGTGATTTTTACATTTGCATCTAGTTTCGTCTTAAGACACTGGCAGCAAAATCTACCATGTACTCTGGCGTGATTTCATTTTTTTTTCCCATTTTCTTCGGAGATATTTACCAAAGACAACCAGCTTATTATAGGTGGGGTATATGGTATGTTTAAGAACCAAGTTATGTCCTACTCTCTCAGCCTTCATAATCTGTCATAACACATTTGTTGCATTCTCCCTTCCCTCAGCCGTCCTTTCCTTACTTTACCTTTGTACCTTTGCTTATCCAACCTTCCAATAGTCTAATTTTCCTTTCCTGTCTTCTCATAATCTGTCTTTACCTAGTCTACCTTTCCCTAATCTGCATTTGTATAGCCTACCTTTCCCTAATTTGCCTTTCTCTAGCCTACCTTTCCATAGTCTGCCTTTTTTCTAGCCTACCTTTCCCTAATCTGCCATTGTCTAGCCTACCTTTCCATAGTCTGCCTTTGTCTAGTCTACCTTTCACTAGTCTGCCTTTGTCTAGTCAACCTTTCACTAGTCTACCTATCCTTAGCCTACCTTTCACTAGTCTGCCTTTGTCAGCCTACCTTTCCCTGGTCTGCCTTTGTCAGCCTACCTTTCCCTAGTCTGCCTTTGTCTAGCCTACCTTTCCCTAGTCTGGCTATGTCTAGCCTACATTTCCCCTAATCTACCTTTGTCTAGCCTACCTTTCCATAGTGTGCCTATGTCTAGCTTACCTTTCCCAAGTCTGCCTTTACGCTCAATCAGAACTTTTGTCAGTTGTTCCACATCTAGCTCTAGCAATGAGGCCACTGAAAAAAATGGAAAAGAAATGTAATCAACGTGAAAGGAGGCTGCAATGAAATGTGACAGACTTATGCCCCAGGTTATGCTAAAAGCAGGGAAGGATATCTTTCTTGGTAACCTTCAATTTTTATTGTGGGGTCAGTTAAGAACTGTTGTAAAAATGTACAAACTTCAATGTTGTTTAAGACTGACAGGGCTGGGACAAGTCTGCTCTGTTACTGAGCTGCAGCTTATAAATGTTTTCATGTTTTACCCATGATGGGGATTTTAATTCATGTGACATGTCTTTTCCAGAATGTTGTCCCTCTCACAGTATCTTGAATGCAATATGTTCTTGGGCAAGTTGACCAGTGTCTCACAATGACTCATTCTTACTTTCTGTAATGTCCTGAGTCCACCTGCAGCAAGGTCATTCCTTTTGTCTTTTGTCAGGTACTGTGTCTTCTGTCATCAGCCTCCCCAAGTTACTGTGTCTCTTGATGTGTCTGAAGTATCTCAGCTTTTTAATTTTTATGGTGTTAATAAGCCCATTTTTTTCTTCCACACCTAATCCAATTAGTATCTCTTTATTTGATTTTCATTCTATCCATGATATTCTAAGTGCCCTTCTGTAACATATCATTTCAAATGCTGCTATCCTCTTTTCTAGTGATTTGTTAAGCATCCATGTTTTGCATCTGTATCTTGCCACTGGGAATATGTAAGCTCTTAATAAACATAACTTTGTTTTCTTGTTGGTAGACTCATCATTTGTGCTAGTTTCTGTGATGCAACTGCTAGTCTTCTTTATTATGGGGATTATGTTGATATTTAAGAAAAAAAATCTATACTCTTAAAAAAAAGCATGTATTGGAAAACAAGAAGCAGCCATCAGTCAGTCAGTCATTTGCATGTCCATGTTGAACACTGCCTCCCTAACAGCTTTCCTGTAGGCCTCTTGGCTGTAAGCAAGATGCCCTGCTGCTGATGCATCAATTCACAGATAATCAACGATATCTTGCAGTCATCTTTGCCTCTTTCTTTTTCCCATTATGTACCCTTCCAAGACTGTCTTCTCTAAATTATTATGATGTTTAATGTGTCCAAAATATTAAAGTTTTTCTCTGTTTAATCTTCTTTACTAGCCAGCCTTTTTCAATATTAAGTTCTTGTAGTATGGAGAAAATATAATAGGCAAACGTAACCAATAAATTAAAGAGTCAGGCAAGAATGTGTATGTGAGATTTGCTGTCACTGTGCAGGGAAAATTTGACAGCATTCAAAAGCAAACACAGGAATTCAAGATAGAGGCTATAGCAGATGATGCAATTCAGCAGTTAAAATTAAAAAGAACCTATAGAAAATATCAAATGTAGCGATGAAAGGAAGTGAGAAGACAGGACTCAGTCTACATAGCAAGAAAACATAAACAATTGTTTTATCAGTAAATACAGAGATTTCTGCCTGTTCCTTAAATTTGTCTAGTCCTTCTGAAAAAATTGCACAAGGGGTTTATAAAGATGGCCTGCCTGCAACACTGACTTAGTTATAAGAGCTGGCAAGATGAAGCTGATCAATCAACAACGTCTGACCACTCAACAGAGAGGCCTTAAACAGGCTGTTGTAGGGTGTCAGGTGCTAAAATGAGGTCCACATAACAGATATTTGAATTTAAAATTATTTTTATTTATACACATTATAAAGAATTTCAGGGCAAACCCGCTGCCCAATTTAGCAGTCAGTGACCCATAACTCACATGCTGGCATCAAGACAGTCAGTGACCCATAACTCACATGCTGGCATCAAGACAGTTAGTGACCCACAACTCACCTGCTGGCATCAAGATTGGTGAACCATCACTGACCAAGACCCTGTTTCACTTCTCCATTAGTAGCCCCAGTAACAGGCCCAGCCTTGCTTATGGGGTAGGAATCACCAATTCAACCAAAACAAATGGTTTTTTTTTCCCCATGCAGTTGTAGTCAGTCCATGAGTACTTTTTCTCCTGGCCTCCCTCTCTTTGTCTTAAATTTCTCAGTCATTAAGTGTCATACCCATCATAATTTTTATCTAACACATTACCTGAGTGGACAGTGGTTTCATCTTTGATGATCACAGAGTCATTATCACTCTCCTCAAACTCAATGTTCCCCAAGTGAAGGATGGCAGCAAGGATTGTGTTGATGTCCTGGACATCCTAAAATGAATTAAACAACTCTCTTTAGAAGACAGTATCGGTACAAAAAACATTAGTCCACAAAGTAAAGAAGAAAAAAGTGAATGATAACAAATAAATATGAATGTTTAGTGGTTTTTTTTTAAAGATCATTATTTCTATAAATTCTAAATGAAACTCTGTCACTTCAGGTAGATGTTCAAATATTATCTTGTCAAAGATTAGAAACTATCTTGTCAAACATAAGAAACTGTTTTGTCAAAGATAAGAAACTGTCTTGTCAAAGATAAGAATTTGTGGCAGAACTGGTAGCAGTAAAGAACAAGTGTGTGTACTGGATTGCTGGTGTTTTTCTTTTCAGCATGTTCTTCATGTTTTGTCCTGTTTCTGATTCTTCATTTTCCTTCCTCTGTCCTTTTGTAAAAAACTGAACCACACAACTCTGGTTACTTCTGCTCCATTAGTCCGGTCAGAAACTCAGAATAAACGGCCAAACATCTGCCTTAGATATTTCACAATTTTATACATTGTAAGCAGTCAACCTATTGTTGACATCTTACCATATTCTCTCTTTCTACATTAAGCAACAGACAAGGAAATAATTCTATAATGACCATCTGACTAGAATGGTGACCTGTTCTATGTCCTTAAGGTACAAATGAGATATGATGAGGGCAGTCGTGCTGTGGATGTTGATTAGCTACTCTCAAGGTTGATGTTAACATTTATACTTGGCTGCTTGCTTCCTTCTTTCAAGAAGAATCAGCTGGACAGTCTCCAAGTGAATGGCCTTCCTACTTTTTCTTCTTCATCATTCACCCTCATAAGGTGGTGGTTGTGTTATGTCGCAATCATGCACCTTACTGGTACAATACATTAGACTTCATTTTTAGGACTGGGTTTGTCTTCCCATTGCAGTCCCTATTCACTTGACCTGGCTGCTTTCTATTTTTCAGGGGCACCGCTGAAAGGGGGAACAGGGTTTTGGTCAGCTGTGGTTCACCATCCCTGACATGAGTAGTCAGCAGTGGGCCGCTGACCTCATTTAGCTCAATAAACTATCAAGTGTGTCTTCACCCCTTCACGTCCAACTCTGTCATTCTTTAGCTACTTCTCTCACTATCATATCTAGAGTGTTCTGTCTGTGGTCTTCTTCTAGGCTGATCATATATACTTGAACAACCACCATTACATCTGAATTGAACTTCAACCAATAACACATAATGCACTAACCACTTCACTATACACAGACTATACTACAGTTTGTCAGAAAATGTGAAAATGAATTACACTTTAGGCGACAAGTGGTACAGCAAATGATGAACAGAAAGAATTACCTGATCAGTAAGTTTGATCAATTTGAACACTTCCTGTTCGTTCTCATATATTTTCTGATACAGCAGCCTCTCAGCAGTGCTAGGAAGAGTAAACTCCCCTATAATCCTGTTGAATATAAAAAAGTATGATATTATGAATGAACTTGTAACATAAAGGTGTAAAGCTAACTGAAACTTAAGAGAGGATGATTTAAAAGAAAACCATAATGGGGTCACTAAGACTGTACTCTGGATGTCTTAAGGTACTCTAATCTCTTACCTTGGAGGAAGCAAATTAGAATATTTGAATGAAGTACAGTTGTCAAGGAGCAGCCCCCTGGCCAAGACTCTACTCCCTGGCTCAGTGAGACAGGAGTCTATTTGGTCAGGACCATCTTAAAAGCATTGTAGACTCATTGTTGTGGGAAAAAGCAATGAAATGGGACCTCTACTACAACAACCCCACAGCTTATTATTTAACCCACACGAAGCAGAGTTACAGTGATAATATTCGAATTGTGGGGCCTCTGGGCAACTGACCAGTGTGCCCATGAGTTAATATGGTACTGTATCCAGTGTATCACACTGGGGGCCTGGAAGCTACCCCTAATTTAAAAGAGGGGCCAGAGAGCTTTCCATTTTAAGGGTGTTTCTTAATAAACAGAAACAGAATGGCTAATCAAAAGGGTGCATGGGGGTGGGGTGGGGGGATATTTTTTTTACATGGCGTTACAAAATTCATCTCAGAGACCATGCCTGTCTGACCTCCCCAGGGGAAATAAATGCAAACTAGAGCATTCAAACATCACCACAACAACATCATTGAAGCATTAAATGGTATGCACTGTACCAATGTATAAGAGCTGCTTCTGCACCAATGAGTCACACCACTATGCCAAACTGTAACATAAACGTAAGAGTCGAGACATGATAAACACTTATCAGGCAACCAGGAGTAGCACTCTCAGCTATGGACAAGCGAATATTTTCAAGTAATCAAGGCAGACCTTTGGGAGCACAAAATGTTTTTTACACACATCCAGATGATGACTAAGCAGGGGAATGATCAAAACATGTTGAATAACCATTCAAATTAATCATAATAATACGTAGAACATAGTTTCAAGTGACTCCGAAACATGACGTTTCATATGCCACCATAAGAACTATAATATCTATCACACAACTATCTTCTCAACTACATAAGTACAGGTACAAAACTACATCTTAACTGACTATGATAACAGTGACCACACAACCCAAACTTCCTACTCCAAAACCAGTTAGACTAGCAAGCCAAGGTTTCTTGGTTAAGACTCACTTACATTTTCCGCTCAGACCACTTGTAAAACCTTTTGCATTCTCATCTGAACATAATATCTCAAGGGAAACTATGTTGAAAAAAAACCCAACTGTGAAATACAACAATTCAAGGGCTTTAACTTACAAAAGCTTAAATAGGGTTGTCCAACCTGTCTGTAAGATACTGTGCTACATCATGCAACTATCATACTCTATACATGCCTCACTAAACTTTTTTGCCTAAAACTTCAGTTGTGTTTTTTTTTTCAGTCTTTCAACACTAAAAACATGTCCCACTACCTGAACCTGTCTCCTCGTTTAATGTAGAGCAACTCCAAAACTTCATCGGGGGCACCAACCAGCAGAGCATAGAAAGAATGAAAGTTTCTTTCTCTGGGCCCATGGTGAACCACACGAGACTTCTCCAGCATGTAGTTCTTGACACGAGCTAGAAGGCAGATAACATTTTCATTTCTATGAGCAGGATTTTTTTATAAGATCAGTGGATAAAAACACATATACTTTTCAAGAATGTATAAACTAGGAAAAAGTAGGAGCAGCTTTATTACTTAACGATTACAAAGTTGTGACGTTTCAGCGTGAGCCTTAATCAGGATGAAGAAACAGAGAGAGGAGATAAAGTATAGATTCACATGAATACTATTAAAAAACATTTTTTTTAAATATACTTTTCAAAAACTGCAAAATTTTCAATTCAGTTTGTTATTTATTCTTGCAAAACATTATCTATGACAAAATAAATACACAATATGAGATATTACTCTAAAATAGGCATATCTTTTGAGAATTATACACTATATCTAATGCAGTTAGATACAGCAATAAAATGTGGCAGGAACAATGATTTGTTTACTTTAACAAGACACCGTTATATTTCATCTCTCAATGTATTCAGTAACAACTGCAAACATAGAGAAAGGAATTAAGAACAGATGCTAAAAATAAACAGACTGAAATACAAACATTACTGATTAATAAACAACTTAGTTTTAGCTACTAAAAACAAAGACATACAACTTGACTTCAAAGCAAAACTAGATGCAGCCACGTACATTATTACACACTATTATATTAGTTCTAATATAACTGCATCCTTAGCAAAAATGGTGTTAATTTGGATGTTAAAGTTAATACATTTACTATCCCTGATACATGGCTGTTATAACTAATACATTTGCCTCCCTTGATATACGGATGTTATAATTAATACAATTAATTATTCTTTGATATACAAATAATTAGACCTTAAAAATGTTGAAAACGTTAAAGGACTGTCATCGCTGCACTTATGTGCCCCAGTCTCCATTCTAAGGAGAATCACAGCACAGCACAAGCATTTCATAACACACAACAATTAGTGTATAAATGTTCAACTATACACGAACTACTTTGTAGTGCTGGCAAGAACTCCAAAGAATGGAAATGGTGGCTATGACTGGAGCCAGAACCAATACTCCTATGTAAGAAACCTTGTCACTATCAAATCAGCCATCCCTGTATTTGTAATTAGGTTTACAGCTAGGCATTTTGAAATTGCCTTTTAAATCCACAAGTTTTCAAATACAAATCACACTTTTGTTTTTTTAACATTAACAGACAGAAGTAAGTACTACCACTAAGAGTATTATATAGACAGCACTAAGAAGAACCTTAATTCTGTTTTAAATGATGTAATTTTTATTTTATTTATCAGACTAACCAAAACTGTCCCAACCCACCTTTTTTTGTGATGAGGCTTGTCTTCTTTTACAGCAGCAACTCCAAAAGTTGAGTTTAAACAAAGACATGACTAAACAATTGTCAAGGTCATGCAAAACCCATAATGATGCATTTTGACAAATTTTTACAAGGGGTACTAAAGAAGAGGCGGGATAGGGTCCTGGACAGCTATGTTTAGCCAATCCTGACACTTGCATGATGTCACCTGTGGGTTGATGACTGCTAAATGAGACATGAATTAATGAAGATTGTGCTAATAAGGAAGAGTAATAAAATTCTTTCAAAATATATCAATATAAAATGTCACTATGCAGCAACAGTACTTAGTCTGGGAATCATCGACATACAACCAATAAAATGAAGGAGGAAGAGATGATTCAGACAACTGCGATAAAGATAATGTAGCACACTCACCACTTTCAATCTTGCCTTCCTCACTGAAATTCAGCGTAAGGAACTTTGCGAAACGGCTGGAGTTTGTGTTCAGTTTGCTTTTAGCATTGCCGAAAGCTTCCAACAGAGGGTTGATCTGGACATGTTCAAGATGGGTTTATACATTTTGTTGACTGTATTCACAAATATAACAATGCTACAAAAGCAACTATTATTACCATCACCACCATCACTACTACTACTACTACTACTACTACTACTACTACTACTACTACTTCTATTACTACTACTACTACGACTACTACTAATGCTACTGCTGCTATTTCTATTAAGGTAGACAGAGGTGTATGGAGCAGTTTTATAAAGTGAGGGAGGGAGTGTGTAAGGTGAGAAAAAAACGAATATAAAGTATGAGAATGTATAAATGAAAAACATACAACATCCGATATTTCGACGTGAGCCTTATTTGAGGATACATACACAACGAGACAAAAACACGAAGAACTTATCTGAATATGTCTTCCTCCAAGTAGAAAATAGAAATGTGTGTAGTAGAAGGGAGAAGGAAAGACTAGTACTCACGTACCACCCTCATAGCTTGGCAGTTAAAAACATACTGTTTCGCCATCTCCATCTCCTCCAGACCGAGCCTGAGACACGTGAACTTTTTGGGGAACCCCCATTGGTGGCCTACAGACGGGATAAGAACCTCAAGGACCGTTTAATTCGTAGTCATCTTAAGACAGATGACACTCTTTATGGTACCAGACGTTGTGGACGCCGCAGATGCAACACTTGTCCGTTTGTTGTCGAGGCTAGCCAGATCTCCTTCCCTAAGTCCACGTTATCAGTTCAGGAGGGTTTCTCCTGTACTTCACGTAATGTTATTTATGCTATCACGTGCAAACGTTGCGGTTTGAAGTACATAGGGGAGACTGGCTTACGCTTAGGAGATCGATTTCGCCAGCATCTCAATGACATTTCTAAGAGGGCCTGGACACCTGTGGCTAAACATTTTTGCCTTAGCAACCACAGGAGTAAACAGGACATTTCTGTTAGTGCGATCAGCTCTTGTTCTGCTGATGTACGATCTCGGAGGGTCCTAGAACAGCGCCTTATTTTCCAGACTGGCTGTCTCCACCCAGCTGGAATTAACAATGTCTTCAGCTTTCTATAACTTCTTTATTTTTCCACTGGCCCTTTTTTTTAAACTCTACTTTCTTTCTCTGTGCTATCCCTCCCTACCACCACCCTATTTTCTTCTCTGCCAACATATTGGTGTCTTTAGGGTCTTGTCCTATTCACCAGTTTCACATTTTCTCCCTGCAGGTGTTTATGTTCTTCATTCATTATCTCTCCGCGTCCCCTTTTCCCTCCCCTCTTCCCTCCCCCCCCCCCCCCCCCCGACACCTCTAGCGGCTATCATGTTTCTATTGCCTTCCCCCCACCCTTTCTCCCACTTGTTCTCCTCCTCTCTCCACCTCTTCTTTACGATTGGCTCTATCGGGCATCTTTTGCTGGAGGCAACGTGGTCTTTCCTTCTCCCTTCTACTACACACATTTCTGTTTTCTACTTGGAGGAAGACACATTCAGATAAGTTTTTCGTATTTTTGTCTCGTTGTGTATGTATCCTCGAATAAGGCTAACGTCGAAATATCGGATGTTGTATGTTTTTCATTTATACATTCTCATACTTTATATTCGTTTTTTTCTCACCTTACTCACTCCCTCCCTCACTTTGTAAAACTGCACCATACACCTCTGTCTACCTTATTTATTTAAACCAGTTTTACTGCAGTCGCCATCCCTTTTATCTGCTATTTCTACTACTACTTCTGTTCCTGCTGCTATTACTACTACTACTGCTGTTACTACTACTACTATTACTACTACAGCTATTACTACCACTACTACAATTGCTCCTGCTATTACTATTACTGCTGCTGCTACTACTACTATTACTACTACAGCTATTACTACTACTACAACTGTTACTGCTATTACTACTACTGCTGCTGCTATTACTACTACTATTACTAATACAGCTATTACTACTACTACAACTGCTGCTGCTATTACTACTGGTGGTGCTGCTGCTACTACTATTACTATTAGAGCTATTAACTACAACTGCTATTGCTATTACTACTTCTGCTGCTGCTGCTGCTACTACTATTACTACTACAGCTATTACTACTACTACAACTGCTGTTGCTATTGCTACTTCTGCTGCTACTATTACTGCTACTACTACTGTTACTGCTACTACTACAACTACTGCTACTGCACTTATGAGAACTACATTTCAATTCTTTTGAGAATGAAAAAAATAAATTACACCAAGTAATCTAGTCTTCTGAAAATAAAAAAAAAATTCTCCACAATTCTGGTCACTATCAAACAAACTTCAAATAATCTACACTTCCAGTAATGTAAAGAAAATTCTTGATACTTTTTGTCACTGTACTTCAAGCATCAAATATTCCAAGCTTTTGATAATCAAAATTCTCTACAATTCTAGGCACCGTCTTTCAGTCTCTGAAATGCTCTGTGACAATACGCCTCAACAACCTCCTGTCAGTTGGAAAATGTTAAAACTATTTAAAACAAAAGCAGAAATAGTTAATGAGCACACAGTAAGTAATAAAGCTGTTCCTACTTTTGTTTTATATAGGCTTACCATTTTGTTACAACATCTTTACTGCAATGGCTTTGTGTATATTTATATATTTAGTTTTATATACACTTATACCCAAAAACTATTCATGTCCATTGACATGCTTCAATCATCTCCATGGGCACAAGAGCTGCTGTTTTGTGGCCAGTGGTCTCCGGACACTAGGGTTGGGTGTCAAAGAGAGAGGGCAACATCAGTTAAAACAGTCTAACTTTTATCAATGAAAGCACAGGCAAAAAAAAGATAGAAAGCCCTCCTTTTTCTTGCCCATATTTTCCTGAAAACAGAAATGAAAGGGTTAATTTATCGAGTTTAGCGTATACCTCTATGATTCTATCCTGCAGAGCACGATTTTCGCTGCCTGCTATAGATGTTAGATGACGAACCAGAAGTTTGGTGGCCTCTGTTTTTCCGGCACCGGATTCTCCACTTACTAAAATAACCTGAAACACAGATTGTGGGTATAAACATAAGATGGTGAATGATGTAACACTCTCCATCATTTTTAACACTCTATGCTTGAGTGATTAACATATGCACAAATACTCAGTTATTTCTTATAGTTAAACGGATAATTTAGTTCCATTAAAATTTGTACTATGTTGAGTCATACGTTCATCATATTTATTCAGTGAATTTCACTGCTGTACAAAACAATTCCTTGAACCGGCCTCGTCTGACAACCTCCTCTGCCAGCTGGCCTGGTTGGAGCCATTGGATACCTGTGCTGGGGTACACAAGAAAATTTACTTTTCATCTCCAGTGACGATACGGCGGATAGACTTCTGTCATGTGAGTTTGCCAACAGTTGGTGAGAGAGATCAACACGTCTCTGCGCTTTCTGGGGAGTGGAGTCGTAGGGGAGTCGTCTCTGTGCTTGCTGGGGAGTGGGGTCGTGGGGGGGGGTCGTCTCTGTGCTTGCTGGGGAGTGAGGTCGTAGGGGAGTCGTCTCTGTGCTTGCTGGGGAGTGGGGTCGTGGGGGACTCGTCTCTGCACTTGCTAGGGAGTGGGGTCGTAGGGGAGTCGTCTCTGTGCTTGCTGGGAAGTGGAGTCGTATCTGTGCTTGCTGGGGAGTGGGGTCGTGGGGGACACGTCTCTGCGCTTGCTGGGGAGTGGGGTCGTAGGGGACACGTCTCTGCGCTTGCTAGGGAGTGGGGTCGTAGAGGACACGTCTCTGCGCTTGCTGGGGAATGGGGTCGTGGGGGACACGTCTCTGCGCTTGCTGGGGAGTGGGGTCGTGGGGGACACTCTCTGCGCTTGCTGGGGAGTGGGGTCATGGGGGACACTCTCTGCGCTTGCTGGGGAGTGGGGTCGTGGGGGACACTCTCTGCGCTTGGTGGGGAGTGGGGTCGTGAGGGACATGTCTCTGTGCTTGCTGGGGAGTGGGGTCGTGGGGGACACTCTCTGCGCTTGCTGGGGAATGGGGTCGTGGGGGACATGTCTCTGCGCTTGCTGGGGAGTGGGGTCGTGGGGGACACGTCTCTGCGCTTGCTGGGGAGTGGGGTCGTGAGGGACATGTCTCTGTGCTTGCTGGGGAGTGGGGTCGCAGGGGAGTCATCAAGACTGCCTGCTGCTGAAGCGGAGTTCGTGCAAATGCCGGACTATGGTGCTTTGAGAAGGGCCCAGCTGGGCTGGAAAGCCCCGAGTGCTGGTACTGGGACTAACTTCAACAGCTGGCTGACAACCCCCCTGGGTGCTGGTACTGGGACTAACTTCAACAGCTGGCTGACAACCCCCCTGGGTGCTGGTACTGGGACTAACTTCAACAGCTGGCTGACAAACCCCCTGGGTGCTGGTACTGGGACTAACTTCAACAGCTGGCTGACAACCCCCCTGGGTGCTGGTACTGGGACTAACTTCAACAGCTGGGCTGACAACCCCCCGGGTGCTGGTACTGGGACTAACTTCAACAGCTGGGCTGACAACCCCCCGGGTGCTGGTACTGGGACTAACTTCAACAGCTGGCTGACAACCCCCCGGGTGCTGGTACTGGGACTAACTTCAACAGCTGGCTGACAACCCCCCTGGGTGCTGGTACTGGGACTAACTTCAACAGCTGGCTGACAACCCCCCTGGGTGCTGGTACTGGGACTAACTTCAACAGCTGGCTGACAACCCCCCTGGGTGCTGGTACTGGGACTAACTTCAACAGCTGGCTGACAACCCCCCTGGGTGCTGGTACTGGGACTAACTTCAACAGCTGGCTGACAACCCCCCTGGTGCTGGTACTGGGACTAACTTCAACAGCTGGGCTGACAACCCCCCTGGGTGCTGGTACTGGGACTAACTTCAACAGCTGGGCTGACAACCCCCCGGGTGCTGGTACTGGGACTAACTTCAACAGCTTGACGCAGGGCTTCATCATTAGTGGTTGAACTGTGTCCCGACATGGGCTTGTCTTTGATGTCGGTGTCTCCACTGTTGAAACTTTGGAACCACTTTCTTGCAGTGCTGTCACCAACTGTTCCTTCCCCTTCCACAGGGCAAATTTCACGAGCAGCTGTAGAAGCATTCAGCCCTTTCTAAAAAATGCCCCAGGAGGACCCGAACGGCAACCTTAATTTCCGCCATATTTCCTTCTACTGATCACTTACCCCACGATTCACTGCCTCAGTATGGATACGCACGTTTTCAGAACGAGGCAGCACATGACGTCAGCGTGACGTACAAACGGCAGCGTACAAGCCAGGAACCTCTACCAAAAGTAGAGTATCGAAAACTGTGACGAATTTTTGACTTACCGTAATATTCCCGTTCGTCTGGCCCGGTGGTTCCCAAATATTTTCAGACTGTCGCCACCTTTTTCTCTGAAGCCTCCCCCCCCCCCACCACTCCACCATACAAACACACAACTCATTTGGTTGTGTTGCCCTCTGTCTAATTCATTCCCTCCACCCCACCCCATTTGATCTTCTCTACGCCCCCAAAAGAGGGAGGGGGCGCTGGCCCACTGTGGGAACCACTGGTCTAGTTGGCGCGTGCTGAAAAACTCGCTTCTCAAATCCAATCCACCCCCCACCTCATTTGTCACAAATGCTATTGCGACCCGCTCTAAATCCAACACGATAACTGTTTTCAGCCACAGACGAGCTAGTTGCTAATAATAGACAGCCAATCAAAACAATCAGGTTACTCCTTTAGAAATATACTAAAAATGTTCCCAACAATCGTTCCCAAAAAAGATACTTTTAAAAGATTAAACTGTTGCTGCAGGATCCATGGCGACAATCAATTTGACTTGGCTACGTATACCTGATTCTCGTGTTGCTTATGAATACCCTGGTAAGCTTTGGCTGACACGGCGAAAAGATGAGGAGTCTCTGATATTTCGTTCAGTGTGTAGCCCTTGAAGTACTGAAACAAAAGCGTTGTGTACAGAATGTGAGAAATTATATATAGTTTTTAAAAAATACATGGGTCCAAGTACTGAAACAGAGAAATCATTGGAGTCAGATCTTAGGAAAGAGTCAAAGTAACTATTATCAGATTCATATATTGATTTAACACAGCGAAACATATTCTAACAAAGACTATCGCTACGGATACAACAACAACAACAACATAGACATTTCAAAACTACTTGCCGTGAGCTTACCTTGTATGTACATAAGTCAAGATGCTTGAATGGATTTACCGAAATGAGTATCTCTCCACATCGAGTCTGGAAATCAACCAAAAATTGTGGGATAATTAGATCAATCCAGAACATCAGGTTCTATTTCTCTCTTCTTTGTACACATTTACTGTCATTATTTACATTTCCTTTTCTTGGATGGACCGTTCTGTTATGTCCTATTCTAACCTCTGACCCGTGTAATGTAACAAGGGAAACAACAATGAGAAATACGATTAAAAAACGAGAACACGTGCCGATTTTGAGGTACACAATAGGGGTGATTTTTAATTAACTAAAAAAAATATGAATAATTAAAACTATTGTGATGGATTGGCGGAAGAATGAAGTTCAAATGATTCACATCATGGAATGATTACACTGAAATTTCATAGTAATAATTGTGTTTTTCATCATAGAACATGAATGTGGAGCAGATAGAATCCTGGGACTTGCCGAGAATCGTCTTTCAGAACAACTAACCTCAGAGCTGACTCAGAGAAGAGAATGGCAGGGAATATGACACTCCGCTATTAAAGACTTCTCAGCTGTCTTTTCAAAGAATATAGATACAGAACTCTTGCATTTAAAAAAATGACTGTGTTCACATTTCCTTTAGCTTATTTATACAAGTTTGTTTGTTTGTTTTTTTTTTTTAAATGATGTGGAAAATTTCTTCCAAAGTTTTCGGAGTTACTTTTCTCTGATGTTGAGTTCTGGGAATAAAGAGAGGTTTAGATGTCTGTTTTATTTTTGAGGTATAATGTTGTTGTTGATGTTGTTGTTGGTCCTTTACGTGTGAAATTTACCTCTTTGCTTCCTGTTTTCTTCTTCTTCTTCTTCTTCTCTTGATGCTGCTGCCGCGTCTTCTTCTATCTCATTGGAACTGTGTTAATTTTCTTTGCAGCCGATGCTGTGAAGATGTCGAGGTGCAACATCGTGTTGGCTTGAGAGCGGGTTATTTTTTCAGTTCCTGAGTGCAGTTGAAAAGCAGAGGCTATGTAGTACTTCTTTAGCAGACTCCACCACCATGGGAACTATGGCGATCCCTTCCCCGTTAGTCAAGGTAGGCCTGATACTGGAGGTAACAACGGACAGGTGGGTCAGGGTCTTGGTCAGCTATGGTTCGCTAACTCTGGGGCTAGCATGTCAGCTATGGTTCGCTAACTCTGGCGCTAGCATGTCAGCTATGGTTCGCTGATTATCAAATCGCACAGTGTTTTCACCCCTTTTCTGTCTCGATAAGATGACATTACTTGGCGATCACATAAGATGACATTACTTGGCGATCACATAAGATGGCATTACTTGGCGATCACATAAGATGGCATTACTTGGCGATCACATAAAGATGGCATTACTTGGCGATCACATAAGATGGCATTACTTGGCGATCACATAAGATGGCACTACTTGGCGATCACATAAGATGATATTACTTGGCGATCGCATAAGATGGCATTACTTGGCGATCACATAAGATGACATTTCTTGGCGATCACATAAGATGAAATTACAGTGCTATCACAGTACAAAATTAACTTTAGATAAAATACAAAATACGAGTATAGAAAAGTACAGGTGTAGATTAACACCATAGTAGAGCATCGATATAGAACAAAGGGTACTATATCACAGCTGAAATACATAACTGAACACGCCGTACAGTATACCACTTATTGGTGTAAGTGTTCTGTTGTTGGGTGTGGAAAAAATATAAAACATCTCAACGTCTAGATTCCTCTTTCTCTTATATCTTCTACCCAAAGTTTTGTCTGCAAGCCTCAGTTTTGGTAACTTCCCCTATAACAGCCATCCATAGCCTGGCCAATACTTTAGCTTTGTGTACAAAATATTAAATTGTTAAACATATATTGCTCCAGTGGGAGATACTTCTAGGTCGGTAAAGTACGTACAGGCTCGAATTCTAAAAAAAAAAAAAATACACACAACGTTTACAACGTTTATATAGTAAAACCTTGGATATGACCGCCGTAGATTTTGCAGTATGAGTGTCACTATGACCTAAATTCGATGGTTCTCAAACTGTACATGCTGATCATCGAGGCTAGTCAAAAGAGCTAATCGCTCACTCCACATGGTATCGTCCCAAACTCAAACTGTAATTCATTTTCACATCTGATAAAATGCTGAATGTCCCTGCAGACAGTGAAGGCTTCTTGCCTGGATAAGATGCTGAATGTCCCTGCAGACAGTGAAGGCTTCTTGCCTGGATAAGATGCTGAATGTCCCTGCAGACAGTGAAGGCTTCTTGCCTGGATAAGAGCGATGGTTCATCGCCTGCTACCCTCAGCATTTGTTCTGTAAGTGACGACTTTAGGTTGGCGCTGACAGCGAAACAGTGAATGAATGTCTGATTAAACGTTCTGGCAACATTGTCCTTGCTCTGTTCATTCTGATGTTTTTCTTTCATTATAGCGTGAGTTTTACTGGTATCTAAAAATATCATGTCATAGAGGGGACAAGTCATAGAGGGGACATGTCATAGAGGGGACATGTCATAGAGGGGATTTGGTGCTAGTGCCCAGATTTTTAACTAAGGAAATAAGCAACGAATCACGTTGTTCAGCCATTTAATGAGAATGACACGCGAGGGCCAAAGAACTACAGGGCATAGATCAAGAGACAGACCCAGAAAGAGATGGATAGATGGTATCAGAGAGACACCCGCTAATTATGGCATGACCCCCCCCCCCCCTACTGAGGTCACTCATTTGGCCACTCCAAAAAACGCCAATTGCATCTCCCCTCAACACTCACGGTACAAGAGGAAGGGTATAGTAAAGTAAGTACAGTACAAAAACAAGAGAAAGGATATAGTAAAGTAAGTACAGTACAAAAACAAGAGAAAGGATATAGTAAAGTAAGTACAGTACAAAAACAAGAGAAAGGATATAGTAAAGTAAGTACAGTACAAAAACAAGAGAAAGGATATAGTAAAGTAAGTACAGTACAAAAACAAGATAAAGGATATAGTAAAGTAAATACAGTACAAAAATAAGAGAAAGGATATAATAAAGTAAGTACAATACAAAAACAAAAAGAAGGATATAGCAAAGTAAGTACAGTACAAAAACAAGAGAAAGGATATAGTAAAGTAAGTACAGTACAAAAACAAGAGAAAGGATATAGTAAAGTAAGTACAGTACAAAAACAAGAGAAAGGATATAGTAAAGTAAGTACAGTACAAAAAACAAGAGAAAGGATATAGTAAAGTAAGTACAGTACAAAAACAAAAGGAAGGATATAGTAAAGTAAGTACAGTACAAAAACAAGAGAAAGGATATAGTAAAGTAAGTACAGTACAAAAACAAGAGAAAGGATATAGTAAAGTAAGTACAGTACAAAAACCAAAAGGAAGGATATAGTAAAGTAAGTACAATACAAAAACAAAAGGAAGGATATAGTAAAGTAAGTACAGTACAAAAACAAAAGAAAGGATATAGTAAAGTAAGTACAGTACAAAAACAAGAGAAAGGATATAGTAAAGTAAGTACAGTACAAAAAACAAGAGAAAGGATATAGTAAAGTAGATACAGTACAAAAACAAAAGGAAGGATATAGTAAAGTAAGTACAGTACAAAAAACAAGAGAAAGGATATAGTAAAGTAGATATAGTACAAAAACAAGAGGAAGGATACAGTAAAGTAAGTACAGTACAAAAAAAATAATGCATTTAAAACACAGCTTAAGTTGAAGAACATATGACTGTACTCACGTATATGAGGTCATGATTGTATCTCTTTTCAATGCAGTCTGTTATTGTCTCCAAGGTCAGTTCCGGCAGTTTCGACAGATCTGACAAGGTCAGGGGGTCGTATTCTTTGAAAGACGTGGATGACAAGCCAGACTTTCTGTAGTCATGGAAACCTACAGCCTTGCTTTGTTTCGACTTAGAAGGGAAGGACTTCATTTCTATATCTGAAAACAAACTGTTTCTTGTTTTGCCCTTCTGGGCAGATGTTGGTATATTTTCTGAAAATCTGTTGAATGGATTTCCCAAAGTTGATGGTTGTGACAGTTCATTGAATCCTGGGTTCTGGTTTGTGTTAAAACTCGTATCGGGATCAAAGTTCATTCTGGGTTCGGATCCCGACGTGTCTGGCTGGATATGAGATTCGACTACGACTTTTCTTAAAACAGGTGGACTCGAATCGTAGTCTGGTTGAGGAAGTTTTGTTCCATTCCTCCCAAATCCTGGAGTGTTTAGTAGTGGGTTTTTACGATACATTTCTGAATTTATCTCTGCATCATGTTCTTCGTTTTCAGTATTTTCTGTAACAGTGGGATCGGCTCTGTCGTACGGAGGTTCTAGGTCGTCATCGTCGTATTCGATACTTCCAGAGTCGTCGGCGTTTTCTTGCGTTGGAAAACTATTAATCGATCTAAATCAAAGAATGAGATGTTAATAATATTCTAATGTCGTACAGTAGGGATAATTTAACCGAGTTCGTCAAATTACTTTTAAACTGATAAAGTAGAAGTACAGTAGGAATTAAAACAGAAAAGATGATCAACATTGTTATAAACTTTTTAAAAAAATGAAATAAATATCGTCATCATCATCATCCTCATCATCATTACACGTGCCATGCCGGTCGAAGTGGGCGGTCATACTCCTTCACAAATATTGGTCCTTGAAATTTCTGAGTAACTCTATTGCTGATTTGATTTCTTTCCATACCACAATGCCAGGCCTTCCAACGTCTGTTCCCCTGGTTGCCCTCTGCCTCTCCTGCCCTCAGTTTTGCTCATTGTTCTGATGTTGTTCCAGTTTCTCTTCCCTCTTATCTTCTACCGTGTTATTGGGCGAAAGGGGAAGTCCACTCTACCAGTAGGAAGCACATATCAGTTCCAGGTTCTGCGAGAAGAATCTAAACCACGTGGTCACTTTTACCATCATCAGTAGCATTCGTCACGCCCGAGTGCGCCTAAACTGGGAACTAAAGTTCTCCATCTAATCCGATCCTTGTCATATCCCTCCTTTGTGTTCTAAATCTCTCAACCAGAGCTACTTACATTCTGAAGATAAGTCTGAAACGTTGATGTTTATATGTCATTGGCAATGCTCTGAATTCTCTCCCTTATTGGGAGAGATATAAGCAAGACATTGACATGTGTCAGTCATTTCCGCACCAGAAGATAACATTGTACAGGATCCTTTTAACATAATTTGGAGGACTTACGCCATTTCTATATTTAGTTAAACATACTCGTCTGTGGAACATTTATCGTCATTTTGAAAGAAATTAACCTGCTTTCTGACAAATTAATAAATGCAGTTATTTTAACTATTTTTGCATTAGTTTTCTACAAATTTTCAATAAAAAATAGATAGCAGACATTACTTTCAAATAATTTCTTAGTAGTACATAATATATATATATATATATATATATATATATATATATATAAACTGTGTATAATTAATTGACATAGGGTTTTTAAATATTGTAATAGATAACATTATAATCTTACACATACAATTCACAAATAAATCCAAATAATAGTAATAATAATCCAGAAAAGAAATAAGCAAACTGTCATATAGCTAACAAAGAGAATGCACAAACTGTAGATTAATATATGAAAAGCAAAACAAAAAACCAAAAAAAGGCTGAAAACTTGGAAAGAAGAATCATACGTTCCATGTAAAGATCGTGATTACAAATATTCCGGCTGAAATTATCACATAAATCTAACATTATCATAAAAGTGGCTCGCCAGAGCACTTTTTAAATAGCTGTTAAGTTTGAGCGAGGTTAAATTCTATGACGTGTAGTTCCAAACATGGCGTGCGAGAAGGGCCATGTGCGAGTCCACCTAACTTGCCTAGATTTTAGAAAGTAGTTTTATGTTTATACTTAACAAAGAAACCAACGATTAAGTTCTGAAAATGTGAACACATGAAAAGTTTATTTTGAACTACAACATGGCGGTCAAATATAAGAGAGCCGTGGTGAATATTACTTACAAGAGGTCCGTGACCTAAAAAAAAAGTTTGGAACCACTGCTACAGTGGAGTGGTTCCGTATCTTTTTATCCCCTTTTGGCTTGCACTTAGCCTTCACGCTGCTATTGATACTAAAATTTATTGTTTGTGACGGAGAACTCTTCAAATGCATAAACCTTGGCTTGAAGGCGAATTTGGGTCTACTGCTTAAAGTATATCAAGTAAGATTCAGGATATGTAGACAACGACAAGAATTATAATGTTAAATATTACAAAGTCAAACAAGGATTTTTATTTATCATGTTTTCAGAACTAAGCATTTTTATTTATCATGTTTTCAGAGCTAAACATTTTTAATTATCATGTTTTCAGAGCTAAACATTTTTATTTATCATGTTTTCAGAACTAAACATTTTTATTTATCATGTTTTCAGAGCTAAACATTTTTAATTATCATGTTTTCAGAGCTAAACAGAGGTATTTATCATGTTTTCAGAACTAAACATTTTATCTGGCCGCATTTGCCTTCCTAGATTTCTCTGGCATCCATTTTTAGAGGCTGGTGGATCCTGGGCCTTTTTGATGTAGTGTACCAGATAAAAAAAAACTGCTGGGGTTTGAACCTCGTTACTACCGGATTAGTAAGCGAGCGTCTAACCATTCAGCTAATCAGGTTGCACCGATGAAGTAAAACTGACATAAACATAATGTAAGAAGAATATTCAAATTTTCTGGGTTTTTTTTCTTTATACATGTATTCTATTGTTTTCTAAGACTTTCTAACGCTCTTTACGTATCAGTTTCATTGTTAAGAGTATAAAAGGAACATGGACGGAGTGGATGTCAACTCAAGCAGAAAAAGTGCCACGGAAAATGTTTCAAAACTGACGTAATAAAAAAGTTTTAATAACCATTTTATGTGGTTGGAACTTTTCGCATAGTTGTACCAATAGCACTAACCCAGGGTTTAAGCTATTCACACATTTACCTACATTGGCACTGCGCATGTCTCATGCTCTTTGACCCACGAAGAAAGAACAAACAAGACAACCCCTTCATATTATCTAACCTTAACCTCAGATTAACCATACGATGAGCACATTCGTTCTTTCTATTTTTTTTGTGTGTGTTTTGTTTTGTATTTGTGATGTTTCAATGTGTCACTTGGTTAGCGAATGTGGATATTATTATCTTTCTCTCTCTCCATCGTTTTCTCTCTCACTCCATCATTCTCTCTCTCTCTCTCTCTCTCCTTTCCTTCCTTCCTTCCTTCTTCTTTCTTTTTCTCTTTCTCTCTCTCCATCGTTTTCTCTCTCTTCCCTCTCTATCTCCATCGTTCTCTCTCTCTCTCTCCATCATTCTCTCTCTCCTTTTCTTCCTTCCTTCCTCCCTCTTTCTTTTTCTCTTTCTCTCTCTCTCCTTTTCTTCTCTCTCTTCTCTCCGTCTTTCTATTTTTTGTGTTTGTGATGTTTCAATGTGTCACTTGGTTAGCGAATGTAGATATTATTATCTTTCTCTCTCTCCATCGTTTTTTCTCTCTCTCTCTCTCTCTCTCTCCATCATTCTCTCTCCTTTTCTTCCTTTCTTCCTTCCCTCCTCCCTTTTTCTTGTTATCTTTCTCTCTCCTTTTCTCCTCTCTCTCCTCTCTCTGTCTTTCTCTCCTTTTCTCCCTTTCTTCCTCTCTCTCTCTCTCATTTTCCCCCTCTCTTTGTCTCTTTCTCTAGCTCTTTCCTTTTCTCCCTGTCTTTGTCTCTCTCCACCTCTCTTCATTTCTTCCTCTCTCTCTCTCGCTTTGTCTCTTTTTCTCTCTATATCTCGTTGCCTTTCTCTCTCCTTTTATGTCTTCTTTTTCATATGTTTATTTCTCTCTCTTTCTCCCTCTTTCTCTCTCTTTCTCCCCTCTCTTTCCTTGTCTCTTTCTCTCTCTCTCTCTCTTTCTCTCTCCTTTTTCTTTCTCTTTCTCTCTCTCTTTTTCTCTCTTTCTCTTTTTTTCCCTCTTTCTCTCGATTTCTCTCCTTCTCCCTATCTTTTTCTCTCTTTCTCTCTCTTTCTTTCTCTCTTTCTATCTCTTTTCTGTCTCTCTTTCTCTCTCTCTCTCTCTCTCGTTCTGTCCCTTTTCTCTTTCTGCCTCTATCCTCTCCCCGCTCTCTCGTTTTCTCTGTATCTTTTTCTCTCTCCCCCATCTCTCTCTTTCTCTCCTTTCTCCCTGTCTTTGTCTCGTTATTTTTCTCCTTTTCTCCTTCCCCTCTCCCCTCCTAACTCTTTTCCTCTCTAGTCTCTAACCTCCACCAGGAGAGCTCCTCACGAGATATCTATACTCAGAGAAAATAAACCATTAACATGATAACAACATGGCGGCGTACAGGGTAACAAGGTAAGGGGTTCTAGATAGCGTAGTTCTTTAGCACGCGGTTCTCTCGTGGCTATACGGCTGTTCGTCATACCGGAGTCCGTGGTTCGAATCCCAGGTAATTCTCTTGTAATTTTTCTTTCTCTCATATCTAAAAGTATTTTGTCTACGATTTTTTTTCGAGGTCTAATCCTACAAAACTGTGTTCTGTTACTTCATTGTACGAAAGTCTCGTTGTTTTCTACTTATAGAAAATTTGTTCCTCAAGATAACACACTGAGATCATGACACTATTCCCAGACCTGTCTGTTTTCGTTTTCCTAGCATAATAATCAGACATCCACTGCCATTTAGGTTAGAATCGTATATATTTGGTTTTTTTTTTTTTTTGGCACTGATATGCTTGCTCCTTAAGCACTTCGCTACCCCTTCGCTCAAATATTAGTAGGAAAAGAGCATGAGTAATAAACGTAAACCATAAAAAGCAGAATATACTATTTTATTGCATTCAGGAACACAAATGTTAGAAAACATCTTTTTTTAGTAATAAGAAATGAGAGAACCGTTGAAAGAAAAACAAAGTTATTATGTAATGGAAGATAGAGAAAAACATTAAGAAAAATAAAGAATTGAAAGCTACGATGTTAATGGAAGAAAACGACTTAAGAAAAAAAAAGAAATTGATTACATTTTGTACATAAAATAAATATGTGACCGTGTACAGTGCTGATAGATATTTAGTATTCGGGTGCTTGTGATTCTGGTGATACCTCCAAAAATGAATATATCGGCTTACCCTCTCAATAGCGTCAGAGCTGGGCGCTGAATGGATAAGATCGATACATAGTCATACACAAAGCAGGCGATGTTTAAATATTACAACAACTCTCAAGAGGAATACGCTGTAAATCAGGTTGGAAATGAAACAATGATTTACTAATGATGTTAGGAAACTTTGCAGATGTCCCTCGATTTACGATAACCCGATCTGCGACCACTCTAGCAAATCTTACATCTTTAACCTGCCGTTAACGTCACATAGGGCTTGCATGGTAGTTGGCCAAGTTTTCCTGTCTTCGGCGAGTTTTTCAACCTCATCAAGGGATTTTATGCCTACTAATTCGGCCTCTCTTAACAATGTCCTCTTTAGAGTTTTATGTGGTCGACCTCTTTTTCTTTGGCCTGTTGTGTTCCACTTGATAGCTTGTTTTGGGATTCTCATCACGTGACCGACATATGTCCATCTCCTTTCCCTGAACACCCATGAGACGGGTTGTTGTTCTCTCATCATCTTATCTCTGCATTGTTCTTGAATTTGTTTCACTCTGTGCCGAATATTTTCCTTAGGCATTTGTTTTCAAGAGTCTACTTTGTTGTCTATTTCTTTAGTTGTTTTCCAGCTTTCACATGCATAAATGAGAACAGATCAGTATATAACTGATAAAGCTCGAGACTTATCACTGCTGTAAATCATATTTACCATTACGTACTCCACAGTAAATATTTTGAAGGGTCAAGACACATTAACTGCAAGGAAATGCATCAGCCCGCTTCAGAATAGTGATGCCCCTTTAAACAAGAAAACATTAATGAAGCATTACCTCCCTTCCAATATGCTAGAAAATAATAAACGAGGGGAGATAAACCATACATCACAAAGAAAGTGCTCTGTTGAATGCAGAATGCGTGTCTGACTGTAGGCATTAATTTTTATTAGACAGACAACAGAACAGCTTTTACTGTTTCTCTGCTCGAATGAATTAGCTACCTCAACAATTAACTTTCCATTCTCTGTTTTCTGTTTTCGCTGGCTGTTGTGATCTTGTTGCATAACGATTTTTTTAGAAATGCTCGTTCTTCTGTATAGTATAATGTACATGTACGCCATGGCATCGAACTGGTCGGCAGATGCAGTATAAAAACACAAGTTATATACAGTACCTGAAGTTATCATAATCTTACAATGCGGGCTTTGTTTTTTTAAAATTTCCTGGCGTGTTCTTCTGAAAAGCTGTAAGAAATAGCCAGGTCATTTATGTCTGTAAATCTGTCAGAGTTGCTGAGGTTAGTAGAAGATTAGACCGGGAAGAGAGAGAGAGAGTAAGGAAGAGAGAGAGAGAGGAAGAGAGAGAGAGAGAGAAAGGACGAGAGAGAGAAAGGACGAGAGAGAGGGGCGAGAAAGAGTAGGAGAGAGAGAAAGAGAGGGAGAGAGAGAAAAAAGGAGAGTGGGGAGGTGGGGGGAACGAAAGAACAGACTTTATTTTCCAAGAATTAAGAATTGGGCATGCAGGCCCGTCTACCATTCTGTCCATCACATAACTTTCATTCAGTCACAGATTTTCAGTATTTGTTATTGAACATAATATGCATGAAAAAGCAACAAAAAAAATGAATAAATAAATAATTAATAAACCCTTTCTTTTCATGCACTCCACATTCTGCTTTATGCAACTACATAAAATAAACTATTACATTCTCACACTCATTGTAAACTAATACATTTTTGCAACAGCATTATAATAGACACAACAATCAAGACACACATTAGATTAAGCTAATTTAGACTTTGATACACCTATACTTTTCATAAAGCAAATACATACACACATATATATATATATTCACACACATATACCACATATATACAAATACTTCCACACATGTACATATACATACATACACTCACATGTATGCACATAGACATACATATGTATGTATACCTTTATATGCACCCCTTTTTCACACATACAATTTCGAAACATTCCTTTGTCTACTAGAACAAGAGACACAAACTACGTGAACAATAGATATGACCTACGAGAACAATACATAGACAGGACCCTTTCGAACAATAGACACGACCTACGCTAACAATGGACACTACGTACACGAACAATGGACACTACCTAAGCGAACAGTATACATGACCTACGCGAACAATAGACACGACCTATGTGAACAATAGACACAAACGAACAATAGACACGACCTACATGAAGAATAGACACACTAACAATAGACACGACCTACGCGAACAATAGACACAACCTTATCGTTTACTTCAAGTCTTGTGTTCTTGATTGGTTTAACGAATTTTCTGCTTATTTGTCATGTGTCATAAGAAGTGTCATAAGAATTTAAAATAAAAGTGTTTACTTGGAATCTATCTATCTATCTATCTATCTATCTATCTATCTATCTATCTATCTATCTATCTATCTATCTATCTATCTATCTATCTGTCTGTTTTCTTCTTCTTCTTCTGCTTCTTCTTCTTTCTTTTTTCCAAGCCACTGAGGCTGACTGCTGCAGATCACGTTCGCCTCCATGCCTCCCTATTCCTAATCTTCTCTGTCCAGCTGGTGACAACGATTTCTTGTATATCCTCTTCTGTGTTGTTTCTCTATCTGTCTTGGTCTACCTCCTGATCATTTTCCCTTCCTCTCTTGTACATACATCATTTTCGTTTGTCTGTTCTCTTCCATTCTTTCTATATGCCCAAGCCAGCTTAATATGTTCAGTTTCAAGAAGTTTATCATCTGCCTGTGATTATAAGTTCAGTGTTTTTCTACCTGTAAATTCCCCACTGTTGGTATCCTTTATTGGCCTGGAGATTCTTCTTGTCAGTAAATGATTTTTTAAAAAGAGATTTATTCTAAGTCACATAGGCATACAGAGGATATTGGTTTAGTATCCATATTTTCCTTTAGCTGTTTGCACACGAAGTACTGACTTGTTCAACTTCTGGAAGTCTTTCTTTCAACACCTGGAGAGGCCATATTCCCATTTTTACAGACCCTTGGGTCTCTGAGTGGAATTTAGCGATCCAACTCGGCCACAAGAAATGAGAGCACCAAATGTGGCCTTTGTTCTGGCGCTCAGAAACATAAAATAGAAACCAAAACTTTGTGTAGTGCCTGCGTTATATAACCAGTACACTTCCTAGTGCGGAAGTTCTTGGCTGTATCTTATGATAAAGTGGAGTATCCAGTTCTCAGAACACGTTGTTGTTGACATGAGGATTTGAAATGTCATTGTCTGTATCGTGTACTTTTTTTGTCTTGGATCATAGAGTGGGGAGAAGGGGTGGGGGTAGGGGGTAATCGCAGTACTGGTTTGGGTAAAATAATGAAAAAAAAAGAAGAAAAAGAATAGAGGAAAACAAGAAGGTTAGAGAGTAAGAGGAATGATGACGCAGAGAGAGAGAAAGAGAGAGAAACAGAGAAAGAAAGAAGCATAAAGACAAAGAAAGCGGGAGGTAGCGAAAGAGACAGAGAAGGAGAGAGAAAGACAGAAAGATAAAGAGAGAGAGAGAAAGACATAGAGAAAAAGAGAAAGAAAAAAGAGAGAGAGAGAGAGAGCGAGGGAAAGAGACAGAGAGAAAGAGAGAGAGAGAAAAAGAGAAAGAAAAGAGAGAGAATAGAGAAAGCTAAGAGAGAGAGAGAAATAGAGGGAAAAAGAGAGAGAGAGAAAGAAAAGGGACAGAAAAGAGCAAGCGAAGAGAGAGAGAGAGAGACAGAGAAAAAGAGAGAGGGAGAAAGAGAAACAGAAGAGAGAGATAAGAGAAAGTTAAGACACAGAGAGAGAAAGAGAAAGAAAAGAGAGAGAGAAATAGACAGAGAAAAAGAGAGAGAGAGAAAGAGAAAGAAAAGAGAGAGAAAGGAGAAAGGGAAGAGAGAGAGGAGAGAGAGAGAGAGGGGAGGAGAGAGAGAAATGGCGGCCTAACCGAAGTCCTGAAGGGAAAATGGACACTGCAGTGGCAGTAAGGCGAAGACGAGTTCCAAGTCACCTGCGGTCGCATCTCGCGTGTTTCTGAACAGTTTCTACAAGCATCTGTTTCGGTCAATGCCCACATGTCAAAAGTTTCTGTAACTTTTTACAATTTGATTCATTTCTGCCAAATAAGAGAACACTTAAACATAATGTACAGTTGCTCTGAACTTTGTACATTAAATTTCTCTGTGGGAAATATACTTTTTTATATTAAAAAAAATGATGTTCTTGAACTTTTCAAGTAAAAATATTATTTTAAATCCTATTTTTAAACATTTGACATTTTCGCATCGTCCTGAAGCTTCCATATTGTGATCAAATCAATACAGATTTACACACTACAATTTATTGTCAAGAATACCAGATTTACATTGCCTTGTAAACCTGATTTCAATTTTGCTGTAACCTGTTCCGTGAATTCTTCAAATATTATGGACACAAAAAAGAACAGATGTGTCCATAGTACAAGAACTTAACATTGAAGTAGGCTGGCTAGTAAAGAGGATTAAAGAGAGAAAACTTAACTATTTTGGGCACATTAAACGTCATGATAATCTAGAGAAGACAGTCTTGGAGGGGTACATATTGGGAAAAAGAAAGAGAGGAAGACCAAGGCGAAGATGGCTGCAAGACATCGTTGATAATCTGCAAATGGATGCATCAGCAGCAGGGCATCGTGCTTACAACCGAGAGGCCTACAGCTGAGAGCTGTTAGGGAGGCAAGGTTCCTCATGGGACATGTAAATGACTCACTGACTGATTGACTGACTGTTCCATGAACTATGAACCAGGAACAAAAGTTAACTGCTCTGTGTGTAAATGGAGGTGTGGTGGTGGTGTGTGTAAATGGAGGTGTGTCTGTGGTGTACAAGTGATTGTTTGTAACTCCACATGGCTGTAGTTACAGTGTCCTTTTGGCACGAACATTTTTGTAACTTATCAGACCAGGAAGAAACTGTTCCTCTATTCAAGAGCTTGGCTGTTATCTGATTTTTACTGCGCATGCATGGCACGCAACTGTTATAAGACTGCCCGATAAGCCAAAAACATTGATAAATCTTTGTCACGTTGACAATTAAGTTTTAAGAGCAATTTTATAGCAATGCAAATAAATGAGGAACAGACAACTACACATCCTCTGTGAATAACGAAAGCGAAGATGCAAGTTACAAAAAAAATGTTTAGGAACATGTGGGGAAAAAAAGTAAGAAAAAGTAAGAAGAAAGCAAGAAAAAAGTATACAGTTATGAACGTATTTGAAAAGAAAAACCTATGTATCATGAGAAGAAAACATAAAAAAGCTATTTAAAAAAGGTCACTTTACAGTAAGTAAAAACAAAAAAAGATATAAAAAAAGTAAAATCCCTGTTTCTACGCCATTAAGACATACTGGGGATACAGTGTTAGGTCCCTATTTCCAAGACCTTCGGCACATGAAAGTCTGATGTGGTCAGTATCTCGCCTGGTCGCATTTACCTTCCCAGATTTCTCTGGTGCCCATATTTTTTAGAGGCTGGGTCAACCCCGGGGCTTCTTTTGTTTTGTTGTTTGGTGTGATAGTACCAGAAAAAAAAAGATATCATCACTGCTGGGATTTGAACCAGGTACCAAGGGATTAGTGGACTGAGAAAGATAAAAATGTGATCAGAAATGATGACACACATTAGGGGCTTCTGTGAAGTCTGAATGCAGTGTTAAATATTTTATAATCATCTATTCGTGACAGAATCAACCTGTACAAATATTTAGAAGCCTGATATATATATATATATATATATATATATATATATAGAGAGAGAGAGAGAGAGAGATACACAAATTTTATTATTATTATTATTGCTACTACCACTATTATTATTATTATTATTACTACACAAATTTTATTATTATTATTATTGCTACTACCACTATTATTATTATTATTATTACTACACAAATTTTATTATTATTATTATTGCTACTACCACTATTATTATTATTACTACTACTATTGTTATTACTACTATTATTATTACTATTGTTGTTGTTGTTGTTGTTATTGTTGTTATTATTTATCCTTTAGGAACATAAACATTACTGTTTTATTTTCAGAGTTCTTGTTAACCCATGGATTCACATGAGGAGAAAGTGAACTCTTTGTTCTTTGGCTGGTGGAACTAAAATCTGCCACTGTTGGCCAAAGAAGGTTTAGAACCCACTACAAGTAGAGATGCGCCTATGTCACTTCGCGCTCTATCAGACAGTTTCTACATGAAGTATTCCCTGGCAGATGAACTTGGGCGAGATGGGCCAATCTCTTGGCCTCCCTTAATGATCACCAGATTTGAAGCCAATGAATTTCTTCTTATAGGGACATGCAGGGACTCTCTGGCTTATTCTGGCAACCAACCAAAGAACGAAGTTTACTTTCTCTCCAAGTGAACCCATAGATCAGTGGCAACTCATAAAAGAAAACATCAATTTTTAAAAATTGTTTTAAAAAGTATTAATATTAATAATAATAATAATTAGGAAGACGACAAAGGACAAAACTGAACTAAACTCGTACGTTTCTAATGTCTCTCACAGGATGATTCTGTCTGGTACAGATCAGAAGCTGTAATTATTTTGAACTGCACACAAACTTTATTGTAGATACTCTTTACAGTCAGCAAAATAGAAGGGATACTTTATGTGGTTTGACAAGTAAAATTAGAAGTACTTGCTTTGACAAGTAAAATTAGAAGTACTTAGTTTGACAGGTAAATTAGAAGTACTTGGTTTGACAAGTAAATTAGAAGTACTTGGGTTAACAAGTAAAATTAGAAGTACTTAGTTTGACAGGTAAATTAAAAGTACTTAGTTTGACAAGTAAAATTATAAGTACTCAGGTTGACAAGTGAAATTAGAAGTACTTGGTTTGACAAGTAAATTAGAAGTACTTGGTTTGACAAGTAAATTAGAAGTACTTGGTTTGACAAGTAAATTAGAAGTACTTGGTTTGACAGGTAAATTAAAAGTACAAGGTTTGACAAGTAAATTAGAAGTACTTGGTTTAACAAGTGAATTAGAAGTACTTGGTTTAACAAGTAAATTAGAAGTACTTGGTTTGACAGGTAAATTAAAAGTACAAGGTTTGACAAGTAAATTAGAAGTACTTGGTTTAACAAGTGAATTAGAAGTACTTGGTTTAACAAGTAAATTAGAAGTACTTGGTTTGACAAGTAAATTAGAAGTACTTGGTCTGACAAGTAAATTAGAAGTACTCGGTTTGACAAGTAAATTAGAAGTACTTGGTTTGACAAGTAAATTAGAAGTACTTGGTCAGATACACTTTCAACATCATTCTGTCTCTCTTTCTCTTCTTCGTTTACTCCCTTGTCCTTCTGCTCCAACGCAGGGGCATCCAGTCTCATTACCAGAAGTACCAGCATGGGAGGTAACACAAGCTTAAACAACTTGAGTTATCTATATCAGGCAAACTAAGATGGGAGATAACACAAGGTTAAATAACTTGAGTTATCTACCTCAGGCAAACTAAGATGGGAGATAACACAAGGTTAAACAACTTGAGTTACCTAACACAGGCATCTAAACTTGGGAGATAACACAAAGTTAAATAACTTGAGTTACCTACCTCAAGCAAACCAGCATGGGAGATAACACACAACTAGACAACTTGAGTTATCCTTCTCAGATAAAAGAGCATGGAAGATAACACGAGACTAAAAAAAAAATGCTAACTAGAGTTACCTACCTCTGAATCAGTGACCCAACAAAGGATGGCACCAGACGGTTCTGCGACTGCTGGGCTGCTTTCATTTCCTTATGGTTCACGTTCAGCATCACATGTTCCATGTAGTCATCCATTTTCTAGTCAAATTTAGCCTCACTAGCTCCTGGCAATGTCAGGTGAAGTTCTGTGGAGTTTCAGACGCAAGGAATGATAACTTTGTTAACCCTTAAAACACTAAAATTACGGACAAAAGACAAACGAGTGGACAAGGAAGCAATACTAATATAAATATAGACCGGCTTCGTATTGAAGCAAACAGACAAGTCTAACGGGAGATAGGTGGGTTCGGGAAGTACATCGCTCCAGGATCTGAAGACCTTTTTCTTGAATTAAAGATGGACTTGTAATTGATGAAAACAGAATGGCCAATCAATATGGAGAACAGGCTGAAAACAGTTTTGCGGCGTCTTATAAGACTAAGCTTTTCGAAGACTGTACAGGCAGAAACAGGCACCTTTATGCACACGGTAATAATTATAATAACATTTTAAAGAAAGAAATGAACTTATAATGACAATTTCATATCATAGATTGTTATGGTCATGGGTGGGAGGGGGGGGGGAGGGAGGGAATTATTAATGTTTTTCCTACAGGCTTTAGCCCCTTTTTTTCGAGTTCACGAATGACTTTATCATAAAGAGCGCACACAAACTTGATTGCATGTAGCAACGACCTTTCCTCTAGTTTCTTCTTTTCTTATCACAAGGCGTAGATTTTTTGCGTCCAATTCCACTGAACAAGTATCATACAGCTTTAGATTTGTCTGAATTTGGACCTTTGAGAAATATGATAATCTGAATTTTCTCTTCCCAAAATTATAGGTTATTGGAATTTTCGCTTTTCGGAAAATAAAGAGGTTTGGCGGAATTTCAGATTTTAAGAAAATTGGCTGCAAGGGTTTTGATTGGACAGCTCACTTGGCTACGGCAAAGAGCTGCCAGAATTATAACCTTCCCTGACATGAGTGTAAGAAAGCGGTATAAATTTAGAACCAAACAGAAATGCTCGGTAAGAGTCTTTTGGTGATATACACCACATCAAATGATGATTATTATTATGTCACGATGATTATTGTGTGGTAGCCAGTCATCTTAGTTACCATATGGAAACAGGATTTCGTCACGCAACAAAAAAAAAAGAGGAAAACGAGCCATTGATCGACATGATCCAAATAGTCCTAGTAAGTGTTACTGGGAGACTGTCCCGCTCATAGTCACGTGTGTCAAGGAAATAAAGAAAAAAAACCATGACAACTTGTAATCAATCTCATTATAATTGATACAAAACTGTTGAAAGGTAAAAGTAACATATGAGAGTAGGAGCAAAGGTAATCTTAAAAGGAAGGCTTAAACAAAAGTAAAGATCTTGCAAGCCCCTGATTCCAGACGGTTAGTTAGTCGACAGACCATCCGCACTGCACATAGGACAGATAGTCCTTAAGTGCTCGGATTCCCTCTTCATTATCTCCCCCAGCGTGCAGCGACTGACGGCAGTAGTTCTTTATTGCTTTATCTGTCTTCCTTGGATCCTCGCTGCACAACGTTCTCACCTGGCTACACACTGTGCTCAAGCACATACTGATCACGCGAAAGTGAGATTGAGCTTCTTTTATTCGTTTAATTGAATCAGTGAATTAATATGACGTCAGTTGCAGACCCTGAACTGGCTGTATATATTACTTCTGCCTGCCTGCCTGCCTGCCCGCCCGTCTGTCTGTCTGCCTGTCTGTCTGTCTGTCTGTCTATCCAGTGCCAGTAACGCTTTTCCTCAATTCTCTATTCCGGGTGTTAATTATGAGCTGGACTGATGTTCTTTCTCCATACCACTTCCTCAGTCCATCTATCATATTCTTTCTGCGTGCCCAATTTTTAACCCTTTTGAAATAAAGATTAATCAATCAATCAATCAATCTTTGTCTGCCTCAGTCTCTCTTGCCCTCTGTCATCCCTGTTGTTATCAAATATTCCAGTCCACCTGCTCTCATGACGTGTTCTGTGAATTTGGATTGCCTCTTCCTGAATTTTGTCATGGCTTCTTTCTCTTCTTCTGCCTCTTTCAGGACCTCTTCGTTTGATCTCTTCGCTGTTCTCTGTATCTTTAGCATTCTCATAAGAAACCACATTCCCACAGTCTCTACGCGGAGCTGTACTTCCCTGGTGTTTGTCCAAGTTTCACATCCAGAAAAACATAAAACTATTAAAATGATACGATTCTTTCATGTCTAAAAGAATGTTTTAAAAATCAAAGTGCAGGTGAATGAAACGACTGATGCCAACATATTGGAAGAAACAAAAATGCTTGATTGCACGCTCTAACTGTAAACTAAGCTAACTAGTGTCAGAAGAAGCAACTTGTGAAGGTGGAGAATAACGCCACAGAAGAGTCACTCGTGTACTCAAGTGACACTTCCAGGAACGGTGTCCCTATCACAGCCTCCCGGAATATAACGCCATCTCGTGGAAGTTGACCAGAGTCTTGCAGTGACACATTCAGACTTTCCCTGATGTCCTGAGTCCACCTTCGGCGAGGTCGCCCCTTTTCTCTTTTTGCCGGGTACTATCAACCTCTCCAAGTTACTGTGTCTCTTGATGTGGTCGAAGTATCCCATCAGCGTCGGATTTAGACTGGGTACGACTTTAAGTTGCTTGCCGATTAGATTTCGTGAGGCCCCCCAAATTGTAGTGCAGGATTTAGACATCCCGAGGACCCCAAGCTGTAGTGCAGGATTTTAGACATCCCGAGGACCCCAAGCTGTAGTGCAGGGTTTAGACATGCCGAGGCCCCAAAGCTGTAGTGCAGGGTTTAGACATTCCGAGGCCCCCAAGCCGTAGCGCAGGGTTTAGGCATCCCGAGGACCCCAAGCCGTCGTGTAGGGTTTAGACATTCCGAGGCCCCCAAGCCGTAGCGCAGGGTTTAGACATCCCGAGGACCCCAAGCCGTAGTGCAGGGTTTAGACATTCCGAGGCCCCCAAGCCGTCGTGCAGGGTTTAGACATTCCGAGGCCCCCAAGCCATAGGGTTTAGACATTCCGAGGCCCCCAAGCCGTAGTGCAGGGTTTAGACATTCCGAGGCCCCCCAAGCCGTAGTGCAGGGTTTAACATCCCGAGGCCCCCAAGCCGTAGTGCAGGATTTAGAGTTATATAAAGCTTGCAGCTATTTCTTAAACACACACAAACACATACACAAAGAAGGAATGCGAAGGCCTAAATCTAAACTTATTCCACCGCTGAGCGTGAGACACTGCATGTAGCATTAAATCACATATCAGTGAATTAGTGGAAATTGGATATCATACCAAGTTCAGATCCACGATTAGGTAGTTTAATCTACAGTAGTTGAAATTACAATTTAAAAAAAAAGTATCAACGACCGATCTCTTTAAAAGAAAAGTAACAAACAAATGAAGATGTGAACAACCAAGATTTTATTTTTTGTCATTATTACAGTCAAAAGAGTTCTGAAATAATGAATATCCTCTTTCAAAACCCTGTTATAACAATCAGGACAATGCTGTAACAACCAAAATCCATTTAGAACCAATCAAGATTCTGTTATAACAATCAAGATGCCTTTTGTAGCAAATAAAACCATGTTATATCAACCAAGATCCTGATATAACAACTAAGATCCTGATATAACAACCAAGACCCTGATATAACAACCAAGACCCTGATATAACAACCAAGACCCTGATATAACAACTAAGACCCTGATATAACAACCAAGACCCTGATATAACAACCAAGACCCTGATATAACAACTAAGACCCTGATATAACAACTAAGACCTTGATATAACAACTAAGACTGATATAACAGCTAAGACCCTGATATAACAACTAAGACCTTGATATAACAACTAAGACCCTGATATAACAACTAAGACCTTGATATAACAACTAAGACTGATATAACAGCTAAGACCCTGATATAACAACTAAGACCTTGATATAACAACTAAGACTGATATAACAACTAAAACCCTGATATAACAACTAAGACTGATATAACAACTAAGACCCTGATATAACAACTAAGACCCTGATATAACAACAAAGGCCCTGATATAACAACCAAGACTGACATAAAACTACAGATGCCTGATATAACAGTCAAGGCCCCCATTGTGACAACCAAAAAAAACCTGTTATAACAATCAAGATGCATCTTATACCACCCAAGACCCTTTTATGACAATCAAGACCCTGTTGTTATTACAAAAAACCCTGTTACAACAACCAAGACACTGATATAACAATTAAGACCCTGATATAGCAATCAAGATGCTTATTATAACAATCAATCAAACCCCCGTTATAACAACCATAAAACCTTGTTATAACAATAAAAAACTTGTTACAACAACCAAGATGTCAGCTATAACAGTCAAGAACCTGTCATAACATCTGTTAGGGAGGCAAAGTTCCGTAATTTATTCTTTCATTTGCATGTCCCTTGAGGAACTTTGCTTCCCTGACAGCTCTCCTGTAGGCCTCTCTGTTGTGAGCAAGATGGCCTGTAGCTGATGCATCCATTTGCAGATCATCAACGATGTCTTGCAGACATCTTCGCCTTGGTCTTCCTCTCTTTCTTTTTCCCATTATGTATCCTTCCAAGACGGTTTTCTCTAGATTATCATGACGTTTAATGTGTCCAAAATATTTAGGTTTTCTCTTTTTAATCCTCTTTACTAGCCAGCCTTCTTCAATATTAAGTTCTTGTAGTATGGACATATTTGTTCTTTTTTGTGTCCATGATATTTGAAAGACTCTTCTGTAGCATTTACTTTCAAAGGCATTTATGTGTTTCTCAGCTGTTTTGCTAAGTGTCCAGGTCTCACAGCATATCTTGCGATGGAAAAGATGCAAGCCCTTAAAAATCTTATTTTGTTGGTTCTGTCTGTTCCACTCTATAGATTCTTTAGTTGTTGTACTTTCTGAAGAGCGATAGATGTCCTCCTTTTAATTCCCCCCATTGTATTTCCATTGTTAGTTAGTAGTGATCCTAGATATTCAAAACTCCCCACTTCTTCCAGTTTTTCCTCATTGATACATATTTCAGCTGCCTTGTTTGTTTTGTCAGTTGTCATCAATTTAGTCTTCTTCGCATTAAGATAGAGGTTTTGCTCTTCGCTGTTCTTACGGGCTGACATAATTAGCTTTTCCATTCCTTTTTGTGTTGTGGACAGTAATACTGTGTCATCAGCGTATCTAATCTCTGGTATTTCATAACCTCCAATTGTTATGGCATCGTAATATTCTTTGTCTACATCTTCTCTAACATAAAGGACATGGAAATGAATAAATGAACAACTTATTATAACAATCAAGTACCCTGTTATTTTAGGAACAGCGTGTGGAAGGAATGCCCTAGTTCGTCGACTGATGAGAAAAAGACAGAAAATATGCCAGATTTAGAGGTCGCGTCTGCATGAACATAAAAGTGACCAGAAATCAATGGGCAGAGACCGATCATGGAGGACATTTTTTTAAAAATGCAGTGTTCCCTTACTATAACTAGGTGAGCATTATGTATCAAGCACATACATTACTTCCTGAATTATACCACCGAAGTAGCTTAAAGTCACAAACGGAATACATTTACTTACTGATAATGTAGCAATATAACATTGATAACGATTTGCTTGTGAGAATAGAGGAATTATACAGAGAAAATATTTCTTCATCCAGGAAGGCTACAGATTATGGTTCTGAGAATTTCAGGTCACCACCACCTACCCACCTGAATTAATTCCCTCCTATATAGGTGGTGGAATGTGTACAGTCACGTGTGTGCATCGCGCAGATAACACAATGTGTACAGCAACCCCACCTAGCCTCTAGTTACCCAAAAGAAGGCCACACAGTAAACAGATTCCATCTTAAACTACAAAGTACCAGCACTGTAGTAAATACATAAAGGATGCGTATGCCCACACTTGAGTCACTGGATATTTACATACCCGCACACCGATACACATATAACACATATTTTAACATACAGTTTACAAAGACGTTAAAAGTTTGCCCGGTTATTCGGGTGATCACAGATTAAAACACTTCACAGAATATCTTCTCTTTGTCAGCCCACATGGAGCACAATTCAACAGTCAGTTCCTCTTTCAACATGGCAGTTCATTGTAGTGTCCTGGTTCACATGGTTTTGGTCTCAGTATAAATCTATTCTTGACTGGTATAAAGTGTTGCCTAGTTTTATAAATAATGGCAAGATAATGATGTAAGATGCTTTTTTTTTAAATGGAGAGGATCCAAACAAAGGAAACAGGCACAACCAGTATTTCGACACAATGTTTTCATTAATAGTAGTAGAAAAGATCATACAAAACAATGGGAAAAAGGGAGAAGAACATTCATTTATCTGTTAAAATTGTCAGGTATTTATGGAAGCGCAACAGCAATTGTTTGTTCTGTGCTTGATTCTTTCTGTGTGTGTTTTTTTTTTAGATCTCAAAGGAGGAAATGACAGCCAAACTGAAAGGCACGTTTGAAGAGAATAAAACAACTACCCCTTGGAACAACAAACGTGCCATGTTCCAACTGAAGATCTGTTATCTGTACAGTCAGAGAGAGAGCAACACTGCTTGACGAAATGATGCCATGCAGCCACAGCCAACGCCTGGTATGCCACCAGTTTAAATACCATTAACAAGGGCGCCAAAGACCATCCATCTTCTTCTAGTTTGTGAAACGTTTGTTAGTTGGAATTAGAATTGCAAAAGCAGCATCGATCTTCAAGAATCTTGAGAACATACGTAATTCAAAAGTTATAAGCACAAAAACCAAGTTAAGACTATTCAATTCAAATGTAATATCCACCCTCATTTATGCATGCAAAAGCTGGAAAACAACTAAAGAAATAGAAAAGAAATTAGACTCTTTTGAAAACAAATGCATAAAGAAAATATTCGGCATCAAGTGGAACGAATTCAAGAACAATGCAGAGATAAGACAGATGACTGAACAACAACCAGTCTCATGGGTGATCAGGAAAAGGAGATGGACATATGTTGGTCACACACAATAATTAGTGTATAAGTATATAACTATACATGAACCACTGCAGTAAAGCTGTGATACCAGAATGTATAAAATAGAAAAAAGTAGGAGCAGCTTTATTACTTAACGACTACAAAGTTGTGACGTTACGGCATGAGCCTTAATCATACAAAAACATACAGGACGAAGAAATAGAGAGAGGAGATAAAGTTTAGATTAACATGGATACTATTTTTAAAATTTTAAAAATTAAATAGAGTACTTAGCTGTAAATTTTGAGGTGTGGCTTGTCCGGCGGTGTGTGTCAGGAGTGGATTTAGTAGAACGTGGAGACTGTTTAAGTGGAGACCTGTCTTATGTGGTCGGTGGGTTGCAACTAGGGGTGGTGGATGGGGAAACGGGGAGGGGAGAGAGAGTGATACGATGTTGACCTAGCCAGGAGAAGTTGAAATAGATGATTAGGGAAGAGGGGTTGCAAAGTGATGCTGTGAGGAGGTTTGACAAGTAAGAAGGGATGGAGCCTAGTAGAGAGGTACTATAATGATTGAAGAGAATGTTAAGTGTAGCTGAACAGCGAGTTTAACCAATGTGGCTCCAGGGTCCCATAATTTTGAATGCAGCGGTTCTCAAGCGCCAGGCGGCTTGTGTCATCTGCGTGACATTGTTTGATGGCTGTTACCAGAAAATCAGATTTGCCTCTGTGGTTGGGGCCATTGAAATGATTTGGGACTGGTTTCGAAGCATGCTGGGCGATGTTGTACAGATGTTTTTGCATGCGGTCCCCTAGACTGAGGCCAGTCTCACAAATATACGTTATCCTGCATCTTTTGCATACTATGACATATATCACATTACGGGACTCACATGTTAATCCCTCATGAAGAGTGAGGATAGTTTAGGGAAAGGTGATCGTTTTCGTTTCCCAGACTACAGGGGAAGTAACGCAGCGGGGGCAGTTACATTTTCTGTTCCCAACATATGTAAGGCTCTACTTCAAGTGGCTGTGGACGATGATGTCCTTAAAGTTTGGCTCACATTTGTAGGCCAACAGGGGTGGATCAGAGAAAATGTCGCGAATGTCGGGGTCGAGTTGGATTAGCGGCAGATGACGACAAAGAATTTTCTTAACCATCTGACCATGCGGGTGGAAAGGCAGTACTAACTTAACTCTGTCAGATGGAGTAACAGGCTTTTTCCTGAATACTTCTTTGCGGCTCACTAGTTGGATACGGTTGAAGGCTTCACGAAGGACTTTTTCTGGGTAGTGACGACGACGGAAAATTTCAAATAACTTGTTGGACTGTTCTATAAAGTCCAAATTCTCCTGACATATGCGGTGAAGACGGAGGAGTTGGGAGTATGGGATGGAATTCTTACAGGCTTCAGGATGGGAGGAGATGTAAAGCAAATAGGTGTGGCTGTCGGTGGGCTTGTAAAATACAGAGGTGACAAGCCTGTTTCTACCAATAGAAATTTGAATGTCTAAAAAGTTAACAGACTGTCAGAAATTTCATATTCACATTTATATGTTGGTCAGGTGATGAGAAGAAACAATCAGAGAATTCCAAAACAAGCTATCAAGTGGAACACAAGAGGCCAAAGAAAAAGAGGCAGACCGCGTGAAACTCTGAAGAGTTAAGAGAGGCCAAATTAATAGCCATAAAGTCCCTTGATGAGGTTGAAAGACTCGCCGAAGACAGGAAAAATTGGCGAACTACCTTGCGAGCCTTATGTGGCGTTTAACGGCACGAGATGGATATAAAATCTTACCTTACTTAGAGCACCAGCCTGCGCCATACTGGGTAAAATCACCCATCTAGGGCCAACACGGATATAGTCGTGCACACAACAGAATGACAATACATGCACACAAAGTCATTGTGTATAACCCGTCCCCTCTATACATTCTCATCTTATCTTATCAGAGTGTGTAATTAAACAGCACGAATGTGCACACAATATGCAGCATTTTTTTCTGTTTTAAACTATTTTCCTTTATCTTCTGCAAAGAATGTTCCCTAAACCAATCAGTGATCCCTCGAAGCGTTATCTTTCTCCCTCCCCCCACCCCCCCCCCCTCTCTCTCTTGCCCCTGCAAATGCTCAAAACACATGAAGCTGCTGGTAGCAAGATATGTCCACTTCTGTCCGTCCTTCGCTATCTACTTGGATGTCTGTCATGTCTCAGCAATATCTCCACTGTACAAGCTTCGTGTCTCTAATGGTCGCCCCATGCTTATTTTATACGTGGAATCCACTTCAAAGCTGTTCCAAATGTTATAGTTGATGTCATTAGGTGAATTTTATTTGTTGAGTTTGTTAACAAATATGAGACAAAAAAAAAAACGAATTGTTATATTGTGCAAGAGCGGAAAAAAGGCAAAGGACAGGCGTTTATTGAAAAGCCTTGCGAAAGCACCACGTGCCTCGGGCACTTAAGGCTCAGTGAGAGAGAGAGAGAGACAGAGAGAGACAGAGACAGAGAGACAGAGAGGACTAGTATTACTTTACATTTGTAAGACATGGACTACAAATGGCAAAAAAACAGCTAATATTTTGAAGAAAGGTATGAAGTCAGTATTACTTTACATTTGTAAGGCATGGACTACAAATGGCAAAAAACCAGAGCTGATGTTTTGAAGACAGGTATGAGACCAATATTACTTTACATTTGTAAGACACAGACTACAAATGGCACAAAATAGACCTGGGCTTTTGAAGAAAAAGGTATGAGGTCAGTATTACTTTACATTTGTAGGACATGGACTAGAAATGGCAAAAAAAAAAAAACACAGAGCTGGTGTTTTGAAGAAAGGTATGAGACCAGTATTACTTTACATTTGTAAGACATGGACTAAAAAGTAAAGGTAATCCTTTCTTGCCTTAGAGCCACATAGGGATATGGTATTAGTGCCCATATTTTCCTTGGCCTGTCAGCACACTAGAGGGTGATATGGTCAGTATCACGCCTGGCTGCCTTTCCTTCCCAAACTCTAGAAAAAGTCGGGTACCCATTTCTACAGATGGACTACAAATGGCAAAAAAAAAGAAAAAAAACCAGCTAGTGTTTTGAAGAAAGGTATGAGACCAGTATTACTTTACATTTGTAAGACATGGACTACAAATGGGGACAAAAATCAGAGCTAGTGTTTTGAAGACAGGTATATACTCTGAACAGATAGCTAGAAAAAGTCAAATGAAGAAGTTTTGAGATGTTGCGGAGAGAGAGAGAGAGAGAGAGAGCGAGAGAGGGAGGGGGAAGAATTAAATTAATTTTCCAACATTTTCCCCACAATCTTCCACTCCTTGTGAATCACCAACATTCATTTGTGAAATAGTGAAATAACAACTCATTTACCAATAATTTCACAGCTTATTGCTGGAATATGAACTAGACAATGCTGGAAATCTCTTCTCACCCTTTTATAAGCTTATACAGTACTAGATACCTGGGAGCCGATCCATGGACACATCTGTACAGACATCACTAGAGGCAACAATAGTTTAAAGTATGGCTTGAGTGTTGTAATTTTTTAAAAATACTGCTTTTCTATAAATTTGTTAGTTTTGAATGAATGTAAGAATGCAAATTTATTTCATGTTGTTGCATAAATCAGAGTGTAGAGTGTATGGACATGAGATAAGTTTATTATTTATTTATGTAATCATTTAATTGTGTCTTCATGATTATTAATGCTCATTAACAAATGCTGAATGACTGACTGAGTGAAAGCTGTATGATGAAGGGCAGAATGTCAGACGAGCCTGCGTGCCCAATTCTTAACCCTTTGAAAATAAAGTATGTTCATTCGTTCGGTCGTTCGTTATATCTGTCTGTCTGTCCGTCCGTCTGTCTGTCTGTGTGTCTGCTTGTATCTGTCTGTCTATTTATCTGTCTGTCTGTGTATTTAACATTTTTTTTATATTTAATTGTTGTATTTTATCTATATTCTGTACGGCTTGAAAGCAAAAAGTTCTACATTGAGCATCACTGTCACGGTGAATTGTATGAGCTTAATTCTCATAGTTTTCTCATTCAAAATTATAAACCAAATATTTCGTACATCGTTTAAAAAAAACATACGTGACAGTATTGGTAATGGGAGGACAGAAAAGTAATACAGAAAGACATTACACATGCAGTTGGTGCGGGATTTCCAGAAAAGGGATGTAAAAAAAAAAGAACGGGAACCGAACAACGGACAACAAGAGGGAGAAGGAAAGACACAGACACACAGGGAGACCTGGATACTTAGATAGGGGCGGTGACAGACTTAAGGTGAGACTGAGAGCAAGGTTATGCCATCATCATCATTAACTATGTTGGAAGCTACAACAATAAAAGCAGGACACGAACCATCCAACATGGTCTTCGGTAACTACGTTTCACTTTGTTGGTTGTTGTAAAACGAAGACGTATGATCATGTTACCTAGCGTGGGTTGTCGCGGAGGTCGAATTGACTTTGTAAAAGAAGAAGTGCGATCAAGTTACATGCTGTGGGTTATGTTGCCGCACGCACCCTACTTGTGAATAGATTTTCTTTCAATTTCGCCGATTAGATCGTTATACTGAGATCCACTTACTAAACTGTTGTAAAAACATTTCTACTGGTAAGTTATAATTCATTGTTATATATCAGTCAGCCCTTTGCAGGTCCCTTGCGGAACTTTGCCTCCCTGACAGCTCTCATGTAGGCCTTTTGGTTGTAAGCAAGATGTCCTGCTGCTGATGTATCCATTTGCAGATCATCAACGATGTCTTGCAAACATCTTCGCCTTTGTCTTCCTCTCTTTCTTTTTCCCATTATGTACCCTTCCTAGACGGTCTTCTCTAGATTATCATGACGTTTAATGTGTCCAAAATATTTAAGTTTTCTTTCTTTAATCCTCTTTACTAGCCAGCCTTCTTCAATATTAAGTTCTTGTGGTATGGATATATTTGTTCTTTTCTGAGTCCATGATACCTGAAGAACTCTTCTGTAGCATTTACATTCAAAGTCATTTATGTATTTCTCAGCTGTTTTGTTAAGTGTCCAGGTTTCACAGCATATGTTGCGATGGGAAAGATGCATGGCTGTAAAAATCGTATTTTTGTAGTTCTGTCTGTTTTTCTCCACAGCTTCTTTAGTTGTTTTACTTTCTGAAGAGCGATAGATATCCTCCTTTTAATTTCCTTCATTTTATCTCCATTACTAGCTAGTAATGATCCAAGATATTCAAAACTCTCCACCTCTTTGAATTTTTCCTCATTGATATATATTTCATTTGCCTTGTTTGTTTTGTCAGTTGTCATCAGTTTAGTTTTCTTTGCATTAAGATAAAGGTATTTGCTCTTCACTGTTCTTACGGACTGACATAATTAGTTTTTCCATTTCTTTTTGTGTTGTGGACAGTAATACTGTGTCATCAGCATAACGAATCTCTGGTACGTCATAACCTCCAATTGTTATGGCATCGTAATATTCTTTGTCTACATCTTCTTTTTTAACATTCCTCAATACATTTTTAGAATACAAGTTAAATAAGTATGGTGATAATATGCACCCCTGACGGAGCCCTTGTTTTATGTCAAACCAAGTTGTTGTTTCACCATTTATTCTTACTGCCGCTTGTTGATCTAGATACAGCAGTAATATTAATTGTATCACACGTTTTGGAAATCCCATTTTTTCCCATTATTTCCCAAAGTTTCTGGTGTTGTACACAGTCAAATGCCTTTGAACTGTCTATAAGAGATCAATATAGATTCACATTGAACTCTTTGCATTTCTCTATCATTAATCTTATATTGAATATATGATCTCTTGATCCTCTTCCTTGTCTAAAACAACCTTGGACCATATTGACTCTTGTTCTATTTTCTACGAAGTCTACCAATTGTGATTTTTAATAGAATTTTACTGCCATGACTAATCAGGGCAACTCTTCTGTAGTTTGTGCATAATTTCAGGTTACCCTTTTTTTAGTAGTATGAATATAGACCTTTTCCATTTTTTTGGCCAAATACCTGAATGCCATATCTTTTTTACATAGTGCATGATAGATTGTTGCACATCCTTTCCTCCTGCTTTAATCAACTCAGCTGTTATCTCATTACATCCTGGTGATTTACCATTTCTCAGATTATTTAGTGCTAATAAAACTTCTATTGTCGGTTCGGGTTCTTTCTCCTCCAATAATAATCCACACTGTTGATTTCTACTTTCACACTCGGTGAAATATTCCTTCCATCTTTCTAGAATTTCCTCCGTCTCTGTCAAGGTATTCCCCATCTCATCACAAAATACATTTAGCTTAAGTGTGACATTTCTCGTCAATGTCTTCATTTCTTTAAACATTTCACTATATCTTCCACACTTCTGATTTTCTTATATTCTTTCACAACAATCTTGTATGTACTGTTTTGTTTTTTTTTGGTGGTCTTTTCTTATGTTTCTTCGTACTTCTTTTGTTAAAGTTTTATATTCCTCTTTGTTGTTGTTTGTCACTTTCCATTGCGTCTTCATTTCTCTACGTTGTTTTATTAGTTCTAGTGTGCCTGCTGTAATCCATCCATTCTTTTGTGTTTTCTTTACTGGAACCACGTCTTTAGCCGTTGTTATTAAGATATCTCTGGTCTGCGCAGCCAATTCATCTGGTGTCACCTCCTCCAGTACAGCCATCAGGATTTCAAAACGGTTCTTCATTTCTATACCGTATTGTTCTGGTATTTTTGTAAGATCAAAGCGGAGTGGTCTTGATCCTGCAACTGTCTTATTTATCTTTATCTTCATATCTGCTATTAATAACTCATGGTCAGTGTCACAATCAGCACCTGGTAAAGTTTTTGCTGATGTTAAGACTTGATCTCCACCTTCTTTGCACTAAAATGTAATCTATTTGATTCTTGGTTTTCCCATCAGGTATTGTCCATATATATACGTGTACTATTTTCCACATTGCATTTGTTATCACATTTCGTTTCTGCTCTTTTAAAAAATGGTTTTTTTAAATATCTCAATGTAAATGTAAATATTTCTGTCGTTCTTGTTAAGATTATTTCCCTCAATTTTTTTTCCATTTAAATGTACTGAGCTGTCTATAATATACGGAAAAATCTTCTTTTCAAAAACACTGCAGAAAACATTAGCAAAGACATTGCATACTTTCAATAGATAAGTTGCTTCGTTTTATTTCTTAATTGCTTGAAAAAACTTAATCTTGATAGCAGATATTTATAGACGACTACACACTTGCTGAGAAACATATAGTTGGATTGTTACAGATTTTCGAAAACATTAATAGAGTTTTCCAGGGAAATGATTAGATATAAGATCAAGCTGTTTTTTCAACATGGCCGCACCAGTGTTGTTTCGTTACGAAATGTAGCTGGCGTGGAGGGAGAAACATTGTCGGACATACTACGTCGTGAACGTGGCTGGAGGTTACCAGATCATGACACGATCATTAAGAGCTGGGGGAGAGCTGCTTTTAGAGGTGAGGTTAGTGGGCGAGAGAGGGGAAAGAGATGATGGTGATGATAATGATGATGATGATGATGATGATGTAAATCAAAGGAGAAAGAGGACGAATGAAAAAAAGATGATGAAAAAGTAAACATTATTTAAATGTCAGAAACTGATGTAAAGATAATCTAAACTGGTCCTCGTAGTGTATTTATCTGAGGTTCAATTTGATCTAGGCAACGTAAATGTATCATAGCACTCCTTTTTTTATCATTAAAGGCCGTTTTATCCTAGCACGCTGTTTTATCCTAGGACGCTGTTTCATCCTAGCACACTGTTTTAAGCTGGCATATAGATCTAGATTTTAACCCAAAGACCAAACAGCAGACAATAAACGAAGAATTCAGCGTGTTCTGGTATTTAGACACCCCTAAAACAGCTTTAAAAAGGATCTCGTAACTATTCGTTGCATTTCTGTACATACTGACTATTTAAAAAGTTGAAGCACACAAGATAACGGAACTATAAGCTGCTTTGAAAATGTATATTCAGTAGACACACAAAAAAATAATTAAAACATTTACATATGTGCAAATGGTCAGAAGTGTTGTTAAATGAATAATAAATAAAACACATATATAATCGTTTCTTTTAAATGTGTTTCAGAAGAGAGACTTTGTTTGATGTAATGACGAACTGACTTATCAGTAGATGAAGATGTTGCACCTTTCTTTAACTCTTATGTTAAGAAACAATTTTCTTTCATCTCTTGGATGATGATGATGATGATGATGATGATGATGATGATGATTAACCACAAGTCGGTTCAAAAGCATTTTAAAGATGGGAAAGGAAACAGACAGCTTTGGTGGGGCACGTAAAGAAACGTATAAAACATTAATACAGAGTGACAGCATGAGACAAAAGTAAAAGCAATCAAAGGTTGACTAAGGGCGACAACTCTCGTCTAAGACTAGCAACATAACGACTGACCAATAATACTATGTACCGGTTTGTGAACTCTAGCCTCAGAAAGGAGAATATACATCTGCATAGCGAGGCACACTGAATTTAAATGAGCACTTGGATCTCAGTGACTTAAGAGAAAATGTGATATATTAGGAAGCTCTGCACCATAAATAACAGACGTGGCAGGAATTTATAGCGTTCCCACAACTCACAAAAATGTGATCTTTAAAGCCATTACCTAGCCCTGTAAGCAGCTTCTCATTTGGCATTTTCTCACTTTGCAACCGCAAATCAAGGGACGTAACCAGTGAAAAACATATGAGATGACTTTTTGACTTGTCGTAGTCTTTTAAGGTATTTTTCATCAGTTACGTCCCGTTCTTCAAATGTCATGGACACAAAAAAGAACAAATATATCTATACTACAAAAATTTAATATTGAAGAAGGCTGGCTAGTAAAGAGGATTAAAGAGAGAAAACTTAAATATTTTGGACACATTAAACGTCATGATAATCTAGAGAAGACCGTCTTGGAAGGGTACATAATGGGAAAAAGAAAGAGAGGAAGACCAAAGCGAAGATGGCTGCAAGACATCGTTGATGATCTGCAAATGGATGCAGTAGCGGCAGGCCATCTTGCTCACAACCTAGAGGCCTACAGGAGTGCTGTTTGGGAGGCAAAGTTCCGCAAGGGACGCAAATGAATGAATACGTCCCGTGATTTCCTGTTTCTTTATGACTCGCCCTGGTATATGCACTTTTTTGCGGCGTACCAGAACCTGAAGAGACAAACTAACAGCGGGCCGCATACATACAGAGATTTAGAGGGCTGTTTGTTTGACATTTCTGGTCTAATGTAACCTTTGAACCCACATTTTACACGTTAGCGACCTTGGGGGCAGAAGAAATATGAATATGTATCTTGTATAGGAATTGTATATCAGTCAGAGACGAGGCAGACTTCGTGGTTGGTGTAGATTATAGACAAGCTAACACGAGCATGAATCCGATAATACCTTACCTGTCAAGAGAATGTCAAGAGCATTTGTTATTTCTTGATCCTTCTTGCCGAAAAGAGTTAATCATCGCTGGCAATATTTCACAGTCAGGACGTCTCCTTCGTTACTTTTAGGTTACATTTCAGAACACAGCGAAGCCCCAGGCGACGCACCAGAGACCCAAATAAATCTAAACATAAAAGTTAATGTAAGTGTCACCATTGAAACACTCCTCGCCACTGTCTCGCTATCTTAGACAGCAGCAAATTTATATAGGCTATCTGGTGGCCTCTACTGACTTGACTCGCGCTACTTCCTCATTTGCTTATTAATCTGAACAGATATGAAGGCTTATAATTATCTTCATTTCAGCTCATGATTATTTTTATCACACATGTTCTACTATCTCAGTGATTCTTAAATTGGGTACCATAGACCCTCCCCCCCCCCCCCAACTCCACAAAGAGAGTCCACAGAAGGATTTCTGGGGCCTTAATGAGCAGCAAATGGACTGATTCAACTTAGAAAAAAATCTTAGAGTCATCTGGCGTCTACTTACTGATTTTATTTTTAACGAACATTCCAGAGCTCTTCTCAGGCCAGAAATAGGGTTCAAGGTCAAAGAACACGTCAAGAACTACTGTGGTGTCTGCGACCCTAAGTAAAGCTCTCCCCGTTTTCTGCAAAGAATCAACCCTTGAGAAGATATACCAGATGGAAATTATGATCTGTCCTCTGTTCGTTCGGATACAACTGCAAGGCAGGATCTCTAGTTATAGGAGTTCAGTTGATTCCATGTAAACTTTGTGGTTTGGCGGGGGTGTAAAGATCTGTCCGTTCTGGCAGTCAGCGACCCATACCTGATATGCTAGCCTCAAGTTTGGCGAACCATAGCGTATCAAGACCCTGCCCCCACCTCTCCGTTGACACTCTCCAGTAGCAGGACTAGCCTGGCTAACGAGGGTGAGGATCGTCATAATCCCCGCGTGGCTGGAACTTGTGGAGCTTGGCACACAAACGTTGCTTGTAACTACTGTAGTTATGCGTATGATGAAGAACCGGAAGAATCGATCACGAGAGACCCTACTCAGGGGAGATAATATTTGCTTTCCACAAGCGGCATCGGACGCCCACCTGTTTGAAAGCGCAAAATAAAACGCAAATGCGAGGTACACTAATGCATACGCACTAAAAAACAAAAAACAAAAAACCCAACATATATACAAATATAAGTACATACTAAAAGGTTCTCACTGTACGAGCATGAATGTTAAGAAATCGCTGGCCGCACACGAAGGGAGGAGGGCCAGCATGTGTGACAATGCCCAACCTGCAGATCCCTTGGTTTAAAAGCAGAGGTTCTCAAACTAGGCGATACCGCTCCCCCCCCCCCCTCCCCGGGGGAAAGAAAATCCGAAAGAGGGACGGGAAGACGATGAGATAAAAAGTGGAGTGTGGAAAAGGCACTAGAACCAATTGAAATGTGTATAAATAGAGGAGGGGAGAGAGCAGTAGGGATGTGGTCTGTGAAGCTGGCCCGGGGAGGGGAGGGGGTGGGAGACAGCACGAAAAGATTTTAGAACAAATCACACAAGCCTGCTCTGATACAGATAACACCGTTATTAAAAAAACTATTTCTACAAACAATGGTCTCCTTTTCTGTTAAAATATGTATATATGAAGAGATCAGCTTATCAGAGACTAAAAGAGGGACACCAAATTCTCCAACATGACAAAAATAACTCGTGGAATGTATGAAATCTTTCATCTCCAGACGAAAACTACAACTGACCAACTGGCGACCTGCCGAGAAAGTACAGGGTGGCGATAAACGAGCTTTATATCCGTGAAATTTTCCCACAACACCAAATATAAACGTGGCAATAAACGATAAAATAATATAATCACTGGAGGTCTTACCAGCAACACAACCAGGCAGCAGTGGATGAATGAGTGAATCGTAGTAATCTAACACGATTACATGTATCATGATGATGATGCTAGTCACGTAGGTTGGGGGATAAAGAAAGAAAAAAAGAAAGCGAAACGTGAAGAAAGTAGTGAATAGTCTACGAAAGAAAGGAGATTTACAAGAAGATTTACAGAGTTTAGAGCCAAGTGTATGCGTAAGCTGATACCCGACCTTCCAATTGTAGTCGCTCCATTATCATCTGTACCAGAGCATACACCATGGAAAGAAGCAGATTATACACAAATAACTATTCAGACTGAAGTGAAAGGTGTGCAGAATGGTGAGATGCAAAGCAGCCTTGTAAGATCAACAGCCACATTTAGTGTGTTAGATGACAAATATCCATGTGACACCTGGATATGTGTGTATACAGACGGATCTGCACACAATGCCATAAAGAATGGAGGGGCAGGAGCACATATTGAATATCCAAACAACACCACTGACAAGATTTCCATACCCACTGGAAAATACTGCAACAACTTTGATGCAGAAGTTAGGGCAGTTATTGCTGCAGTTGAAAAACTATCAGACTCCAGAATTGATACATGTCCTGTAGTAATTCTCACAGATGCAAGATCAGTACTGGAAGCTCTTCAGTGCAACAAACTACCAGACCTTAAGGATACCTTGTTAAAAATTGGCTTACAACATGGAGTCACTTTGCAATGGATTCCCTCCCACTGTGGGATACCAGGCAATGAGAAAGCTGGCCATCTGGCCAAAGAGGGCACTGAAATGGAGAACCAGACATACCAGTCACCTATTATCAGAAGAAAAGCATGATAAAAACCTACAGGAAGCCACAAACACCACCACATGATGACTATCACATGCTAAACATAAAGGAACAAGTCACCATCTTCCGTCTCCGAACAGGACACACCCGACTCCGAAGTCATATGTATACGAAGTTTAAGGTTGGTACTACTAATCTATGTACATGTGCCCAGGTGCCTCAAACTGTGGAACATATCCTCCAGAACTGCACCAACTATGAGACATTGAGAAATAATTACTGGCCCAGTGAAACCACTAAAGAAGATAAGCTCTACGGTTCCATACATGAATTACAAAAAACAGTGAAATTTATCCAAGAGACAGGACTGCAGGTATAGACAGACAATGCGAACGAAGAAGAAGAAGAAGAAGAAGAAGAAGAACAAGGTTTAGATATAAGAAGATTTAAAAGAGAAGGAATGAGCGATTGGTCTCAAGATATAGTAGCATCACCGAAGTCAGGACATCCCCACATCTGCTCCCACGACTGTCACAGCAGTCAGTGTAGTAAGGCGTTTGTTAAGACTGTCTCTGTCACGAGCTGACTATGGGTTCGTAGCTCTCGTCCATATAAGTAGCGGTTCGTTAAGTCCATTCATAGAAGGAAAGGTTCGTCGCTTCCGTCAGTAGAGGGAGTAGTTCGTCGCTTCCGTTCATAAACGGGGCGGTTCGTCACTTCGTATATAGAGGGAGCGGTTCGTCACTTCGTCCACAGAGGAAGCGGTTCGTCACTTGGTACACAGAGGAAGCGGTTCGTCACTTCGTCCAAAAAGGGAGCGATTGTTACTTCCGTCCGTAGAGGGAACTGTTCGCCATTTCCTTTCATAGAGGGGGCAGTTCGTCACTTCCGTCCACAGAAGTAGTTTATTCTTCTCTCATCCCCAAGTTCCCTCAGTCTACGGATGTGGGGATCATTCTCCTATTCCATCTCATCATCCCCTGCAAAATTTGCCGATGGAGATGTTCCGATGTGTCCAGTCTCGGAGGGTACCTTGCGTGCAAGCCTTTCCAGCCAAGAGACGTCGGCCCTCAAGAAACGGCATACGTCGTAATCCTCACACTGAGACCAAGGCACGGCTTGGCTGATTCGCCACCTACACTAGAACCTGAGAACTGGCCCCAGACGACTTCATATGACTGCGACAAAGATCACATCTTCCTGAGATGCAGGCTCTACAACACACTCAGGCAAAAGAGCTGGCCAGACTCCAGCGCTCCCCCCCCCCCTCTTTTTTCCAGGAGAATGTCTACGGTGATGCTCTGAAAACCAGAGACCACCGCGTTTGAGACTGGGGTCGATGGCCGAGCGATCGACGAAGAATAATTACCACGAACTACTGAATGTCCAGAGACAGTACAACCATTTGAGGCCTGCAGTCTGACAGTTTACGTGTTGGTTGGTGCAATCTCCGCGAAGCATGCTCTGGGAGCCCCTCATTATAACCGCAAAGAATGAATTAGTTTAAAAAAAACCATAAAATTTAGATTAAGAAAAAAAAAAGGTTAAACAAGGACAGAGAAATAAAAGAGAAACAAAAAAAAAAGACTGGGGATTATACAGATGGAAAAGAATATAGAGGAAAAGGAAAGATTGAAAGAGGAAGAGTGTAAGAAGGAAATAAAAGAAGAAAAAAAAATCACAAAATGAAGAAATATATAAACGAATAACAGTCTTTTTGCAGTGTAGACAGTACCCCCCCCCCCCCGTGCCCTCTCACCCTTGAGGGTCGTGGGTGTATTCAACGGGAGGGGGGGGTGATGAAGGGAAAAGGAACTGCAAGTGACATCATCATCAGCTGAGCGAAGGAAAGTTTTAAGTGGGCCCTAAGAATATGGCCTGGAAGATAACGGGGGGGGGGGGGGCAGCTGGTAACAGCTTGAGAACCACTGATCTGCTATAAGAGAGGTGCACTTTATTACGACACACACGCACAGAGCAGAAACCCCACTTGGGTTACTTTCCGTCGAACATAAACTATTTCTTTTATTCTTCTGGTAACATAAAAAAAGAAAGGGGAAGTCACCCTTGAAATTTTTAATCATACTACCCATAGGTCTTGTGTCGTCTTGTCAGAAATAACGCAACCTTGCACCCTTTTTTTTTTTAGAACATGCTCTCTGAGACAAAGGCGAATCTAAGCGATAGTTTTGATTTTTCTAGCTTCAGATTTATTCTTCTTCTTCTTTTTTTTTTTTTTTGTCACAGTCTTTTATACACCACACTTGCAACCATTCTTTCTTTACACTCAAGTTTCCTTCATATACTCATTTTTTCTTCATATACTCATGTTTCCTTCATATACTCATGTTTCCTTCACATACTCATGTCCTTCATATACTCACGTTTCCTTCACATACTCATGTACTTCATATACTCACGTTTCCTTCACATACTCATGTACTTCATATACTCACGTTTCCTTCACATACTCATGTCCTTCATATACTCAAGTTTCCTTCATATACTCATGTCCTTCATATACTCACGTTTCCTTCACATACTCATGTACTTCATATACTCACGTTTCCTTCACATACTCATGTACTTCATATACTCACGTTTCCTTCACATACTCATGTCCTTCATATACTCACGTTTCCTTCACATACTCATGTACTTCATATACTCACGTTTCCTTCACATACTCATGTACTTCATATACTCACGTTTCCTTCACATACTCATGTACTTCATATACTCACGTTTCCTTCACATACTCATGTACTTCATATACTCATGTTTCCTTCACATACTCATGTTCTTCATATACTCATGTCCTTCATATACTCATGTTTTTCATATACTCAAGTTTCCTGCACATACTCATGTACTTCATATACTCATGTTTCCTTCATATACTCATGTACTTCATATACTCATGTACTTCATATACTCATGTTTCCTTCATATACTCATGTCATTCATATACTAATGTTTCCTTCATATACTCATGTACTTCATATACTCATGTTTCCTTCATATACTCATGTACTTCATATACTCATGTTTCCTTCATATACTCATGTTATTCATATACTCATGTCCTTCATATACTCATGTCCTTCATATACTCATGTTTCCTTCATATACTCATGTCCTTCATATACTCATGTTTCCTTCATATACTCATGTCCTTCATATACTCATGTTTCCTTCATATACTCATGTCATTCATATACTCATGTTTCCTTCATATACTCATGTACTTCATATACTCATGTTTCCTTCATATACTCATGTACTTCATATACTCATGTTTCCTTCATATACTCATGTCATTCATATACTCATGTTTCCTTCATATACTCATGTACTTCATATACTCATGTTTCCTTCATATACTCATGTTTCCTTCACACACTCATGTTTCCTTCATATACTCATGTTTCCTTCATATACTCATGTTTCCTTCATATACTCATGTTTCCTTCACACACTCATGTTTCCTTCATATACTCATGTTTCCTTCATATACTCATGTTTCCTTCACACACTCATGTTTCCTTCATATACTCATGTTTCCTTCATATACTAATGTTTCCTTCATATACTCATGTTTCCTTCATATACTAATGTTTCCTTCATATACTCATACCCTTCATATACTCATGTTTCCTTCATATACTCATACCCTTCATATACTCATACCCTTCATATACTCATACCCTTCATATACTCATACCCTTCATATACTCATACCCTTCATATACTCATACCCTTCATATACTCATACCCTTCATATACTCATGTTTCCTTCATATACTCATACCCTTCATATACTCATACCCTTCATATACTCATACCCTTCATATACTCATACCCTTCATATACTCATACCCTTCATATACTCATACCCTTCATATACTCATACCCTTCATATACTCATACCCTTCATATACTCATGTTTCCTTCATATACTCATGTTTCCTTCATATACTCATACCCTTCATATACTCATGTTTCCTTCATATACTCATACCCTTCATATACTCATGTTTCCTTCATATACTCATGTTTCCTTCATATACTAATGTTTCCTTCATATACTAATGTTTCCTTCATATACTAATGTTTCCTTCATATACTCATGTTTCCTTCATATACTAATGTTTCCTTCATATACTACTGTTTCCTTCATATACTAATGTTTCCTTCATATACTCATGTTTCCTTCATATACTCATGTTTCCTTCATATACTAATGTTTCCTTCATATACTCATGTCCTTCATATACTAATGTTTCCTTCATATACTAATGTTTCCTTCATATACTCATACCCTTCATATACTAATGTTTCCTTCATATACTAATGTTTCCTTCATATACTAATGTTTCCTTCATATAATAATGTTTCCTTCATATACTAATGTTTCCTTCATATACTAATGTTTCCTTCATATACTAATGTTTCCTTCATATACTAATGTTTCCTTCATATACTAATGTTTCCTTCATATACTAATGTTTCCTTCATATACTAATGTTTCCTTCATATACTAATACCCTTCATATACTAATGTTTCCTTCATATACTAATACCCTTCAATACTAATGTTTCCTTCATATACTAATGTTTCCTTCATATACTCATGTTTCCTTCATATACTAATGTTTCCTTCATATACTCATGTTTCCTTCATATACTCATACCCTTCATATACTCATGTTTCCTTCATATACTCATACCCTTCATATACTCATGTTTCCTTCATATACTCATACCCTTCATATACTCATACCCTTCATATACTCATACCCTTCATATACTCATGTTTCCTTCATATACTCATGTTTCCTTCATATACTAATGTTTCCTTCATATACTAATGTTTCCTTCATATACTCATACCCTTCATATACTCATACCCTTCATATACTCATACCCTTCATATACTCATACCCTTCATATACTCATACCCTTCATATACTCATACCCTTCATATACTCATACCCTTCATATACTCATGTTTCCTTCATATACTCATGTTTCCTTCATATACTAATGTTTCCTTCATATACTAATGTTTCCTTCATATACTCATGTTTCCTTCATATACTAATGTTTCCTTCATATACTAATGTTTCCTTCATATACTCATGTTTCCTTCATATACTAATGTTTCCTTCATATACTAATGTTTCCTTCATATACTAATGTTTCCTTCATATACTAATGTTTCCTTCATATACTAATGTTTCCTTCATATACTCATGTTTCCTTCATATACTCATGTTTTTCATATACTCATACCCTTCATATACTCATGTCCTTCATATACCCCTGCCCTTCATATACGCATGTCCTTCATATACTCATGTCCTTCATATACTCATGTCCTTCATATACTCATGTTTCCTTCATATACTCATGTCCTTCATATACTCATGTTTCCTTCATATACTCATGTCCTTTATATACTCATGTCCTTCATATACTCATGTCCTTCATATACTCATGTCCTTCATATACTCATGTCCTTCATATACTCATGTTTCCTTCATATACTCATGTCCTTCATATACTCATGTTTCCTTCATATACTCATGTTTCCTTCATATACTCATGTCCTTCATATACTCATGTCCTTCATATACTCATGTTTCCTTCATATACTCATGTTTCCTTCATATACTCATGTCCTTCATATACTCATGTCCTTCATATACTCATGTTTCCTTCATATACTCATGTCCTTCATATACTCATGTTTCCTTCATATACTCATGTCCTTCATATACTCATGTTTCCTTCATATACTCATGTCCTTCATATACTCATGTCCTTCATATACTCATGTCCTTCATATACTCATGTCCTTCATATACTCATGTCCTTCATATACTCATGTCCTTCATATACTCATGTTTCCTTCATATACTCATGTTTCCTTCATATACTCATGTTTCCTTCATGATCCAGAACTATTGGTGGACTGACATGACCGATGTATACACAAATATTCTCAGTATATAATATACTTGAAGATGGACTTCAAAACTAGCATGATGCTGGATTAGGAGTGTGTTACGGTGATTTTATTTTTTAACTCCAGTAACTAAAATCTGAGAAGTACGACTCCGGGAAATTATTAAAGGAGGCAGGAATTTTTCGTTCAGTTGCTCATTCTTTCTCTTTTAAATTTTCTTGTCTCCACTCCTCTCTTTTCTTAGTCTTCTCTTGCCACTTGTCCACTCCTCTCTTTTCTTAGTCTTCTCCTGCTACTTGTCCACTCCTCTCTTTTCTTGGTCTTCTCCTGCCACTTGTCCACTCCTCTCTTTTCTTAGTCTTCTCCTGCTACTTGTCCACTCCTCTCTTTTCTTAGTCTTCTCCTGCCACTTGTCCACTCCTCTCTTTTCTTAGTCTTCTCTTGCCACTTGTCCACTCCTCTCTTTTCTTAGTCTTCTCCTGCCACTTGTCCACTCCTCTGTTCTTGGTCTTCTCCTGCCAAATGTCCACTCCGAGAGCTCGTAGGTCTTCTTCCAAGTTGTCATGCCAACGTTGTCTCGGTCTGCCTCTGTTTATCACTTCTGTACAATAAGGGGGCAGGAGTCATGGCAAAAGTGATAGCTGTAGAAGTGGGAGCGAGAGGATTCATAGCAACATCAGCACACGACCTATGTAAGCAACTGTGTATACAGGGACAAGCAAGAGCAGGGGCACTGAAAAGCCTTTCGGAGACAGCAAAGAAGGCCTCATGCCGGCTGTGGAGTATGCAAAACAAGCATTGAGAGCGTAAATAGTTTCGTCTGTCACAACCAGTCCTCCGTGGCTGGATCGCTAAAGACGCACTTCAAAGTGCAGTGCCAACTGGAAGACCATGGGTTCAATCCCGGTACGAAAAAAAAAAAAAAGCAACAACTCACAAGACCTTTAGGAGTCATGACCCAGAGGGGGTGGGCCCCCTTAGAGCGTCAGAAGTTTAATATGCCCGAAACACTTGTCGGGGGGGGGGGGGTTACTTCCTCTGATGATCTGAAGGAGTTGTGTTGTTGTTCCGCTCTCTACAGTAGAGAGTTTCCTGCATACAAGCCTTTTTTTTTTTTGGTCTGTGTATTAAATAAATAAAAACTCTTCATATTCAAAGAAAAGCAATTTCTTTTATGGCACTGAGCATCGCGTGGTATCCCTTCATTCCTTGAAAGTTATGCGTGAAAATTCAGTTAAGTGCTTCTCGCCATGCAGACAGATATGCTCGTGATGGTGGTAATCTTAATCGTCCAAAAACCTGTACAGTTCAGTCAAGGTTTAGACAGGTCGTATAGTCAACAAATGGTAAAAATGCAGGCGAAAATCATCTATATCACCCTCCCAGTCCTCCAGACATGGCCCTATGGAAATCCTAACTCTCAACAGAAACAATAAATGATCAGCAACAGATTCGTCGCCTAGATTGCAAGATTTTGTTATAAACCCTTGCGTGGCTACGGGATTTCAGTTCGATAAAAGAGGGATTAATGCTGTTTAATGAAACAACGCGTCATCAGTCCTGCTGATATATACGCTCCTCTCTGTTCTTGGTCTTCTCCTGCCACTTGTCCACTCCTCTTTTCTTGGTCTTCTCCTGCTACTTGTTCACTCCTCTCTTTTCTTAGTCTTCTCCTGCCACTTGTCCACTCCTCTCTGTTCTTAGTCTTCTCCTGCCACTTGTCCACTCCTCTCTTTTCTTAGTCTTCTCCTGCCACTTGTCCACTCCTCTCTTTTCTTAGTCTTCTCCTGCTACTTGTCCACTCCTCTCTGTTCTTAGTCTTCTCCTGCCACTTGTCCACTCCTCTCTTTTCTTAGTCTTCTCCTGCTACTTGTCCACTCCTCTCTGTTCTTAGTCTTCTCCTGCCACTTGTCCACTCCTCTCTTTTCTTAGTCTTCTCCTGCCACTTGTCCACTCCTCTCTTTTCTTAGTCTTCTCCTGCTACTTGTCCACTCCTCTCTTTTCTTAGTCTTCTCCTGCCACTTGTCCACTCCTCTCTTTTCTTAGTCTTCTCCTGCTACTTGTCCACTCCTCTCTGTTCTTAGTCTTCTCCTGCCACTTGTCCACTCCTCTCTTTTCTTAGTCTTCTCCTGCCACTTGTCCACTCCTCTCTTTTCTTAGTCTTCTCTTGCTACTTGTCCACTCCTCTCTTTTCTTAGTCTTCTCTTGCCACTTGTCCACTCCTCTCTTTTCTTAGTCTTCTCTTGCCACTTGTCCACTCCTCTCTTTTCTTAGTCTTCTCTTGCCACTTGTCCACTCCTCTCTGTTCTTAGTCTTCTCTTGCCACTTGTCCACTCCTCTCTTTTCTTAGTCTTCTCCTGCCACTTGTCCACTCCTCTCTTTTCTTAGTCTTCTTCTGCCACTTGTCCACTCCTCTCTTTTCTTAGTCTTCTCTTGCCACTTGTCCACTCCTCTCTTTTCTTAGTCTTCTCCTGCCACTTGTCCACTCCTCTGTTCTTGGTCTTCTCCTGCCAAATGTCCACTCCGAGAGCTCGTAGGTCTTCTTCCAAGTTGTCATGCCAACGTTGTCTCGGTCTGCCTCTGTTTATCACTTCTGTACAATAAGGGGGCAGGAGTCATGGCAAAAGTGATAGCTGTAGAAGTGGGAGCGAGAGGATTCATAGCAACATCAGCACACGACCTATGTAAGCAACTGTGTATACAGGGACAAGCAAGAGCAGGGGCACTGAAAAGCCTTTCGGAGACAGCAAAGAAGGCCTCATGCCGGCTGTGGAGTATGCAAAACAAGCATTGAGAGCGTAAATAGTTTCGTCTGTCACAACCAGTCCTCCGTGGCTGGATCGCTAAAGACGCACTTCAAAGTGCAGTGCCAACTGGAAGACCATGGGTTCAATCCCGGTACGAAAAAAAAAAAAAGCAACAACTCACAAGACCTTTAGGAGTCATGACCCAGAGGGGGTGGGCCCCCTTAGAGCGTCAGAAGTTTAATATGCCCGAAACACTTGTCGGGGGGGGGGGGTTACTTCCTCTGATGATCTGAAGGAGTTGTGTTGTTGTTCCGCTCTCTACAGTAGAGAGTTTCCTGCATACAAGCCTTTTTTTTTTTTGGTCTGTGTATTAAATAAATAAAAACTCTTCATATTCAAAGAAAAGCAATTTCTTTTATGGCACTGAGCATCGCGTGGTATCCCTTCATTCCTTGAAAGTTATGCGTGAAAATTCAGTTAAGTGCTTCTCGCCATGCAGACAGATATGCTCGTGATGGTTGGTAATCTTAATCGTCCAAAAACCTGTACAGTTCAGTCAAGGTTTAGACAGGTCGTATAGTCAACAAATGGTAAAAATGCAGGCGAAAATCATCTATATCACCCTCCCAGTCCTCCAGACATGGCCCTATGGAAATCCTAACTCTCAACAGAAACAATAAATGATCAGCAACAGATTCGTCGCCTAGATTGCAAGATTTTGTTATAAACCCTTGCGTGGCTACGGGATTTCAGTTCGATAAAAGAGGGATTAATGCTGTTTAATGAAACAACGCGTCATCAGTCCTGCTGATATATACGCGTATACTTTCTCCGCGGAAACTATTCTTTTCAGGTCAACATGCAGCCCGCCAAAAGCTACATGGCCAAATGATTAGAAAAGAAACTCTCCTTGTGACATTATAAGTTATGACTTTAGTATTATTATAGCCTTGTATAGTAGGATATTATTATTATTATTAATATTAGCATTTTAAAAATTATAGTTATTATTATTGATAAGTAGAATGTAGGTAAGAAACGATGAAAATTTTGAGAACCGGTGGGACAGGAACACTCCCACGGTATTAGTATTATTACGATAGAATTAAGCAGATACTTAGAAATACTAGACAGGATGGATGCCGATAATATATGACAGATTTCAGGAAACACACACAGAATACGAACTAGGATGATTTACTCGGGTAACAATAGAACGTATAGAGACAGACAGACGGACACTGTAAACAGATACGGGATAATCCCCGTCAAGTATCACAAACACCTGATACTTGATAAGAAGAGCGTAGCCACGCGAGAAAATTGAATAGACGGATTTGACACAACAGACTTACTGACAGGTGAGGCATATTTGCTAATCTTAGGACGCAATTTGCACACAGCGGAACAATAAGAAGACCAAAGTGGACCGACTCATCCTGAAGTCCAGTCAGTATGTAATCAACCAGCTGACCAATAGAAAGATCTAGTGATGTGTCCTATTGGACAAATGACACGATATGTAAGCCTGGCATTGCCGTTTTGAAGGAGGGATCGAAAGGAAGGGAAGACAGAAAAGACAGAGAGGACAGAGAAAAAGAAGAATAGACGGATAGATAGGAGAGCAACAACAGATAGAACAAATGGACAAAGCAGAGCAAAGAGATATTCAGGATATTGAGAATCAGTTAGAACCAGAAGTAGTTTAGGTCAGACAGAAGATGTGTTTCAAGTAATAAAGTTACTAGTACTGCCTGAGAAATGCAGAAGATTTGATATTTTTGGAACTTTATGTAAAATTCCTTCGGAGACGCCCCATTTTGATACTTGTGAACTTCATTTGGTGAACATTAAAGGTGAACCATAATTTGATTCAGGAATGAACCATCTGAACTTTCTAGTGACTATGTGTGTTGAGATTTCAGTCTTGTGGTGGACCACATAGTATCACGTGTAGCGACATTCTGAAATGCTGAAGTGAGCAAAAAGAACAAGTAACGTGCACTCATAAATGAAAGTGACAATGAAGAAAGATAATATCGTCGTAGTCACTGAATGTTAACAATGCTGCATGAAAGTGCATTAGGTTGATAACCTTTAAACGGCCATAGAGTGACAATCGCCATCACTCACAGTCCAGCAATATCATCGGTTCAAGTGGCAAAATTATAAGACAGTATTAATCAGAGAACACTTCAATCATTACTATATAATTCAGAACCACACAATACATTATCCTGTGTGACAGTCAAGTAAATATTACTATAGTTGTTTTTTTTTCTCTCTCTCTCCTCAGATTGGGAACATATTCCGCCTTTGAAAGAAAACTATACTGAAACTAAACGTGCGCCAACATGGCGGCAGAGTTATCTGTCCTTCCTTCTCATGGCAGGTACAGAGCATGAATTCTTTTAAGTCACATAACTTCCTGTTGTTCACTTCACAAAATACAGCCATTAATTCCGCCTCCCCCCCCCCCCCCCAATCCCCTTCATTTTAGATTTCAGAATCCGGCATCACCGCAATCAGGACATTCCCATACATGCTCCACCGCCTACTCCAACACCCACCGAAGAGTCTGTCTACTAAGAGTTCCCGTCACATGTTCCTTGTCTATTACATGTTTTCTCCCACTTAGTTTCAGACCTTATGCCAGCTCCCTTGCTCTGTATCAACTTCATCAATCTCTGTGTATGTACACTGTCCATCCACTACCTCGCTTCATCCTCCCACAGCCTAACACAGCCTTCGCAATGTCCTCCTCATAAATTCCCAGCCTGACTTGTATTTCAGCCTGTCCAGTCAGTCTATCAACCAACTCATCTTCCTGCACATCTGCATGCCCTGGGCAGAAGATCCAAGTTAATCTCCTCACACGTGAGTGTCCCAACAGATTTACCTACCCTCTCCTATGAAAATTCTTCTCATTCTTCCTTTGTCTGATCTGTGAGAGTCCATCACAACAATACCATGAGACACTTCCTGATCTACCAAACACCCTATCTCAGCCAATAAAAAAGTCCATCCAAAAGTAAAGGAACTGATTTTAAAATGTAAAAACTCATCTCCACTCACTGGCTGACACACAAATCAAGAAATTCACTCTGGTAAAAATAATATTTATTGAACGCGTAAATTATGCTTAGCATTATCATGTCAACAAGACATTAAAAAAAAAACCTTCAAGAAAACAAATGGCCAAAAGGCAGATGAGACATACAGCTAGCCTTGCATTACATTATTACAGAAAAGCACTTTTTAAAAAAAAATAACAAATAAATAAATAGAAAATATATCAAACAACAAAACAAGACCATGGAAATTTACAAATAATAACCAGGCCAAAGTGTTAAATACCGCTTAGTAAAATAACCACATTCTGATGCCGTGTTCATTTCTTACCTCAAGAAACAAACAGCAATCTTCAGATAACACAGAAACTGGCTTACAATTCTGTTTCTTTCTGAAGAAAAGTTATGTTCTGAAGCATGGCACACATATACACACAAAACACAAAAACATACAGAGAGAGAGAGAGAGAGAGAGAGAGGAGAGAGAGAGAGAGAGAATGTGTATAAGGTAATGTTTGCACACACACACACACACACACAAAAACCCATTTCAAATGAGTCACATGACCTGAAAGTCAACACTTAAACCAGAAGGTAACTGGGCCTGAGACTACAAGAAACCTGCATTATACAAACTCTAGAAACAGCAGAACACAAAAAAGAAGAATAGACGGATAGATAGGAGAGCAACAACAGATAGAACAAATGGACAAAGCAGAGCAAAGAGATATTCAGGATATTGAGAATCAGTTAGAACCAGAAGTAGTTTAGGTCAGACAGAAGATGTGTTTCAAGTAATAAAGTTACTAGTACTGCCTGAGAAATGCAGAAGATTTGATATTTTTGGAACTTTATGTAAAATTCCTTCGGAGACGCCCCATTTTGATACTTGTGAACTTCATTTGGTGAACATTAAAGGTGAACCATAATTTGATTCAGGAATGAACCATCTGAACTTTCTAGTGACTATGTGTGTTGAGATTTCAGTCTTGTGGTGGACCACATAGTATCACGTGTAGCGACATTCTGAAATGCTGAAGTGAGCAAAAAGAACAAGTAACGTGCACTCATAAATGAAAGTGACAATGAAGAAAGATAATATCGTCGTAGTCACTGAATGTTAACAATGCTGCATGAAAGTGCATTAGGTTGATAACCTTTAAACGGCCATAGAGTGACAATCGCCATCACTCACAGTCCAGCAATATCATCGGTTCAAGTGGCAAAATTATAAGACAGTATTAATCAGAGAACACTTCAATCATTACTATATAATTCAGAACCACACAATACATTATCCTGTGTGACAGTCAAGTAAATATTACTATAGTTGTTTTTTTTTCTCTCTCTCTCCTCAGATTGGGAACATATTCCGCCTTTGAAAGAAAACTATACTGAAACTAAACGTGCGCCAACATGGCGGCAGAGTTATCTGTCCTTCCTTCTCATGGCAGGTACAGAGCATGAATTCTTTTAAGTCACATAACTTCCTGTTGTTCACTTCACAAAATACAGCCATTAATTCCGCCTCCCCCCCCCCCCCCCAATCCCCTTCATTTTAGATTTCAGAATCCGGCATCACCGCAATCAGGACATTCCCATACATGCTCCACCGCCTACTCCAACACCCACCGAAGAGTCTGTCTACTAAGAGTTCCCGTCACATGTTCCTTGTCTATTACATGTTTTCTCCCACTTAGTTTCAGACCTTATGCCAGCTCCCTTGCTCTGTATCAACTTCATCAATCTCTGTGTATGTACACTGTCCATCCACTACCTCGCTTCATCCTCCCACAGCCTAACACAGCCTTCGCAATGTCCTCCTCATAAATTCCCAGCCTGACTTGTATTTCAGCCTGTCCAGTCAGTCTATCAACCAACTCATCTTCCTGCACATCTGCATGCCCTGGGCAGAAGATCCAAGTTAATCTCCTCACACGTGAGTGTCCCAACAGATTTACCTACCCTCTCCTATGAAAATTCTTCTCATTCTTCCTTTGTCTGATCTGTGAGAGTCCATCACAACAATACCATGAGACACTTCCTGATCTACCAAACACCCTATCTCAGCCAATAAAAAAGTCCATCCAAAAGTAAAGGAACTGATTTTAAAATGTAAAAACTCATCTCCACTCACTGGCTGACACACAAATCAAGAAATTCACTCTGGTAAAAATAATATTTATTGAACGCGTAAATTATGCTTAGCATTATCATGTCAACAAGACATTAAAAAAAAAACCTTCAAGAAAACAAATGGCCAAAAGGCAGATGAGACATACAGCTAGCCTTGCATTACATTATTACAGAAAAGCACTTTTTAAAAAAAAATAACAAATAAATAAATAGAAAATATATCAAACAACAAAACAAGACCATGGAAATTTACAAATAATAACCAGGCCAAAGTGTTAAATACCGCTTAGTAAAATAACCACATTCTGATGCCGTGTTCATTTCTTACCTCAAGAAACAAACAGCAATCTTCAGATAACACAGAAACTGGCTTACAATTCTGTTTCTTTCTGAAGAAAAGTTATGTTCTGAAGCATGGCACACATATACACACAAAACACAAAAACATACAGAGAGAGAGAGAGAGAGAGAGAGAGAGAGAGAATGTGTATAAGGTAATGTTTGCACACACACACACACACACACAAAAACCCATTTCAAATGAGTCACATGACCTGAAAGTCAACACTTAAACCAGAAGGTAACTGGGCCTGAGACTACAAGAAACCTGCATTATACAAACTCTAGAAACAGCAGAACACAACAAAGAACCAGCAGAATAACATTGTAGAAAAACTCTAGAAACAGCAGAACACAACAAAGAACCAGCGGAATAACATTGTAGAAAAACTCTAGAAACAGCAGAACACAACACAGAACCAGCAGAATAACCCTTGTAGAAAAACTCTAGAAACAGCAGAACACAACAAAGAACCAGTGGAATAACATTGTAGAAAAACTCTAGAAACAGCAGAACACAACACAGAACCAGCAGAATAACCCTTGTAGAAAAACTCTAGAAACAGCAGAACACAACAGAGTCTGCATTTGTGCATATATCACTCACATACAATAATGTGCCTAGTTGTATTACAATTGTTATTATACCTGTCAATACAAATATTGCAGTTTCAATACAAGTGGTTTTTTTTTCTAAAATTTGTTACACCATAATCCTGAATAATAAATATCTGGAATACTTAAAAAGAAAAAGCCAGGCAAAAGTTCATGATACAAAAATATCAAAGAAATGAATGAAAGTTACAATTTAATACAAAAGACTAAAGAAAGTTATAAACTTAATACATAAGATTAAAGAAAGTTATAACTTAATACAAAAGATTTTAAAATGTTTTAACTTAATATAAAAGATTAACAAAAGTTATAACTTAAGACAAAAGGTAAAGAAAGTTATAATTTAATACAACAGATAAAGAAAGTTATAATTTAATACAAAAGATTTTAAAAAGTTATAATTTAATACAAAAGATCTATAAGTTAACTAATCTGGATAAAACTACGCCTCAAAGGTCAGTACTGCTTCCCTGTTGGCCTTACAGTATCCCCAGAATGGGATGCACACAAAGTGATTTGTTGTGACATATAAACTGTGACATTCCTAGTTTCTGCATCCAGCAAGATACAGTATCAACACATCCAGTGACCACATACTAACAGTGTCAAGTTTCTCATGTAACATCACCAAATGTGTGAGAACAGTAAACATCACAAACACATCACATTAAGTCCATTTATTGTTCAGTTTATATGACGTAATATCACAGCTCTTTATCACATGCAATTTATATAGAAAAAAAAAACAGGAGACCTACTTCATGCTACACAGAGATATGCTACTAGCCCCCACAGTTTTCTTACCATGTCATATCACATTAGAAGTTAATTACTACATCAGGCCACCTTCACTTTTCTAAAGTCTAGGAGATGTTATGAATCACTTTTTTGTTTAACAGACAGGCTGATCAAAGAACTCTGGATAGAAGTCAAACCCAGGACAACACACATGAAAAATGACAACACATAATCACTTTTTGTAGTCTGGACATTCTTTATACTGAGTTACTGAACATATCAATTCTCTAGCAAAAGGATGTAAAAAAAATATTTATTATATCTACTTGAACCTGTACTGATCACACAGAAATCACAAGCTGCAAATAACGGCACCATATAAGCAGCAATTACTACAGAAATGTGGTTTATGTTATGTTCTCAAGGTTATGTACTACTACATTTAATACTGATGTAATGAAGGTACATTTACAATTTTTGATACAGTGGTGTGATGTGAACATCCACAACTACCAGTACCATCAGTCTCGCGGAGGGGGGGGGGGAATGCGAAATATGAGGGGTGTCCACCAAGTTTTACAAGGCATGCAGAAAGTGATGTTGGACTAATGGGCAAGGTTGTGGTAATTTCCATATTCATCACCCAGCAATGCCATACCAGATGGCACCAGAGTACAGAACCATCTAGGCAGCATCCGTCAGTTAAAGACAAAGGGTCAGCTGGAGCAGTGGTCCAAACAGGAGGTTCATACTGTGATATGATTTCTGAACACGAAGCAGGTGCAGGATGTGGTGGGTGGAAGTCCTTGGGGACAGTGTGATGAGTTGACAGTGTGTGGCAAAATGATGTGCAGCAATTCTGAACCACGTAAGTTGTGACCCATGATGGCAGGTATGGCTGCAGACAAAATTTGCATCAAAACTGCAATACTGGAGAACAGAAGAGCGACTGTGAACACACACATGATTTGAATCTGTCATGTGGAAGAGCATCCAGAATGATTTTGCAGCTGAGATTTCATAAGGTGCAGGCTTGATGGGTCCCAAGAACCACAAGGCAAAAAAGAATGGCTTATGCCCTGTAATTCCTACAACAATATGCTATTCACGGCCTAGTTGTATTACAATTGTTATTATACCTGTCAATACAAATATTGCAGTTTCAATACAAGTGGTTTTTTTTTCTAAAATTTGTTACACCATAATCCTGAATAATAAATATCTGGAATACTTAAAAAGAAAAAGCCAGGCAAAAGTTCATGATACAAAAATATCAAAGAAATGAATGAAAGTTACAATTTAATACAAAAGACTAAAGAAAGTTATAAACTTAATACATAAGATTAAAGAAAGTTATAACTTAATACAAAAGATTTTAAAAATGTTTTAACTTAATATAAAAGATTAACAAAAGTTATAACTTAAGACAAAAGGTAAAGAAAGTTATAATTTAATACAACAGATAAAGAAAGTTATAATTTAATACAAAAGATTTTAAAAAGTTATAATTTAATACAAAAGATCTATAAGTTAACTAATCTGGATAAAACTACGCCTCAAAGGTCAGTACTGCTTCCCTGTTGGCCTTACAGTATCCCCAGAATGGGATGCACACAAAGTGATTTGTTGTGACATATAAACTGTGACATTCCTAGTTTCTGCATCCAGCAAGATACAGTATCAACACATCCAGTGACCACATACTAACAGTGTCAAGTTTCTCATGTAACATCACCAAATGTGTGAGAACAGTAAACATCACAAACACATCACATTAAGTCCATTTATTGTTCAGTTTATATGACGTAATATCACAGCTCTTTATCACATGCAATTTATATAGAAAAAAAAAACAGGAGACCTACTTCATGCTACACAGAGATATGCTACTAGCCCCCACAGTTTTCTTACCATGTCATATCACATTAGAAGTTAATTACTACATCAGGCCACCTTCACTTTTCTAAAGTCTAGGAGATGTTATGAATCACTTTTTTGTTTAACAGACAGGCTGATCAAAGAACTCTGGATAGAAGTCAAACCCAGGACAACACACATGAAAAATGACAACACATAATCACTTTTTGTAGTCTGGACATTCTTTATACTGAGTTACTGAACATATCAATTCTCTAGCAAAAGGATGTAAAAAAAATATTTATTATATCTACTTGAACCTGTACTGATCACACAGAAATCACAAGCTGCAAATAACGGCACCATATAAGCAGCAATTACTACAGAAATGTGGTTTATGTTATGTTCTCAAGGTTATGTACTACTACATTTAATACTGATGTAATGAAGGTACATTTACAATTTTTGATACAGTGGTGTGATGTGAACATCCACAACTACCAGTACCATCAGTCTCGCGGAGGGGGGGGGGGGGGAATGCGAAATATGAGGGGTGTCCACCAAGTTTTACAAGGCATGCAGAAAGTGATGTTGGACTAATGGGCAAGGTTGTGGTAATTTCCATATTCATCACCCAGCAATGCCATACCAGATGGCACCAGAGTACAGAACCATCTAGGCAGCATCCGTCAGTTAAAGACAAAGGGTCAGCTGGAGCAGTGGTCCAAACAGGAGGTTCATACTGTGATATGATTTCTGAACACGAAGCAGGTGCAGGATGTGGTGGGTGGAAGTCCTTGGGGACAGTGTGATGAGTTGACAGTGTGTGGCAAAATGATGTGCAGCAATTCTGAACCAAGTAAGTTGTGACCCATGATGGCAGGTATGGCTGCAGACAAAATTTGCATCAAAACTGCAATACTGGAGAACAGAAGAGCGACTGTGAACACACACATGATTTGAATCTGTCATGTGGAAGAGCATCCAGAATGATTTTGCAGCTGAGATTTCATAAGGTGCAGGCTTGATGGGTCCCAAGAACCACAAGGCAAAAAAGAATGGCTTATGCCCTGTAATTCCTACAACAATATGCTATTCACGGCCAAGTCTTTCTGGAACACACCGTCACCAGTGATGAGACATGGGTTCACCATAGCAACAAAGAATCATAACACGCCAGCATCAGGGTTCCCCGTGAACCGTGATATTCAAGGTTGTGTCATCTGTCAACAAAGTGACGGCCACTTAATTTTGGGATCAGAAAAGTCGATTTCCTGGAAAGGGAGCAAAAACCACTGCTGCTATGTACAGTGCAACACTTGAATGTTGTGAACTGCCATCAGACATGTGCCAGGCCTGTCAACAAACAGTTCTCTTTCATAACATTTTATGCTCTTGCTGTACAGTCCCGATCTGGCACCAAGTGATTTCAGCAGTTCCAGTCTCTCAAAGAACATCTTTGTGGTCACAGATTTCAGAGGTGACATGATGGCTCTATGTCCAAGACACCATATTTTATGAGACAGGCAATGAAAAACTTGTCCTCCACATAGACAAATGCCTCAAATGAGTCATGGTGGCTACATGGGACAATAAGGTGTTCATCTTGGTACACAGTGTACACTGTGTTATGTCCAAATAAATTTTCATCTGGAAGTATGAATCTTCGTAAACTTACTTTTGGGACAACCCTCGTAAAAGTAATTTGATCAAAGAAAGTGTGTGGTTCTATGTTCTCTATAAAAATTTCCTGCAAACATATGAATCAGTCAGTCCCAATAAAAACTAAAACACATTTTTTAGTGTGATAAAAGCTATTTTCATTCACTGTCAAATATGAAGTTTCTTCCACGCGTTTATATCAAAGACAAATCACTTAAAACCTAGTTAGCAACAACCATTCAAAATCTTGCTCTCACGTACAATCACGTATCATATTTACAATCACGTATCACATCTTTTACTGTGTATCAGAGCCTACATTTTCTCTGTCAGATATAGAACATGTCAACTATATTTATGTCAACTATATTGTTGTAGAACATGTGCCACACAAATAAAGGTATTATTACCGATATCAAGGTCTTGTGTACACAATGGACTGTAGTCAAATGATATATAAAATATTATCCTATATTTATAAATGAATTTTTTTAAAAATATTAAATCACGTTTGTTCTTGTGCATTATTATTTGTTCACACAGTTCAATATTTTATTTTTTTATTTGAAATACAACATATTTTTTTTTCTGTTAATATTAAAAAAATCATTGTCAGGACCCTAATAAATCTTAGGTTTCAAAAAAAAAAAGGCTTTTGGTGTAGTATTCTGTTATGTTCCAGAATACTAATTTAAAACCAAAACTCATGAAGTATGAGAATGTTGTACATCAGCTAAAAAAAAATATGCTACAGATGATGGTGGAGAAAGCATATAATTCTGAAACGTGGAAGATATAACACAATCATGAAAGACAATACATAGAAATGAAAGACATAAGGCTAAAAATGAAGACACATACTGGCATATGAGTACAAATCATATGAAATAGAGACATATACTGGTATAGAAGCACAGAACATATATGTACACATATATTGTTAAATAGAGCATAGGAATTAAGAAGAGATAATCTTACATTCTTCCTGTGCCATCAGATGACACACAGAGCTCACAGTGTGTCTTGCCATGAGCCTCTATCCTTGCTGAGCTTCTCAATCTCATCAAGGGACCTGACACCTACCATCTCAGCCTCGCCGGTCAGTGTTCTCTTTAGGGTCTCTCAAGGTCATCCTCTTTTTTTTTTTCCAGAAGTTTCCCATTTGATGGCCTGCTTTGTGACTCTCTGATTGTTTCTTCTTCCACCTTCTTTTCTAGATCACTGACTTTAGTTCTGAATTGATTTCATTGCATACAAAGTATTTCTCTTAAACATTTGCTTTCAAATGACAGAAGAGGAAAGAAAAGATACTATAGGAAGTAAGGAAACAAAACATGAAAGAATAACATACAATTTGATAAGTGAAACACAGGACGGGTTATGTATCACAGAAAGCGAGGGGAGACAATACACAAAATACAGCAGACAAAGAAGCACAAAAAACACAAGGCAAGCATGGGTGTAAGTCTTACTATTAATGACCTCCCAGGATGAAGGCAGTGGTTTCAGCTGTTTCTGTGTACTTGCTTATTAAACTGTAAAAAGAGATGCTCCAACAGGGGGCATTAGAACAAACTGAACAATACAATCTTTTGAGGCAGTATGGATTCAGCCTAAGAGTAAAAGGGCTGCAACTTGAAAAAAAAAGCTTGGGAACCACTGCATTAAAGAAATGTCCACAAGCAAGACAAGCACAAATCAATCAGCTGCCAAGTGGTGTGCACATTTTATTAGCTGAGAATAACAGACATTAGCACACAAAAAGAACACCAACACAGTTTTACAGTAACTTTCTACAAGGAACAAGAAAATAAAAATAATATACTGAGAATCAAATCTAGACATATTAAAACTAAAACAATACAAAAGTAATCACATAAAAATGATGAACGTATATAGTACTGCTTCTACTGATCACAAAAAAGGTTCAAATATGGAGTGTCTTCTCTTCATGTGAGCTATTTTTTGCACCTCACAGACTAGAAAAGGCAATGAAAATTGTGTAAAAGCACAGAGCATCAATTAAGTTTGTGTGGAAACCACAAAACAGGAAAAGCTCACACACTACCATATCTACAGAGAGAAATATCAAATGCTTCTGTGAGCATGCAGACAAAGAAAATAGTTTACCAAAGTTATCATATTACATGAGTCCTTTCTAAGTACATTTTTAATATACAGAGAATGAAATATGCTGAACCAGATAGCACATCATCAGGCGCCATGCCAACTGGCACTGGCTATTATGCTTTCTCCAGACTGCACGATCCTTCATGCAGGCTATTAGATCAATTGGTGATAGCATAGAAAAGAAAAAAAAATAAACAAAGAAAGGCAACCGACCTGACTAAAAATGCCAGAGTCTGCAAATGAAAATGAAGATGATGATACCAGCTGATGACCAAGACCTTTAAAACTGATGTATCACAAAAGTCCAAATATTGGAACATGGAAATGTAAAAAAAAATCACATAAGCTATGACTCACAGCAATAACAGTACATGTTATCTATTGAAAAAAAGTACTTTGCTTATACTGTCAGTTTAAAGGGTGAGAGTGATGGTATGGAATGTGTGTGTGTTTTATCTGTTGAAAGAAGATCTTTGCTCATGTTATGTGCTTAAAGGGAGGAGATTATCTGTTGAAAGAAGATCTTTGCTCATGTTATGTGCTTAAAGGGAGGAGATTATCTGTTGAAAGAAGATCTTTGCTCATGTTGTGTGCTTAAAGGGATGAGATTAACAGATAGAAGATCTTTGCTCATGTTGTGTGCTTAAAGGGAGGAGATTATCTGTTGAAAGAAGATCTTTGCTCATGTTGTGTGCTTAAAGGGATGAGATTAACAGATAGAAGATCTTTGCTCATGTTGTGTGCTTAAAGGGAGGAGATTATCTGTTGAAAGAAGATCTTTGCTCATGATATGTGCTTAAAGGGATGAAGGGAGGAGATTATCTGTTGAAAGAAGATCTTTGCTCATGTTGTGTGCTTAAAAGGAAGAGATTGTCTGTTGAAAAAATAAAAGATCTTTGCTTATTCTGTGGGTCTAAAAGGAAGAGCTGAAAATATCATTAAAGAAAAAAATTCTTCTGATTGGGGAAAGCACTGATTGGATCTGACAATATAAATGAAAGACTGTGCTAAACAGAAAAAAATCACGACCATCTTTGTACATTTTACATCAATTTTTGTACATTTTCCCATTTTTAGGGTCCACTCAAGCCAACTTACTCCCTGCTCTATGTGACATATGTAGTTAACACATTCACCACATCTGCCGCTAGGTACATTCTTCTTATAGCTCTAGGGAGACAGAACAATTAACAGTAAGTTTGAAGGTGATGCTATGTATAAGTGGGTTAAGTAACTACACAGATTTCTGACAAGTTCCTGCCAAAACTCAATTAAAATTTTAAAAGAGAAGAAGCTGCCACTCAAAACTCTTATTAGACATTTACAGATAAAACTTTATACATGAAGATATACCATAGTTGGCAGGGTCACATGATTAACAGTTACAATACCCTAACACAGCTGACACCATCATGATCATACAAAGACTATGTTTTGTTCACGACATCATAGTCTTCCAGGAAGAGTGGTCAACTGTTCAGTGCTTTAAGGTTTCACTTTACTCTCAGCAACCTGTGGGTGCTTTTAAACATGTTCTGCTTTCCTGCCTCAAGCTTCCCATCATCAAGAAATATTTGAATGTGCTACAGATGTCTTCAACTGTTCATGAACATTTGTACATTTAATTAATAAAGAGTGAAATGTGGTTAAATTATGCTCAAAAATAAAACACTGATTCACTCATCCAGTACATGCTGCTGCCAGACAGCAATAACAGTACATGTTATCTATTGAAAAAAAGTACTTTGCTTATACTGTCAGTTTAAAGGGTGAGAGTGATGGTATGGAATGTGTGTGTGTTTTATCTGTTGAAAGAAGATCTTTGCTCATGTTATGTGCTTAAAGGGAGGAGATTATCTGTTGAAAGAAGATCTTTGCTCATGTTATGTGCTTAAAGGGAGGAGATTATCTGTTGAAAGAAGATCTTTGCTCATGTTGTGTGCTTAAAGGGATGAGATTAACAGATAGAAGATCTTTGCTCATGTTGTGTGCTTAAAGGGAGGAGATTATCTGTTGAAAGAAGATCTTTGCTCATGTTGTGTGCTTAAAGGGATGAGATTAACAGATAGAAGATCTTTGCTCATGTTGTGTGCTTAAAGGGAGGAGATTATCTGTTGAAAGAAGATCTTTGCTCATGATATGTGCTTAAAGGGATGAAGGGAGGAGATTATCTGTTGAAAGAAGATCTTTGCTCATGTTGTGTGCTTAAAAGGAAGAGATTGTCTGTTGAAAAAATAAAAGATCTTTGCTTATTCTGTGGGTCTAAAAGGAAGAGCTGAAAATATCATTAAAGAAAAAAATTCTTCTGATTGGGGAAAGCACTGATTGGATCTGACAATATAAATGAAAGACTGTGCTAAACAGAAAAAAATCACGACCATCTTTGTACATTTTACATCAATTTTTGTACATTTTCCCATTTTTAGGGTCCACTCAAGCCAACTTACTCCCTGCTCTATGTGACATATGTAGTTAACACATTCACCACATCTGCCGCTAGGTACATTCTTCTTATAGCTCTAGGGAGACAGAACAATTAACAGTAAGTTTGAAGGTGATGCTATGTATAAGTGGGTTAAGTAACTACACAGATTTCTGACAAGTTCCTGCCAAAACTCAATTAAAATTTTAAAAGAGAAGAAGCTGCCACTCAAAACTCTTATTAGACATTTACAGATAAAACTTTATACATGAAGATATACCATAGTTGGCAGGGTCACATGATTAACAGTTACAATACCCTAACACAGCTGACACCATCATGATCATACAAAGACTATGTTTTGTTCACGACATCATAGTCTTCCAGGAAGAGTGGTCAACTGTTCAGTGCTTTAAGGTTTCACTTTACTCTCAGCAACCTGTGGGTGCTTTTAAACATGTTCTGCTTTCCTGCCTCAAGCTTCCCATCATCAAGAAATATTTGAATGTGCTACAGATGTCTTCAACTGTTCATGAACATTTGTACATTTAATTAATAAAGAGTGAAATGTGGTTAAATTATGCTCAAAAATAAAACACTGATTCACTCATCCAGTACATGCTGCTGCCAGACAGCACTAGCAATCATGCTTCTCCATCTTGCGCAATCCTCTGTGTTTCTGTTCAGTTAGTGACAAAGTAGCCAAATGGAGGCAGATGTCTGTGTCAGAGAGAAGACCTGATCACTGTATGGGAGCTAGAACATTTATGTGTCGTCAGACTCCTGTGGTGACTCAACAATTGTTGGCGAGGCAGGGGAATGCACATCTGGTGTTTTAGCCTGGCGCTGATTGGGCATTTTACGCTGGGGAAACCGTAGATGACCAGGCTGATACACCAAGTTTGTTGACTCCAGGGTAGGTCTTGAAGAATCTTGTGGGAACAGTGGTGTGGAAGCAGATGACGGAAGAACTGGTGAGAAGAATCTAGGAGGTGCACCTGGTGCTGATGATGACAAAGGTGCTGTGTTTGGTGTGGTGGGAGAAGATGGTGTACTTTTCAGCTTAGAAAATAACTTCCTGGCACCAGATTTTTTAAACAGTTGATTGGGTGGTGGCAGTGGTATTGACCCACACAAGGCTAAGTGTGTTGGGGTAGGAGGAGATTCACTTGTACTTCCAGGCTGAGATATGCCTGAAGCTGATGCTGATGGTGTAACTAGACCTCCATTTGACGCTTCCAAGCTCAAATCCTCATCATCCTGAGATCTAGTAAAAGCACCCACTTCAATGGCCACAATGGTCGCATGGTCAAGTTTTCCTGGGGCCTTCGACATCTTCTCAACAATTTCAGAGTCTCGGAGTTGACGATCTTCTTTGGACATTTTGCGTCTTGTGTAAACAGCGGGATTCTCTACAATTTTTCTTTTCGTGTTCGTAAGCGACAGCACATGCTGCAAGATAGCACCACAGAACGACTGAGCCGTGCATCTGTCTTCTGTAATCAGCTCAAACTCATGTATGACCCTCTCCATCTCTTTCATAGCATAAATGTGCCTCTCTCTCGGAGTTAGCTCAGGTTTGATAATCTGGCTGCCATTGACATTGTTCTTTTCCATGACCATGACATTCGAAACATCTTCTCTCATGGGTAAAGCAATCTTTGTCACGACAGGATCAAAATTATCAGAGATTCCATCAGTTGTCAGAAACAGGATGTCCCCTCTGTGGCAGAATGTCACAGAGCATGTCAGATTGTGCAGTTCTGGATCTATACCATTGACAGGGCCTATAGCACCTCCAGCATCTCTGATGTCACGCTCGCTGCCCACATCATGAGAGCCAACCGTGATTTCTCTAATGTTCTGGTTGCTAGAATACACGTACCCAAAACTGTCACCAACATTGACACAGCACACTGCGTACTGATCGGAATTATCAACTGCGCACACCATACACAAGCACAGGGTTGTCAGGCCACCTTCCTTCAACATTATAGCATTATGAGCTTCATCTAATGCCTTCCTCAGCACACGTATAACATCCTGTAGGTTGAAAGAAAAAAAAAACAAAAACAAGAAAGAAAATGTCAATTTCAATAACGAGATTAGAAATAATACGTGTCTTAGATGTCAGTTTAAATCAAGCGGAAGCATTAAAACCATATACAATAAGAAGAAAATAATGTAATCAAGCAAAGCACACGTAGAAGTAATATTAGTAGATTTGGTGATAAATGTAATGTATGTCTGACATTTTATCTCTTACAACTTCCTTCATTTGGTGGACACTGGATGCTCTTGGCCAAAACCAACCCAGACTTTTTAGATAACATCACAGCAGGTGATGAATGTAGCATTTATAGCTAAGACTTGGGGGGAAAAAATATGTCATGCAAAGGAAATGAAATACCTCAAGTTCTCCAAGAATGAAAGATGTAAAGTCAAAGGTGAAACCTGTAATCACCTTTTTTCAATTCTCGGGGAATTATTCGCTGAAGATGGAGGCCAACAGTAAATAACATTTTTATCTGTCAAGGATCTGAAGCTGTTATGTGAGTTAGTGAACGAGAAGCTCCTTGAAAGTTGGAAAAAAATGGATCATGGATGCTGCATCAAGATTATGCACTAACTTATGCTTCCCTTTAGATTTGGCAGATTTTGGCACAGAACAAAATTACTCTCATTTCCTCAACCACCATACTCACTTCCATTTGACCTTGTGTGATTTTTGTTTCCAAAACTGAAGAAAAAAAATGTTTAAACTGAAGAGTTAAAAGAAAAGTTGTAGGCTTATGCTTGGAAAGAAAACAAAAAAGTGGCTCTGTCATGCTGGGTTATGGTGTTTGTACCTGCACTTTTCTTGATCTGTCAGCACCAGACAGATATAATCAGCATCACACTTGACCACTGTCTTTCCACACTTCAGGAGCTGGATATCCATTTTTATAGCTGGATGACTGACTGGGGCACACTTGACCCACCAATCTCACTATCTGAGATGAGCACACTTACCACTATGCCAGTTAGACAACTTGCTGCTGACATTACAGCGATCCCCAGAAAACATTTACAAGGAGTGCTGGAAATCTTACTGGCAGCAACGTGTGGCTAATGCAGAGGATTATTTTGAAGAGGACCATTTTAATTTTGAATAATTTTTTTTTTATAAATAAAGTTTTGTAATCATAGTTCAAGTAATTCTTCTTTTTCTTTTCTCTCATCAAATCACACACATCCCTAACATCAGTGTCACTGACACCAACTAAAAAAACTCATAATTTCAGCGATCAGTTTCAACTTCATGGAGCGTTACAATTTCTCCTTACCTGCGTGTTTTCTGGCTTGTCTCTCTTCTCAAATATCTGGCTGTTGATGTACTTCATGCTTCCATAAAGTGCGCACCGTGCGGCCAGACGTGACTTCTCGCCCCAGTTTACTCCATCTGCCACCATGAGAACTGCATTGTTTCCACGGACACACATGGCAAAACTATCAGCAATCGGTTCACCTGCATAACCAAAAACAAATTTTATCTCAGGATGTTTTACAATTCAGCTCGTGCACTTGTCAAAATTTGTAAGTGATCTGTGAATATAAGCCGTATAATTCGCAAGAACAAAAGTAAGCTAACTCTTTGACAACCATTCATTAGCTATCTAAATGGCCACCTTTAGCCACTTAAATGACCATAATTAGCCATTTACATGACATAATGACTTTCCACACCTACACCAGTGCTAAAGAACTGTACAACCACCATAAACACCTTTTAAAACCAAAAGACAAAAGACAAAAAAAAAGAAAACGTCACTATCTTCCACACGCTACTCAGTTAAGCCATTACTGAAAACAGTATTCAAACTCAGAGAAATCTTGAAGTCACCAACCTGAAATCTTGCCAGTAATAGGGTGTTGCTCATACAAGGAAATACTGATCCCATAAGCCTGCTCCTGCCGCAGGTTCCAGTCTCTCACCCCTGCCACTTTATCTGTATGACAATCTGCAAAAGAGGGCCAGCAGGATCAGTTACTGGGCCTATTTAAATACAAGATCTGCTGACAGCTAAGCACTGAACAATGTACTCCATGTTTTAGTGATGCATGCTGAGAGCTTTGCCCTACAATTTACCTGAGAGGACTTAGCCCACCTTCACATGTATATCCCCAGGAAATTCAGAAAGCCAGGCAATTTCACACCATCAAGGTATTCATAGTTAGACAAACAAGAAGATCACTCAGTAAAATTCAAGACTAACAAGGGACCTTCAGTATGGGAAAAAAAAAACAACTCATATTCAAAACAGATGTTCAGGAAAAAAAGTTTTTTCCCTTACAAGAGTGGAAGCTTAACAAGAAAAAAAAAGTTTTACTTACATAAAATTCTGATAAAAATAATAGCAACATGTTTAGACTACCACCAACAGATATAACATAAGTAATTTAAAAAAACATAACAGTCTGGCTTTGTTTAAGGTTATGAGCAAAGTGCCCTCTGAGGTTTTGTATTTTGTGTGCAAAATTTGAACCCAGATTATTTTCAGAAAAAAAAAATTGTGCACATGTGCACTGTAACATCAAATTACAGAGTATAATTTACACCTCTCATAGAAAAGATACTAACATTCAAAGAAGTCAGGAAAACAAAACTCATGTGCTCATATTCCTTCAGTGCTACCACAGCACAGAGTAACATTAGGAAACTGAAAAACAGAAGCAGCAATTTCATTTTTATTTATTTTTTTGTGTGGAATGATTTTCTTATGTGTGTGGCCATGCTGCCATGCAGCTTAAAGAGAACATTGCTCATGAAAGAATTACAGCATGCTCTACATAGAAACCACCCAGCTTACTATCTGTTGTCTTGGCTGACACAAAGGGTGCTGTAGTAAGTTTATTTTAAATGAAACAAAGGGTGCAGTAGTAAGTTTATCTTGGCTGAACAAAAAGGTGCTGGATCATCAGTTCTCACAGAAGCAGTGGTCAACCTACACATTTTCTTCTGTGTATTCTACTTGTGATTCCTGATTTTTAAAGTATATACTTTTTTTTTTTTTTTAACAAACATGAAATGAGCAGCTTCTCTATTAGCCATGAGGAACTGGAAGAAATGAATAAAGGGGGAAAGAATGTTATACAGAAAGCAGAGATGCATGTCATATGAGAAAAGCAATGAGGATCAAACTAGAAATCAAAGAAACAAAAATGGCTAGTGATATTGTAACAGTATATGTTATGGGTGTAAACAAACCCCATTATGATTTTTGATGGGGAAGCCCATGATTTAATGTTTACATTTTCTGAACTGCATTCCTGGATGCCTGGCTTTGGTTTGAGAAATGGACAACACCTGATCTGATCCAGCTTGTCTGGTATGAGGGGATGTATGATAAGTACAGGAAAAGAGAATGAAATGGGCACTTGATGTGCTTGTTTGTTAGTGTTTTGTCCAAAGTCTTGTTCACTTGTCTGTCTGGAATGTAAGCTTTTATATCAGCTATATGGCCTGACTGTTTGCCTGGAATGTAAGCTTTTATATCAGCTATATGGCCTGACTGTTTGCCTGGAATGTAAGCTTTTATATCAGCTATACGGCCTGACTGTTTGTCTGGAATGTAAGCTTTTATATCAGATATATGGCCATACTGTTTGTCTGGAATGTAAGCTTTTATATCAGCTATATGGCCTGACTGTTTATCTGGAATGTAAGCTTTTATATTAGCTATATGGCCTGACTGCTTGTCTGGAATGTAAGCTTTTATATCAGCTATATGGCCTGACTGTTTGTCTGGAATGTAAGCTTTTATATTAACTATATGTTTGTCTGGAATGTAAGCTTTATATCAGCTATATGGCCATACTGTTTGTCTGGAATGTAAGCTTTTATATCAGCTATATGGCCTGACTGTTTGACGGCTAAGCTGAAGACCTGTGATCCGACATACTCCTCACAATTATCCATCCAGTATCCACCATCACCATGCTTCATCCAAGAAAAAAAATTTCACTTTGTCATGTTGTCAGCACTAGACCTACATGCTTATTGCAATGTGATGTCTGAATCACCTGAATAGTGAATAATAATTCATAGTTAGTCACCTGTGCTGTACCAATAATATTTACTGCCATACAACTACGTGAAATGAAACAAACAAACAAACAAACAAACAACACCGCGGAACTGTTCTCAAAGATACCTACTGTTCACAGTGTAACCCTCGGCATACGCCAGCCCCGAGTCTGGCCCGGTATAGCTGGCCACAATCTCATCATCAAGGGGAGACAACTGGACGTAGGGAACAGCATCTGGGTTGTCCCCATAAAAGATTTCTGGGCCAAATTTGATCTTTTTCACATTTCTGGCAAAAGATTTTTTTTTAAATCAACACAATAAATAATTTGTAAAAATCAACAATAAGTGAAGAAAAAAAAATACAACTGAACAGATTACGCTGGTTGGGCCATGCAGAAAGAATGGAAGAGAACAGACAAATGAAAACTATGTATGCACAAGAGATGAAGGAAACAAGATCAAGGGGTAGAACGAGACAGAGATGGAAAGACAACACAGAACAGGATATAAAGGAAACTGGTGTCACCAACTGGAGAGAGAATATTAGAAACAGAGAGGAATGGAGGTGAACTTTATCTGCAGCAATAAGCCTTAATGGTTCAGAAAGCTGAAGTGTGAAGAAGAAGAAGAAGAAGAAAGAAGAAGAATGGCATTAGTGCATTTGGGTTTATTTTGTCTCTGTCTCTACCAGAGGAAGTATTCCAAACAAAATCCTAGGCCCATGCAAAACAGACCACCTGGCTTCCCCAACCGTGTCTGCCCTGCATACCGCACAGTGTCCTGTCACATATATACAGTATATAAATATTCACATTAATACTCAATAGCTTACATCCGGTTGTAGCTACTTTGGTTATTTATGACAAGCACGGGCAAGACCTATCTTTTCCTGCACGTTATGTCTTACTTGTGTTTTCATGACTTTCTTTCCTATAGCGATAGCAGCATTTTCTCCCCTACCATTTCAGATTTGAAGAATCATGACGTGTTTCTGTTTTGTGCCAGTCTGCAGCAATGTTAGGCTCATGTTATCATTATGAAATTCTCCACTATCATCTTACATCATAATCTTCTTGACCTGTACTATCACACCCGCGCGTCAACGGGTGTCTGTTTCTGGACGATGCAGAACCGAGGCTGCCTTCGCACCGACCTAACTTCCAATAGCAAAACCTAACACGTGTACCTGCATTTTCTTGGAATACCTAGGTATTGATTCAATAAAACTGGAGTCAAATACAGAGCCGACGAAGCCAGAGAGACTACAGGCCACATATAGTAGTGAGCACTCGGAAAAAGCCGCAACGATTTACGAGCGTATCTAGAGAGACTGAAAAGATATATTACCATTCACTTCACAGTGCGCCACAGACAGCAAGGGCTTTTTATGACGTTTCTCTCTCTCTCTGAACCTTAAGTGCCCAGGGCACATGGGGCTTCCGCAAGGGTTTTCCACAAATGCCTGTCCTTTGCCTTTTTTTCTGCTCTTGCCCAGGTGAGCCCTCTATTGCTCAACATCCTTTCTGTTCTTCTCCATGTCTCTTTTGGTCTACCCTTACTTCTGCTCCCCTGTGGTGTCCATCTTAGTGCTATTTTTGGTAGTGAGTTGTCAGTCATTCGGAGCACATGTCCCAACCATCGCCAGCGTCTTTCCTCAATAATTGTTGTCAGTGGTTTCATCTGCATTTCTGCTAATAAAATGTTATTTCTTATAGTGTTTGGCCAAAATATTTTCCTAATTCTTCGTAAACATTTAGTCTGGAAAGAATTCAACTTGTTTTCTATGGTTTTGGTGATTTTCCAGCATTCGCTTCCATAGAGTAGTACACTTAGAACATTACTCTTAAATATCCTGATTTTCATATTTATGCTTAGTTTTTTGGATTTCCATATATTCTGCAGCATTGCAAAAGCCTGGTTTGCTCTAGTAAGTCTGCTGTTGATGTCCTCTGTGCTGTCTCCATTTTCTACTACTCTGCTGCCAAGGTATACAAATTCGTTTACCTCCTCCATTAACTTGTTATCTACTCTGAGTACATTTCTGTTGTTCACATTTTGCTTCATTAACTTTGTCTTTCCTACGTTGATCTTTAGACCTATGTTGTTTGCATTCTGAGTTAACTTGTTTATTTTATCTTGCATATCTTTGTGACTGCTTGATAACAGACAAATATCGTCCGCAAAGTCAAGGTCCTCCAGCGCTGTGTCAAGGGTCCATTGTAATCCTCTGCGTTTGTCTGATGTTGCCTCCTTCATTAACCAGTCTACTGCCAAGATAAATAATGTTGGTGATAGTACACATCCCTGTTTCACTCCTGTTTGTACCCTAAAGCTGCTGGAGGTATGTTCTCCACAGATAACTTTGCATTTTATGACGTTTGCTAACAGGATTTTGCTATTTTTTTTAAAATGTTTATTTTTGTTAAAAAAATCACTTATTTTTATTTTCAACAGTTTCTACGTGCTTTATATTAATATTAATCTGTAAACCCAGTTACGAAAACACGAAAGCAAGACCACAAAGGAAGAGGTCAGTAACCAGAGATTAAGAAAAAAAGAAATCTTCAGCTCATTAGTAAAACCGTTGTGGGCATGCTTGTTCCCATAAGACTTGGAATTTGTGTTGCAGGGCCACCGCTTCACACGGGATATTTTGTGAGGAGGACCACCACCACCACCACCACCACCACCAGACAGAAGAAACAATCAGCAACCCGAAGCGATGCACCCGCTGGACCTCCCCGACACCCCCCCCCACCCCAAACCGAACCCGATGAGAGATACTACTCACGGCTGACAATGCTTAGTCGGTCACTGTGATAGTGCAGTGTGGAAACAAACTGTGACTTTCTTAAACGTTTACATCCTGGACATGTTAGCATTAAGTGAAGATTAGTTTGACGATTATATGAGTTTTATGTTAAACACGTAAAAATACAGTAGGGTCCGGCTCATACAACGAATTAAGTTCCCGACCTTGTCACGAAAGTGGACCATATCTTTCTTTTCTTTCATTGTGTTTCTGTTCTGTACATAAACGCCAGATAAAATGTTCAAATTAAACATTTATACCACAAACAGAGCAATGACTGAGAAAATGACAGGAAAGCTAAATGATTATATATAGCCGCTCAGAGCGTAAGGCCTGAAACCCTGAAAGAGGAAAACAAACCCCGAACATATAATAATGGAAAACCTCCGATTTACCGGAACGCCTAAAACCGGAGTCCTGCAGCAGAAATACAAGGAAGACTGGAACATTTTTTTTTAAAAAACCCCCAAAATAAGCATTTCTAGGACAAACAATATAAATCTAGTGAGTACATGCCCAAACCACTTCCCCGTACCCCCACACATGTGCTACACCACAATGACTTCCTGGCTTTTTTTTTTTTTTTGAAACAATAATAAATAAATAAACGTTCATTTTCTGGAAAACGGCTGCGGCTGGATCACGACTGGGTGAACTGTGAACATTGCAGAAGAAGATTACAGGAAATGTGAGCATGCGTACAGGATGAGACACGGGGGGAAGAAGAAGGGCCTGCTGGGACTTAACATACTGAAATAACATCGTACTGGCCATGATGAACTTCGTCATTCACGTGACCTATGAACGGGACTGTCACGTGAGTGCTAAAAAAAAAGGTCATCCAATTCAGTGAGAACAAAATACTCTTCTTCCGAAAGCCGTTTGCTCTGCTGTCAGGTGACGATCATGACGACGGTGATACTGATGGCAGCCGTGGCTTTCCACATCCCCCCAGGCTGAACGCTAGAAGCAGAAATGAACAGCAACCAATACTGCCAGTACACAATACAAAGGCTGGCCGCAGACAGTGAAAGGTGGAGAGAATCTGTTGTTGCTCCTGCAACACGCTACACGGGCGTACTGGGCAATGACTCCTTACTCGATTACCGACCGTGGACATGGATGGATGGATGCTTACATGAAGATGTTATCAATCCTTCCAGGAGAACCACAGTGCTGGACTTCTCATTAAGCTCCACCAGGACGAGGACCGCCCCAGACTGTTGTGACGCACCCATGTTTCCCGGAGGCACAAGGAGAACGTGAATGAGATTCTTGGTCAACTATACTCCGTCACCCTTAGTGTCGGAATGACAGCATCTTCTCAACAGAATAAATAAAACACATTTACTTGACCGGCAAAAGTCTCACTGAAGTTAGGGAGAGGGAGTCGTTAGAAATGTATCATTTATGAAGGAGTCGGAGTCTGTAGAAATGTATCACTTATGAAGGAGTCGGAGTCTGTAGAAATGTATCACTTATGAAGGAGTCGGAGTCTGTAGAAATGTATCACTTATGAAGGAGTCGGAGTCTGCAGAAATGTATCACTTATGAAGGAGTCGGAGTCTGTAGAAATGTATCACTTATGAAGAAATGGGTAGAAACATACTGTTACCATTTATGAACGCGTGCGAGGAAACATATCGTTACCATTTATGAAGGAGTGGAGGAAATGTACCATTTATGAAGGAGTGGGAGGAAATGTACCATTTATGAAGGAGTAGGAGGAAATGTACCATTTATGAAGGAGTGGGAGTAAATATATCGTTACCATTATGAAGGAGTGGGGGGAATTGTAGCATTTATAAAGGAGTAGGAGGAAATGTACCATTTATGAAGGAGTGGGAGTAAATATATCGTTACCATTTATGAAGGAATGGGGGGAAATGTACTATTTATGAAGGAGTGGGAGTAAATATATCGTTACCATTTATGAAGGAATGGGGGGAAATGTACTATTTATGAAGGAGTGGGAGTAAATATATCGTTACAATTTATGAAGGAATGGGGGGAAATGTACTATTTATGAAGGAGTGGGAGTAAATATATCGTTACCATTTATGAAGGAGTGGGAGGAAACGTACCATTTATGGAGTCTGAAGATTTCTCTCTCTCTCTCTCTCTCTCTCTCTTTGAACCTTTAGGTGCCCAAAGGCACATGGGCCTTCTGCAAGGGTTTTCCTCGAATGCCTGTCTTTCGCTCTTGCCCAGATGAGCCCTCTATTACTCAACATCCTCTCTGCTGTTCTACTCGATGACTCCGTTCTCTCTCTCTCTCTGAACCTTAAGTGCCCAGGACACATGGGGCTTCTGCAAGGGTCTTCCACAAATGCCTGTCCTTTGCCTTTTTTCCCGCTCTTGCCCGGGTGAGCCCTCTATTGCTCAACATCCTCTCTGTTGATCTTTTCCATGACCCCTCTGGTCTGCCCGTATTCCTGTTCCCCTGTGATGCCCATCTCAGTGCTGTTTTTGGCAATGAGTCACCAGTCATCCGAAGCACGTGCCCCAACCATCCCCAGCATCTTTCCTCAATAATCGAAGTCGACTGCTTTGCTTGCGCCAGTAGAAATGTACCATTTATGAAGGCTCTGGAACTGAATAACAGTAAAACAATATAAAAGTCAACTTAAAATTCACTTCGAGCGGTTCTGGAACTGGTTAGCAACGTGTTATTTATGAAAAAGTCGGTGGCGGATTGGATGAGTAAAAGAATTGTAGTGGTTAGAATCAAATTCTTGGTGCACTGACCCTGCGCGCGCTTTATAATTCTGTCAAGCAAACACAAAACGCGGGGAAAAAACACCCGTCATTCAGTCAGTAAACAATGGGTCTTTGTTTGCGCGCGCCCGGCTTACTCTGCACCAAACACTCTGAGAGTTACAAGATTCCTGTGTTTGTTATTGGTCGCTCAAGTCAACATCCGGGGAAACTGGCCACTTCCTGTGTTGACGTCACGGGTTTTATCTGGCTGGCAATTTCCCTTCTTTGTGCAGTGTTTGCTGTCGGTGCAGCCAGCACTGTATATCTCTAGTGCGAGCAGTTTTTGTGTGTGTCCTGTGCTCATTAGAGACAGAAACAGATACAGAGAGAGTGAGTGAGATACAGAGAGAGCGAGAAGGAGATAAAGTGAGAGAGAGAGATACAGAGAAAGTGGGAGATAATAGAGAGAGAGACATAAAGTGTGAGATAACAGTGAGATACAGAGAAAGTGGGAGATAACAGAAAGAGATAAAGTTGGAGATAATAGAGAGAGAGATACAGAGAAAGTGGGAGATACCAGAGAGAGAGAAAGTACAAAGAACGTGGGAGATAACAGAGAAAGTTGGTGATAATAGAGAGAGAGATACAAAGAGAATGCGAGAGAGATACAGAGTGAGTGGGAGATAACAGACAGAGATACATATAAAGTGGGAGATAACAGAGAGAGATACATATAAAGTGGGAGATAACCGATAGAGATACATATAAAGTGGGAGATAACAGAGAAAGTGGGTGATAATAGAGATACAAAGAGAATGTGAGAGAGATACAGAGTGAGTGGAAGATAACAGATAGAGATACAAAGAAAGTGGCAGATAACAGAGAGAGATACATATAAAGTGGGAGATAACCGATAGAGATACATATAAAGTGGGAGATAACAGAGAAAGTGGGTGATAATAGAGATACAAAGAGAATGTGAGAGAGATACAGAGTGAGTGGAAGATAACAGATAGAGATACAAAGAAAGTGGCAGATAATAGAGAGAGATACAGAGAGAGTGGGGGATAATAAAGAGAGATACAGAGAAAGTGAGAGATAACACAGAGAGATACTGAGAAAGTGGGAGATAATAGAGAGATACAGAGAGAGAGAGAGGAGTTGAAACCTGTACTTTAAGCAATAATACGAATATCTGATGTCCTAGGTGACCGAATACGAAACTGGATTCACTGGAACAAGGCCACAACCTAACACTGTTAGTATAAAAATAGCGCAATGATGTTATACTTGTATTCAGAATTACTTTCATCATTACACGCATTCCTGCAGAGACGTAAAAGTTAGCACAGATAGGATATTAATCACAAACTGCTAAACGAACACTCCACAGCTCTCAAGCTGGGGTCAGCTAGCGGTCATACTGGGGTCACTGCAGATCTAGATTATACAGAATACCAGTGATGTAGTGGTTTGTGCACTCAACTGTCGATCAGAAGGACCCTGGTTCGCACTCAGGCGGAATCTTTTCAGACCGACTGGCAACGTGGTCAAGCCAGCCTCAACAACAACAACAAGGGTACCCGGGGTTTCCCCCGAAAGCCAAGGCAGCTAGGCAAGGTGCTGGAACCCCTACCTCAAATGCTGCAGTGGCCTTGACATGTGAAGGCACTAACACTTCACACCCCTCCGACATACACATGCTACGAGACATGTAAACGAACACTCCAGTTATCTTTACACCCAACCTCAATGAAATCTGTAACAATCTGCTGTCTCCGGTGGCCAATACATGTTTAAGTTAAAAAAACGGGGGGGGGGGGGGGGGGGGTTGTCTATTTCAAGTTTCTTTCAAATTCCCATATTATAGTTTTGAAATTATTCGGTCCAAAATAACTGAACTCTTTCTCTCTCTCTCCTCCTCCTCCTCTCTCCCACATACATGCATACGTCCAATTTGGCCACGAAGAAGAAGGAAAAAAAGAAGGCGGGGGCAGGCTGACATGACTACAATCACAAAATCTGTCTAACACGTGGGCTGTAAGTTAACACGTAAACTCACATAAGGAAAAACAAATTACAACCCTGTGAGGCAAACGGCACAGACTGATGATGTGCAGCTTGTGTGTGTGTGTATATATATATCAGAGCTATTGCTTCTCGTGCATTTGTCCTACGAATCCCAGAGAACCACGGGGAATCTAAGAGACGAAGACATTTGCACATGTGACCCCCGACCCCTCCAGTGAACAGAAGCACGCAGTGTACAAGACACATTTCATCCTGGGGACAAAGTTCATGCAGAACATGGCGTGTCTTCATTGTCAAAGTGGAGCTTACCTCTCCCAAGAGCAGACGTGCAATAAGACTAATGGCATACCCGTTCTGACTTCATAAAAATAATGTACTTACTCTTAGCAGCCAGCACAAGAAAAGAAGGGGAGAGAAGGCTAAATATTACACAGGCACCATCTAACAGCGGGGAACATATCGTTATACAAGCACGTGATCAGGGTACGTTCTCAGTCTGTACAATCACGCAGCAGATACCGCAGCTGTAATAAGGAGTGAGGAACATAACTAAATTAACACCACCGCTCAGGCCAGCGATGCCGAAACTGTAGCTTCTTATATCCTTCCCATGCTGTTAAACGTCACATAGGGCTCGCAAAGTAGTTCGCCAATTTTTCCTGTCTTCGGTGAGTCTTTCAATCTCATCAAGGGATTTCATGCCTGTTAATTTGGCCTCTCTTAACAATGTCCTCTTTAGAGTTTCACGCAGTCTACCTCTTTTTCTTCGGCCTGTTGTGTTCCACTTGATAGCTTGTTTTGGGATTCTCTGATCATTTCTTCTCATCAAGTGACCAACATATGTCCATCTCCTTTTTCTGATCACCCGTGAGACTGGTTGTTGTTCAGTCATCTGTCTTATCTCTGCATTGTTTTTGAATTCGTTCCATTTGATGCCGAGTATTTTCCTTAGGCATTTGTTTTCAAAAGAGTCTTAATTCCTTTTTTTATTTCTTTGTTTTCCAGCTTTCGCATGCATAAATGAGGGCGGATATTACATTTGAATTGAATAGTCTTAACTAGGTTTTTGTGTTTATAACTTTTGAATTCCATACATTCTCAAGATTCTTGAAGATCGATGCTGCTTTTGCAATTCTAATTCTAACTTCCTTTCTGGTGTCACCATCCTGGTCTATGTAGCTGCCACGGTATGCAAATTGATTGTCTTATTCAATATCTGTCCCTTCTATGTGTATTTTTCCATTTTGATTAATGGGAAGTTTCATTATTTTTGTTTTGTCCTTGTTAATTTCGAGTCCTATTTTGCTAGGCAGTGAAGACAGGCTATCTGTTTTTCTTGCACAGAATTCACATTGTTACTGATAAGAGTTATATCATTATCAAAATCAAGATCTTCTAGTTGGGTCCCATATACCCAGTCAACACCTGTGTTACCTGTGCAGCATTTTTTCATTATGAAGTCTATTGTAATTTTAAAAAAACAAAGGAGACAGTATACATCCTTGTTTCACGCCTGTTTCAATCTGGAACCATTCACTCATCCCTTCTTCTGTCCTGACTGCACAAACATATCCATTGAAGAAGTCCTTAATGATGTTGACAATTTTAGATGGTATTGCATATAATATTTACTGGGCAAAGCTGGGGCGACCATCCCCAACCCAGCGCGTCACAGGTGGCGGATGGTGAAAGTCCTCCAGATATGGAGGATCCCTGTGAATAAGGAGTTGTCCAAATAAGCAGGCGCGGACCAACTGGCGGTAGACTCAGAGAGCGAGGTGGGGTAATAGGTGGCTCTACTACTCCTATAAAGTGCCTCAGGTGCTCAGTGAAGGGAATACCAGGCGGGTCAGAGGCGCCTTAAAACCTCTTGCTCCCGCTGCCTTGCGGGTAGGACAGGGAGTCCAAAGGCTAGCGGAGAGTCCGTACACAAACCGACAGAAGGCAACGGGAAACCACTGTTGTAGCTCCCAAGGACAATTATGCTTATTCAGAGTCATAGATTTATCATGAACGACGTTAACGGATGTTCCTCTGGAACAGCCTCGTCGGTAGGGCAGCTCACGAGCCACAGGTGAGGCCAGATCGTCATCAAGCTACTGGTGGCAAAACTAACAAGTTCAAAATAGCAACATGGAATGTTAGAACTTTATTCCAGGCTGGAAAATTAGAAAATGTAAAGATAGAAATGGAAAGGATGAAGATCAACATATTAGGAATGAGTGAAGTTAGATGGACAGGTGCAGGAAAGTTAAACTCAGATAAATATACAATAATATATTCAGGAAGTGAGAAACATGAACGAGGAGTAGGAATTATATTTGATGAAAAAACGGCAAAGACAATTGTAGGATATTTGAACATCTCGGACAGAGTCCTGCTAGCCCAACTGAAAGGACAACCAATAAACATAAATATTATACAAGTGTATGCTCCAACATCTGAAAGTTCTGAGGAAGATGTACAGATATTTTATAATGACATAGTGACAGCACTAAAACACACAAAGTCACATGAATTTACCATAGTCATGGGAGATTTTAATGCCAAAGTTGGTAAAGGAAGAACTTCGGACATCGTTGGTGACTATGGACTGGGGGAGAGGAATGACAGAGGTTATAAATTAATTGAATGGGCAAGAATACATAGCATGGTTGTAGGAAACACCTGGTTTAAACAACATCCTCGAAGACTGGCAACGTGGTGCAGCCCAGACAAAAAGATATTTAACCAGATAGACTACATATTAATCAACAAACGATTCCGCAATGCATTACTGACAACAAAAACCATGCCAGGAGCTGACTGCAATAGTGACCATGATCCACTCTGTGGAAAAGTTAGAATAAAGCTAAAGAAAGCAGGCAGAAAAGTGAGAAACATCAAATGACCAAGAACTGCGAGAACAATACAAAGTTATTATAACAAATAGATACAATGCAATAGCAAAGATAAATATTATAGATGAACAATGGGAAATGTTAAGAGATTCTATCCACCAAACTGTTAAGGAGATAATACCACCGAAAAAAGAAGCCCCTAAAAATAAATGGATGACAGACGACATCTTAGGACTGATGGACAAGAGGAAGAGGAGTAAAAATAACGAGGAAAAATATAGCAAGATAAATAAAGAAATAAGACGCAAATGCAGAGAAGCAAAAGAAGTGTGGTTAAATGAACAGTGCAGACAGATAGAGGACTCATAATAAAGACAGCAAAAACATGCAAACGAATTAATGAACTCACAGGCAGGAAAACAAAATATACCACAGGATGCCTGAAATCGAAAGAAGGTAAAATGTTAATGGGAAAAGAAGACATTGTGGACAGGTGGACAGAGTATATCGGTGAGCTATATGGAGGAGAAAGACCAGAATTAACACCAGATACTGAAAACTGTGATGGACCGCCAATACTTGAAGATGAAATCATAGATGCCATCAAACACATGAAGAAAGGAAAAGCGACTGGGCCTGATAATATAACAATAGAAGAAATAGAGGCACTAGAGGAGACAGGAATAAAAATAATAACCAAGTTACTGAATGACATTTACAACAGTGACCTGATTAAATCCACGTTTATAGGACTACCAAAGAAACCAGGTGCAAAGGAATGTGACGACCACCGGACTATCAGCCTCTCATGTCACATAACGAAGCTACTTCTGAGAATCATTATGAGAAGAACAAGGAAAAAGATAAAAATGGAAATAGCAGATGAACAGTTTGGATTTGTTGAAGGAAAGGGAACACACAATGCCATTTATGCTTTACGAACACTAACAGAAAGAGCTTTAGAAGTACAGAAAGATCTCTACTTATGCTTCATTGATTACACCAAGGCATTTGACAAGGTGAAACATAATGAAATTATTAAAATGCTTGAAGACATCAATATAGACGGCAAAGACTTGAGGATTGTAAAACATCTATACTGGCAGCAAGAAGCAGCAGTTCGAGTTGAAAATAGAATTGGAAAATAACAACCTATAAAACAAGGGGTGCGACAAGGATGTGTACTATCTCCAGACCTTTTTTCTCTGTACAGCGAGAATATTCTAAGAACAATCATCACAGAACCAGGCATAAAAATTGGAGGATACAATATTAACAACCTTCGGTATGCTGACGACACAGTACTGATAGCTGAGAACCAACAAGACCTGCAAAATCTCTTGGATAAAGTCGCCAAAGAAAGTGAACAGAAAGGCCTTACTTTGAACATCAAAAAGACAGAGACTATGGTTATATCTAAGAAACAGAATCTACCAGCATGCAGTATAAAATTAAACGGAACCATTCTAAAGCAGGTGCAGAAATTCAAATACCTTGGAGCAGTAATAACTTCAGATGAGAAATGCAAAACAGAAATTAGGAACAGAATAGGCCAAGCAAAGACTGCATTTCAGAGAATGAGAAACATATTAGCTAACACATCTTTATCAATGAATGTTAGAAAACGAGTCCTAAAATGCTATATTGAACCTATCTTGTTATATGGAAGTGAATCATGGACAATAGGCAAGTCTGCACAAAAATCATTGGAAGCAGCAGAAATGTGGTTTATTAGAAGAATGTTGCGAATCCCCTGGACAGCAAAAATAACTAATGAAGAATGTATGAGAAGAGCTGGAGAGACAAAAAACCTTGTCAGAAAGATAAGAGAGAGACAATGTACTTTCATAGGACATGCAATGAGAAGAGGGGGCATTGAAAATATTATAACAACAAGAAAAATAGAAGGAAGAAGATCAAGAGGAAGACCAAGAGAAATGATACTGGACAGTCTGACGGGACGGTGTGAGAGGAGATCACCAACTGAACTGATGGCCTGCATGAAGGATCGGGTACTCTGGAGAAGCATAATAGCCAACGCCAGTCGGCACGGCACCTGATGATGATGATTGCATATAGACTTAAAATTCTCCACAATGAATCTCTGTGTATGCTATCAAATGCTTTTTTCAATAAAGTCTAAATTGTAGCTTAGAAGCAGGAAACTGAACAGATGTTTAACTGGTAGATTCGGCCCTTGCATGAAGGAGGTCATATTCTATATCTTTGCGCCTGTGCCTTTTTTGTTTTAAAATGCGACTATCCTTCCTTCTTGGTGTCTCTTCTGATCATCTCCACCCCCTTCTCCCTTTTCTGTAAAGTTAACTGCTGTCAGAACAAACAAACAAACAAAAAACACATATACACAGAGAGAGAGAGAGAGAGGGAGAGAGAGAGAGAGAGGAAAAGAGAGGGGGAGGAAAAGAGAGAGAGAGAATAGTTTGTAGTAAATTGTATAATTAATGTTACAGATCGTACATTTTGTAAGGCAGCAGTTGTCAAACTAAGATCCGCAAACGGTCATGTTGGGGGTCAGTGTAGTTCTAGATTATACAGAATTTTAGAAAAGTGTGAAGGTTTTCAGTTTAATAACAAATAGTTGGGAACATAAGGAGGCCCAAAGCGTGTTATCTGTGGCTGCGGGGGGGGGGGGGGACCGCGACGTCAAGCAAAAGTTGAGAACACTACAGTAAGGCCTAATATGTCACGCCTCACGCCCGTCTTCTCTACAGCAACAAGACATAATTATATAAGTATTCCCAGTGGCGTGAATTTCTTTTTTCTGCGTTATGTGTCTTGTGTAAAGTTGGAGGTCTTCATAGCCTGCACGCTAAAATGCACACGCTCTCCACCAAATGGCCATCCCCACGAGACGTGCAGTGAACGCTGATAGAAGAGCAAGATATAGGGCGGCATCATAAACTATTCTGTTTTGTCTCGAATCTTTTGCCAAAAACTATACACCGGCTATTCTTGGAGTTAATGGGCTTGATGAGTTAGAGAACGCACATCAGCTAAGCATTCAGAGACCCGGGTCACTCCGTACTTCAGAACACGTGTTTTATTTGACAGAAAACAAACGACTGCGGTGTTGGAGACATGGGCCGAAGCCGAACTGGACAAGATTCTCCTGCTTCTTGATGTTCTTCGTGGTAACCTATCGATGCATTCTTCACCTTCTTGACGCGGTTCGCCCACCTGATCTCCTGCGTCACTGGTGCTTCCTTATAAAGTCCGTTCTACAGGACGCACTCCAGGACTTATGCAAGCCATTATATCCGACTCGATGCCTGTGACTTAAGATCGCCACAGCAGCAGCTACAAAGAATCCAGCTTTCAGCTCCTGAGAAAGACTTCTCTTTTGTTCTAAAATCAAACAAATGCTAAACGATTCCAGCTTGGTAAGGCGTTCAGGCTGTCCCATTTTACTCAAGAAAAGTTCTAGTACATTAGTTTTGCATTCAACACGATGAAAGTACTAAAGCTTTATTAACAGTTCTTAGCAGCCGCTTAATACACTAAAACAGTATTACTTCAGTATGTGTCATTTCAGCTTACACTGGCAGGATCCAGTTTCTCTTTGATCGCCCTTATGATCAAAGCTGAAGCTTGGGATGTGGAGTTGTTCCACCGAAATATCGACTTCCAGCTCCTTCATAAACTGATTCTGGTTTCACGTATTTTTTCCACTGTTAAACTCTGACCCCAGCTGCTTTATTAAAGGTACATTTGTACCAGCTCCAACTCCGCCCAAAACTGCTTCTAAACGCCATGATGGATCTCTAGCATTGCCTTGATGGTACGGGTTTGTGATAACTGAGTAAACTGTGTTAAAACTCCAGACTCTTCCTTCATTAGTGCCTGTTGTATTGTTCTATTTGGGTACAAGAGAATCCAAGCAAATCGTTTGCGTTTGCCACCCTAAAGTTGATACATTTGTTCCTCTGATGGGACGCCTAGAACTGAAAGGTCATTCTGAGATACTCACGTGACTTCATGTGAATTAATAACAGCCATCGACCGAGCCACGTGACACATTCTCGAATATAACACCACCCGTATCTAACAAACACCAAAACCCACTCACCTCTCAATTGCTCTTTCCGATAATGACACAAATATGAATCCTAAAATATGACAGAATAATTCAATGCTTTCATTCGGTCTGCCTGCCCCACTGACATTTTCATATACATATCTACAACTGTCGCTTAGATGCTCCCCCTGGCTCTCTCAAACTCTGCTTTATAAGTCTGGCCATTTGTTTCTTCATTCGTAATAACTGATTCTGCTATCACATCAAACGGGTTCTATACAGAGTCTATGTGTTGTCCATCCTCCATTCATCCTCGTCTTCTCTACCACTATCTGGGATACAGGCCACCAATAGATTACTCATTCCTTTATTCTCCACTGGTTTGGAAAGAATGAATGAACAAACTTCGTTACCAAAGAGTTAAAAATTAAGCATCCGGGCTCGTCTGACACTCTGCCCATCATCTTTTAGCTTTCATTTAAACCGAATCATTCAACATCAGTTTGGTGGTATCAGTGATGGTGCTAGGATTTTTTCCAAATCGGTAAACTTGTACCCGTCTTTCACCTTGCAACACCTGCCTACCGAAAACCGGTTTTGTCAACACAACTTTCAGTGGCGTACACGTTTTTAGACGTAGAATTAAACACATTTTACAAACATCAAAGGAATTAAATGTTCATGTGGAATTTATCTTAACCTATTTGCTACACAAAATGCTCACATGCTGAAGCAAAGTCAAAACTAGTAATGCAGAGCTGAGCATCACCATCCTATTTGCCAGATTATCCTCCAACCAATTTTGCTAGCTGCTTTGCACTAGGTTTTTGATAATATAAACCAGTTTCAGTAACCGACAACCTCCAAAAGTTTCGGTTTCTCTTGTAATTTTTTTTTATCATTAATTTACCGGTAACTCACTGGTACTATTCAACATCAACCACAACAATAAAATGTCATCATAAACAATCCTATCCCATTCCCTGCCACACTGGAACTGTAGAAACAACAACAAAAATTTTCCCCCTCTATCTTACACCGTCCTCGAACCATTCAAATGGAAAAACTAACCAACTAACTAACTCATTCACCCACCTATCCACTCACTCACAAACAAAAAGCTGGGAAAACACCCTCTGGGTTATTGTGGCTGGATCTAGAATCTTGTCCACTTTGGGCCTGTAACTATGACAACACAGACCTACTGTAAAACCCAGGTTGTTATTACCATACACGACCTAAGCCCTCATCCCTATTTAAAGCAAAATAATATACACATGTAACCAATAATGTTTAGCAATGTGAACGCGTAATATAACTCCTGCTAGCTACTCCCTTTTTTAATGTTAACCCAGGCAACATAATCAAAGATACCAGTTTCTCCAACAGTTTATTGGGGGCTATAAATTACTGTTACTCGTTGCCTGCGTTGGATCACTGATAACAAGTAATCATGACACAAAAACATGTTCAGCTGCCGTCTGCGTCAGCTCCATGCGAGGCTGGGACAGCGTTAACGTGCTACCAATGTCTCAGGTTTGACATAGAAATCAATAATGCACGCCCCAATGTCTTTGAAATAATTTTCTCCCTTGATGGTAACAAGCTGTAATTGATTATGTTTGGGCCGATTTTTCTATCGCATTAACTACCAAGTGCAGCACGTTTGCCACTGTTTTAAATGTAGCATTCACTCCTTATAGGTGTTTTCTTTTATATGTTCACCTTCTCCTATTTCATATGATTAGCTGGGGTCTGTTCCTTGCTCTTCTACATATAGTTATTTTAAAACAGATTGTTCCCGTACACTGAAAAGACATCACTGCTGAAACAGCCAAGCAATGGACACCAGTAGGAAAGAGTGACAGGATATGATCAACAACTGCTGAAACAGCCAAACAATGGACACTAGTAGGAAAGAGTGACAGGATATGATCAACAACTGCTGAAACAGCCAAACAATGGACACCAGTAGGAAAGAGTGACAGGATATGATCAACAACTGCTGAAACAGCCAAACAATGGACACTAGTAGGAAAGAGTGACAGAATACGATCAACAACTGCTGAAACAGCCAAGCAATGGACACCAGTAGGAAAGAGTGACAGAATATGATCAACAACTGCTGAAACAGCCAAGCAATGGACACCAGTAGGAAAGAGTGACAGATATGATCAACAACTGCTGAAACAGCCAAACAATGGACACTAGTAGGAAGAGTGACAGAATACGATCAACAACTGCTGAAACAGCCAAGCAATGGACACCAGTAGGAAAGAGTGACAGAATATGATCAACAACTGCTGAAACAGCCAAGCAATGGACACCAGTAGGAAAGAGTGACAGAATACGATCAACAACTGCTGAAACAGCCAAACAATGGACACCAGTAGGAAAGAGTGACAGGATATGATCAACAACTGCTGAAACAGCCAAACAATGGACACCAGTAGGAAAGAGTGACAGAATATGATCAACAACTGCTGAAACAGCCAAACAAAGGACACCAGTAGGAAAGAGTGACAGAATATGATCAACAACTGCTGAAACAGCCAAACAATGGACACCAGTAGGAAAGAGTGACAGAATATGATCAACAACTGCTGAAACAGCCAAACAATGGACACCAGTAGGAAAGAGTGACAGAATATGATCAACAACTGCTGAAACAGCCAAACAATGGACACTAGTAGGAAAGAGTGACAGGATATGATCAACAACTGCTGAAACAGCCAAACAATGGACACTAGTAGGAAAGAGTGACAGGATATGATCAACAACTGCTGAAGCTGAAATGCGACACAGCTGGTGCACAATGCAAAGATCGGCTGCAGATTGTGAGAAGTGAGGAAAAACTGTTGCCATTCCGTTAGATGCTACAAGACATAAAGGATAACCACTGCTTTGTTGGTTAATGTCCAGGGATGGATGCACAAAAATGATGACACCATCTGAAGATTTAACTGTCTCCATGCCTGGAATAGCCTCAACTTCCCGTTTATTCACCAGGCAAGCAAATTAGCTCACACAATTCCCTGGAGTTCATATGAACTTTCACATAATGCAAAACTGGAATGTGGACAATATGATCAATGACAACCACTGAAAATGAAATAACAGGAGCATGTGATGGTCAGAAAATAAAACCAGTTGGATCCACATGTAAAAATTTAGTCCAAGGAAAAAAAAATATCATACAGAACTTTACAGACAGGAAAAATGGGATACTCACACAACACAAGGACATCTACATAACAGTTTGAGAAACGCAGCAACATGTCTAACTGGAAATCAAGATAATCAATGATATGGTGTAGGCACAACTTTCCACCTCAAATAATATCTCTCAAATCATGGTACTTCTTACAAACTTACAAAAATAAGGAAACAGAAATCAGTCAGAGTTGAAAGGTTCTTTGTTAAAAATATACATGAGAGCTAACTTAAGACAGATTAAGCAAGATCACAACAAAACAACATAAAACAAAATATCTATCCAGAATAGAACCCCTAAGGTTGTGTCTTGTCTCATTTCTCATATACTTTTCAATTCTGACAGAACAAAAACAAGTCTTGTTAGGGCTCAGTGATTTCCTTTATATAGTGGCATATTTAAAATCTCTGTAATTTCCTTCCTCCTTGTACCTTTTTCATAGGCAGCCTCTACCTTCGTTTTCTACAATTCTTAGTATGAATGTTTTATGTGGCTATTATCTGATAGTAGCTGTGTACCGTGGCCAAACAGTTTGACTTGCTATTTCTGGATATAGTGTAGTACTTATGTTTCTCCAACCCTTGCCCTGATGGTGTTATTTCTGGATTGGTCCCATTCTGTTACAATCCTAGACCTCACAGGTGATCAAAAAATCTTGCACTGATGATTTATAAATATCTTTACATCTCAGTTTAGGTCTACCATGTGGCCTCCTTCGCTTCATAAGTTCACCATACAAAACCTGCTGGGGAATACAGATGGCACTCATCATTGTTATATATCCCAGCCATCTCAATCTTCTGTTGCTTAGCGTTGTCGGTATGGATAGAAGTTTAGCCTGCTGCAGAACCTCGGAGTTGGTTACTTTACCTTGCACCTGATGTTCATCAGTCCACAAATGCAGCAAAGATGGAAGCTGTTAAATTTGTTTACAATGGCTTGCAAGTGATGGCCAAGTTCCAGATCTGTATAAGAAAGAGCCACCACAAACAGGTCTGATAAATCAGAGCCTTTGTCTTCAATATCAACTTTCCGTCATTCTTGACCTTTTTCCTTAGTCTGCCCCCAAAAAGCTGTAGCAACCTTTCCTATTCGTGTAGTGATTTTTTCATCTCTGAAAATGGTGGAAGTAACTGTGGAACCAAGACAGCTGATCCTGTTCAGGATCAAACAGGTCTCTATTCAATGCTCGACAGATCAGTGTTACTATGTCTTGTCCAAGAACCACTGTCCTTTTGATACTCACCATCTGCGAAAATAAATCATGCTTTGGTCACACTAAGACTCTGTTCAGCTGCTTTGCTGTGAGCCACAGGAGCATGCATCATCAGCAAACAGAAGCTCCTTGACTTAATCATATACCTTGCTGAGGAAAAAAAGCTGGGTTGAAAACTATCCATCATTTGCAGCTAAAACAAAACCTCCAGCAGTAAAAGCATGCTATCCAATGCCTCAGACTCAAAATACTCTGAGCAAATGAGGCTCATTATTCTTGCGCATAAACTTTACTAACAGAAGGAAACTCTAATCATCAACTTCACTGAAGGTAAAGATGCTGGTAACAGTAAAAGGTTATAGGTATCACATGTGAATAAAATGCCTGCAGAAATGTCAGACTGAAAGACATTAGGTTCATGTCAGAAATGTCAGCTATAAAGTAACAGAAACTGTACTGTAGTTCTTCCAAGTCTACTTCTGTAGTGCTTGCCGTGACTCTACACCCTTGACAATTGTGAACTACCATGACTCTATTTTTACCCTTTACAATCATGAACTAACACAACAGGCCAAAGAATAAGAGGCAGACCTTGTGAAACTCTGAAGAGGACATTGTTAAGGGAGGCCAAATTAGCAGGCATAAAATCCCTTGATGAGGTTGAAAGACTCGCTGAAGACAGGAAAAATTGGTGAACTACTTTGCGAGCCCTATGTGATGTTTAACGGCATGGGAAGGATATATGATATAAGAAGAATCATGAACTATCATGACTCTATACCCTTGACAATCATGAACTATCATGACTCTATTTATACATTTGACAAACATGAATTAACATTTTAAAAAAAACTAAAAATGTTACTCACACTTTTAGGGAATCCATTTTCCTTATAAACCAGTTGGCATCAGAACTGATTAGAGACATGACCCTGACATATCAACCATCCAGTCACCTCTAATGTCTGCATGACACACTACAGGCAGTGTTTACTTTTTCCCTCTTTACACAGCCTCATATATCAAAAGGTTATGGTTCTAATGTCACGCATCTCTCACCATTATACTTGGCCTGTGGAAGACATATTTTTACTTTGTAACAAAGATGTGCTCTTTACTATGACTACAGACCACTGATATTCCACAAACTGATGGTCTGGAACCTATTTTATTCTACATGAAGTTAACTGGCTGGTCACTAGCTGATATTGTGTACAGCGCTCTTGTCTCCTTGCATCATGTGACTAGACTAGCTCTGACAAAAGTGCACTAGTGGTGGATCTAATATATTGTATTACCTTACATATATATACACACACACATACAAACAAATCTAAAATGTTTTATTTTTATATTTTTTCTCATTTCTGTTGTAGTTATTTTAATTTAGCATGGCTCAGAAAACTGGAATGCCAAAAAAAAAAAAAAAATCTGGTGAAAAATAACTGATTCTATGACTCAGAATCTGGCCAAAATCTTATCAGTGACAATATGAAATCAATGTTAGTAAAAACAGATACCCTGTCTTCAATGGCTAGTAAAATAGGACTTGAAACTAGGATAAAACAAAAATAACGAAGGTTCTCATTAACGACGAAGGACAAATATACGTAGAAGGAACAGCTTTTGAAGAAGTAAACCATTCTGCATATCTTGGCAGCTATATAGATGACAATGGTGACACCAGAAAAGAAGTTAGAATTTGAACTGTCAAAGCAGCATTGACCTTCAAGAATCTTGAGAACATCTCTCTCTCTCTCTCTCTGAACCTTAAGTGCCCAGGGCACATGGGGCTTCCGCAAGGGTTTTCCACAAATGCCTGTCCTTCGTCTTTTTTTCTGCTCTTGTCCAGGTGAGCCCTCTATTGCTCAACATCCTTTCTGTTGTTCTTCTCCATGTCTCTTTTGGTCTACCCTTACTTCTGCTCCCCTGTGGTGTCCATCTTAGTGCTATTTTGGGTAGTGAGTTGTCAGTCATTCTGAGCACATGTCCCAACCATCGCCATCGTCTTTCCTCAATAATTGTTGTCAGTGGTTTCATCTGCATTTCTGCTAACTTGAGAACATATGGCAATCAAAAGTTATAAGCAAAAAAACCAAGTTAAGATTATTCAATTCAAATGTAATATCAACCCTCATTTATGCATGTGAAAGCTGGAAAACAACTAAAGAAATAGACAAGAAATTAAGACTCTTTCGAAACAAATGCCTAAGGAAAATAATCTGTATAAAATGGAATGAATTCAAGAACAACGCAGAGATCAGACAGATGAGCAAACAACAACCTGTCTCATGTTTGATCAGGAAAAGGAGATAGACATATGTCGGTCATATGATGAGAAGAAACAATCAGAGAATCCCCAAACAAGCTATCAAATGGAACACAGCAGGCCAAAGAAAAAGAGGTCAACCACATGAAACTCTAAAGAGGACATTGTTAAAATAAGCCAATTCAGTGGGCATAACATCCCTTGATGAGACTGAAAAACTTGCAGAAGACAGGACATCTTGGCGAACTACCATGCGGGCCTATGTGACGTTTAACGGCACAGGAAGGATGTAAGATGTAAGTCTTGGAAGGGTATATAATGAGAAAAAGAAAGCGAAGAAGACCACAGCAAAGATGGCTGCAAGACATCAATGATGATCTGCAAATGGAATCATCAGCAGCAAGGCATCTTACTTACAACTGAGAGGCCTACAGGACAGCTATTAGGGAGGCAAAGTTCCACAAGGGACATGCAAATGACTGACTGCAGACTGTAAGTTTTATTTTTATTATTACTTTTTACATGAACAGGAATGAGCTGTAAGAAAGCAAAATAAGGTGGTTTATCTACAAACTTTATAGGCAAACCACTTTGATGGTAAGAATGAGCTATACAATAAAAGGGCAAAAATTCACAACTGTTATATTTTACATCTAAAAAAAATGTCTTGTCTCATCTTGTGTCTCCCTGAAAATGCATGCCGGTGCTCCTTGCAGCCAATGCTATGAACGTGCTAGGGCACAGCACCATGTTGGCTTGGGAGCAGGCTATGACAGATATTTTTTCAGTCCCTGAATGCAGCTAAAAAGGGGGGGGGGGGGGTGTGTGTATGTGTGTGTGCAATACTTCAGCAGTCTCCACTACCAAGGGGACCATGATGATCCTAACCCTGTTAGCCAGGCTAGGCCTGTTACTGGGGGTACCAATGGAGAGGAGGGACAAGGTTTTGGTCAGCTATGGTTCGTCAACCTTGATGTCAGCATATCAGCAAAGGCCCACTGGTTGGCAAAACGGACAGCAACTTCACTCTTGATGATAATAAAAAATGATACATTTCACAGAAAGCAAAAGTGTATATAACAAACAGCAAATATACTTCCTATACTAAAAACAAATTTTCTACTGCTAAATCATAAATCAACTGAAAACAGTGTAAATAATCTTGATTTTTATTTTCACTGAACAATTTTATTTCTTATTCTAGCATTCTAGTGAGATTATCTTAAACCTTAATTAATACACATGTGTGCATGATGGTCATTATTTTTCAGCAAATCAGGCAAGTTATTTGTGGATTTTTTTTTTCATTTCTGTTTCACAAAATTATATCACAACTATATTTAGGAGAAAAAAAAAATTCCACTTTCTCACAACACACTGGATTATATTAGTATAATTTTCTTAACTTGACAGATAAAATAACACTTTTATATTATTTGAATTCACTACTACTCTATATCATTTTATAGCACTTAAAAAATTCACATACAAGTGTACCCAAAATCGCTGTTAATTCTGACACCATAAAAAAAACAACTTCAAAGCTAAGCTAAATATAGAGATGATATACGGGTATATGGATGACATATTCAATAAGTATAAATGCTAATCTGCTCAAAAGTACATTCTTTTCCCGAAGTTTACAACCATTAGCCGAGCAGTGAATCAGAACTCGCGAGCAATTCCAGCATGTGAACTATACTACGCCGTTAGAAACAGCTGACGCTTTTTGACCTTATGAAAATGGCTCCTCTCTCCTCACAACCGACGACCAAGCCTCTCCAGCGAAATGGGGGGGCCTAGGACAGAAGTGTGGCACAACATACCTTCGCAACGCAGCACCAGCTGCCGCTAGGAAGTGGACAATCATACTTCTAACATTGCTAGGTTGTTTTAAATAAAAACTTACCGCCTGCCAATTCAAACTGTAATTAACCGTATCAACTTACTACTTTGAAACTTAACGTGAAGAGGTTACCAACACTGGCAGCCGGAAATTAAAACCAGCTAAACTAGTTTTCATTACAACATAGATTAAGAATAAAATATGAGATTTGCTTTAAAACAGGCCATAATGTTACAATAATTACACCAAATCAGCTGTTATAATGGTTTCCTCTTTATTTTCCACAGAACAAGATTCCATAACACCCGTCTATGCTACGGATTGGTATTACTGACGATAACGTCTGCTGCGAGGGTGAATCAACTTCCTTCGAACTAAAACCTGGTTTGGATTTTGAAATGTCACAATGTTTCATCAACATAATCCTGTTCCATCTCCACATCAAATGTAAAACTAACGCTATAATCAGTGGGGGATTTAAACAGACTTAAATTGGTCGCTTAGTATCAAACTGTACTCGGTGTCACCAGTTTGTTTTTAGAAGTTCTTCCGGTTAATTAACAGCGGATTTTTTTTCTTTTATCTTTCCTGAACATTCGCAAGTACTGTGTTATTTACGTTTTTCAACGACCAAACTGCAATTGCAAGTTTAAAAAAGACTCGAATCCACTTTTCATCCAGTTCCTTGTTCAGCTGTGCTTTTTATTCCAGTCGAATAAGCGTGGAGTTTCTCCTGGGATAAGGATGAATCATAAATACATATTTTAATTAACAGACTCAGAAATAAACGGTATTTTTCAGAGAATTTTGTGGTCTCATTTCCTGCATATTGTTTGCTACGTGTAGCTATTGGAAGCAGATTTTGCCTGCTATCAGAAATGAAATAAATTTGTAATGTAGCAGGTCAAAGTCTTATCCTGCATCCGCGCAGTACTTTCATAACAGGTTGTTGTCATAATATAGTCTGGTAAGTGAAGTCTTCTTCTTCTTCTTCTTCGTTTGCTTCTACCACCAAGACCGCACTGTGATCCTACTGAATTTACGCCTGTGGTCCTCGTTAAGTCCCGTGGTCTCCTGTGTGGAGAGGTTCAGAGTATCGCAGGGCTTTAGCATGTATTCTTGGTGGGTCTCAGAAGCGGGATTGCGTGACACCGTGGTTGTCGTTGCACCAGTTTAGTCTAGAGTTGAACTTTCTCACCGGAAGACCTCGACGTGTTTTGGATATGAGTATATCCCCACCGGGTGAGAGGTGGTAGCCCACACATGCCAGAGTTGGACTTTCTCATCGGAAAACCCCGGCGTGTTTTGGATATGAGTATATCCCCGCCGGGTGAGAGGTGGTAGGTCACACATGCCAGAGTTGGACTTTCTCATCGAAAAACCTCGACGAGTTTTGAGATACCCGTGTATCACCACCGAGTGAGAGGTGGTTGCCCATCCAGTCCAGTGTTGGACTTTCTCACCGGAAAACCTCAGCGTGATTAGGATACGCAAACATCCCCGCCGGGTGAGAGGTGGTTGCCTATCTAGACTACCCTGGTCCAGTGTCTCCGACTTCAGCATTTTGTGGTCGTGGCCGCTACCCTTCCTAGTTGTGACCAGGATGGAGCTTTTGTCCAGGAGGACGAATCCTCGGCACTAGTGACTTCCACCCCTGGGTTGCGCCGGTTTAGGCATATTATCCTAGTATGGGCGTGTTTGGGATGTGACCGACCTCTAGAGCGGAGGTACCATGACATGAGTAGTCATCAAGTTTCACCCCTGGTGTGAGCCGGTTTAGGCATATTTCATCAGTATGGGTGTATACCAGGCGTGACGACCTCTAGAGCGGAGGTGGCGTGACTTGCCTAGCCATCAAGTTTCACCCCTGGTGTATGCCGGTTTAGGCATATTTCACCAGTGTAAGTGTATTTCGGACGCGGCCGGCCTCTAGAGCAGAGGCGCCGTGGTATGTGTGGCTCTCGCAGCGATACTATTGGACATACCGATTAAACTTCACTTTATCCTTTCCTTCACCTTTTCACATCGGCGCCACACAGCAACCTCTATTTCTTTTCCTCATTTTCTTCCTTGACCGGGAGGAGCTTCACTCCACGCGCGGCATTCGAAGAGTCTCACCAGCAGTGTCTTAACCTCTGGGTTAATCCAGTTCAGGCATTTTACCCGATATGAGTGCACTTAGGACATGGCTGACCTCCAGACCAGAGGTGCCGTGATTTGATTGTTTGCTTCGCTTTACCTTTTCTACCACCTTTTCCGCAGTAGTGCCGCTCGGCAACCCCATTTGCACCTTTCTTCATTGGCCGGGAGGAGCACCGCTCCACCCACGTCTGCTGAAGAATCTCGCCAGCAGCGGTAGATGAGCTACCAAACGTGCCACTCATCTACCCTAAGTGTCTGGTTTTCAGGCGCCAGATATTCGCCTTCGCCCCTTCTCCTGTCAGTTTAAACAGTTCTGCCACGGGAAGGCCAGGAGCTGGACTTGACTGCCAGAGGCTTTTTGAGACGCACGCCGTTGGAGCGGAGAGCGAATTCCCCACCCCACCTCCGGCAATAACAGTCCTTAGAACCGGTGAGTGAAGTAAAGATGGATATCCTCCAGACCGTAGCAGGACAACTGCTTTGTGTGCTGAAGTAACACACCCTCCCATAACACGTAGTATTATTTTGTGATATTTTTATGACAGTTTCATTGCCACAACATAATCTTTTGATTCATGGCACCAGTAAAATTGTGCAGCAACTATAGCAAATGTCATGTCCATTTGATATGTCCGAGACTCATGGGAGCTGTTGCTGTAAAGAGTCGGTAGAAATGTACCATCTGTGAAGAGGTCAAGCGTCAGACAGTAGAGAAATGGAGGACCCGCAGCCAGAAGCAGTTTTGGACAGAGTTAGATGTCTGGCCAAATGAATAGGAATCACAGTAGGAAGACAAACCTGTCAGCTGAGGTCGGATGTATTGGGTCGAAAGGTGCATTTAACTGCAAAACAACACAACCAGTGTCCTTCTAGAGGAGAATGAAGTCAGTGAAAATTATCTTCTATGAAGGAGTCAAGATTCAGACAGCAGAAAAACAGAGGACTCACAGCCAGAAGCAGTTTTGTGCGGTGTCAGATAGGAAGAACTGTTGATTTTTATGATCAGACACTAGGAAAAAACTAGAAGAAGTTGGGTTTGAAGGTTTGGGTAACAGCTCAACAGCTCTCAAGAACTGACATTCTTTGATGTAGCTTCTTATTTCCAGAATCATCTTGACAATTAATGAATGCATGCATTATCTCAAGTTTGTGGTTTGCCTTACTGTACACCAGAGTTACTATTTGCACATGTTTTTAATAAAGACTTAAACAGAAAGAAATACAACATTAATTTCTGTTTTTATTGATTGATTCTTCCTATCACCTTGGCTGGCGATTGGTCAAACAATCACCGCCCAGTATGTCCTGTAGTATCTTGCAGGGCAGCAACACATTCTCTCCACCTCCAACAATCTGTGGCCAGCTTTAGTCTCCATTTGTCCTGCATGCTACTCATTTCCACTTCTACAGTTCTCCACCAGGTAGCCTTTGGTCGGCATCTCTTTCTTTTCTCCTCGGGTGTCCATCTCATGGCTGTTTTAACGATGTTGCTGAGGTCTCTTCGAAGCAAATGACTAATCCATTTCCAGCTGCTTTTATTTTACTGTTATGGCATGTATATCTTCTAGTTCACACTGGGAAGTAGATCTCTATTATTTAATGTCTGTGGCCAGCAAATATTTAAAATCTTTATAAGGCAGGCTGTATGGAATGAGGATAATTTGCTCATTTCCATTTCATTTGCTCTCCAGTTTTCTGCTCCATAACATATATGAAACACAGCTTTGGTACAGCTTTATTCTGGTTCTAGTACTCTACTGGGAGAACTTTCCAGATGTTTCTAAGATTAATGAAAGCTGTTCTCTCTTTATTCATTCTACTTTTGTTGTGGTCTTTTATTTGCTCCTCCGTCTGGTGTCAGTAGGCTGCCAAGGTACGAGAAGGTGTGTGTTACTGTTTGGTTTTGGTCATTAATTTTAATTGCCATTCAGTTTACTACGCTTACTTTAATTATTTCTGACGTCTTTATATTTATGTTCAGTCCTACGTGTCTGCTGATTGTAATATCTAGATTGGTTGTTGTCATCTGTACGTGGTGGTGAGTATGTATTGTGAGTGTTAAATCGTCTGCATAATCCTAATCTTCGAGCACGGAGAGCACTGTCTCTGCTGGTTTGAGCATTGTTCTACGGATCGCCTGCTACATCTAAATCCTGCTTGCTCATGTCTCAGCTTTTGTTTCAATGCTGTTGAGATTCTGTTGATTTTTTTTTTCTAATATTTTCCTTGGAGAAGAGAGGAGGGTAACTCCTTTCTAGTTGCTATGGTCTGTAAGGTCACTCTTTTTTGTGTGTTTTTGGGTGGGGGGTATTTTAATTATAATTTTCCTGTTCTGTTCTGCGGGAATTGTTGTAGTTTGCCATATTTCTTTAAAGAAAGTTCTGCGCTCAAGTTGTCCTGAGCTGGAGCTTTCCCAGTTTTTAGTTTTTTAATTGCGCAAAGATTTCTCTAGGTACCCCGTCTTCACCGGCTAGCAAAATAGGACTTGAAAGTAACAAGGAAACAAACAATATTGAAACTTCCCATTAATCATGAAGGAAAAATATACGTAGAAGGGACAGCTGTTGAAGAAGTAAACAAATTTGCATACATCGGCAGCTACATAGACCAGGATAGTGACACCAGGAAGGAGGTTAGAATTAGAAGTGCAAAAGTAACATTGACCTATAAGAATCTTGAGAACATGGCACTCTAAAGTTATAAGCACAAAAACCAAGTTAAGATTATTCAATTCAAATGTTAATATCCACCCTCATTTATGCATATGAGTGCTGGAAAACAACTAAAGAAATAAACAAACAAAAATGGACTTTTTGAAAACAAATACCAAAAGAAAATACTCGGTATAAAGTGGAACGAATTTAAGAACAACACAGAGATAAGGCAGATGAGTGAACAACAACCTGTTTCATGGGTGATCAGAAAAAAGAGATGGACATATATGGGGCATGTGATGAGAAGAAACAATCAAGAGAATAAAAAAAAAAGACCTATGAAATGAAACACGACAGGTCAAAGAAGAGGTCGACCATGTGAAACTCTAAAGATGACATTGTTAAGAGAAGCTAAATTAGCAGGCATAAAATCCCTCGACGAGGTTGAAAAACTCGCCGAAAACAAGAAAAATTGGCGAACTACCATGCAAGCCAAAAGTGATGTTTAACGGCACGGGAAGGACTAAGATATACCATGTAACGATTTCTTGACTAGGTGTCAGTCAGTCATATGCATGTCCCTTGCGGAACTTTGCATCCCTAACTTTCTCCTGTTGGTTTCTCGGTTGTAAGCAAGATGGCCTGCTGCTGATGCATCCATTTGTAGATTATCAACGATTACTAGTCTTACATGAACATTAAACTTTATACTATAACACATTTTATTATAAAAGTCTTTACACATTTTAATCAATTTCAGTTTAATCAATTTTACAAGAAAGTGTACTAGAAAGGAAATGAGCAATAAAAGTGAATGATCTAATTGATAGCATGGAAGACAAAAGCAGTGACGAATGACCGCTCTTGTATTTTGGCATAGAGCGTAAACATGATAATGTGAAATCAAAATGTATATCTCAGAAGTTAATAGTAGAAAACAAAAAGAAAGGTATTTGTCAGATAGTAAATCAATGTAGTATTTATGGTTGGCAGTGATAGACAGAGGACCATGATATTGAAATAGCCTCAAAATTATCGTTGGCAAAGTTTCTTTGGCGCGATGTACAACTTTAGCCTGTGTTATAGTGTTCAAAAAACGAAACGCAACGCTACTGTAGTCGTAATGGACACCAAATTTCAAACTTATATCAAAATTTTATTTTACGGAATTAATGTTTCAATTTTGGCATGAAGAAACTTTAAGACTTTAACAATGAAACGATGTTCATTAAATTTGGTTTGGACTTTTATTCTTTGCAACTGAGGCCTCCGTTTCAGTAAGGCGTATGGCCTCCTCTGGCCTGTATCAGAGAACGACATTTTGACAAGGATCCGATTACCCGTTGGATCTTTTGTTGTGGGATGGCTGCCCACTCTTCCCGCAATGCAAGAGACAACTGTTGGAGACTGGTTGGCGCCACGTCTCGCTAGCAGACTTGTCTGTTGAGTTCATCCCATAAGTGTTCTATTGGGTTCATGTCTGATGACATGGATGGCCACGGAATGGTCTGGATGTTGCTGTTAGCTATGAACTGGGTGGAGAGTTGTGCCACATGAGGTCGAGCGTTAACCTGCTCAAAGACTGACCCTCGTGCAGCCAGAAGTGGAAAGATGTGATGACGAAGAATTTCAGTGACGTATCGTTGGACATTCAGGCGTCATTCAATTTGCATCAGGTCACTTCTTCCCATGAAATTAATCGTCCCCCACACCAGTACACTTCCACCACCATGTGGAGGAGCATCATCCACGCAGTTTTGGGCGTAGCACTCATGGACTCTGCAGTAAACTCTTTTCCGTCTATCGTGTCGCTGGAGCAGAAAGAATGATCCATCGCTAAACCAAACCCTTCTCCAATCATTCGCAACGGTCCATTGACGATGCTGGTTCGCCCACTTCAGTCGGTTCTGGCGATGCCGGTCGGTAAGAACAGGACCTCTGTAGGGTCTTCTAGCCCAAAGACCAGCGTCGTACAGCCGGTTCCTGACCGTTTGATCTGAAATTCGACGAGCTGTTGTCATTGACTGGACTGTTGAGGACACAGACGCAAATCGATTCCTGAGGTGACGCAGCCGTATGAAGCGGTCTTCGGCAGGAGTTGTGACTATGGGTCTTCCACTGCGCGGTCGGTCTGCAACTGAGCCAGTTTCTTGAAATCGTCTCCAAAGGCAACTAATGGTGCTTCTAACCACATTAAATTGTCTGGCCACTACACTTTGTAACTGTCCGGTCTGTAAACGTCCAATGATGATGAGTCGTTGTTCTGTAGTGAGATGAGCCATACTTGTGCATTGAATTTTCAAATGAATTGATTCGAGGAACGCCACTCTTTTATAGGTATTCAATAACATGGTCAGTGAGTTTTGTGTTCAGTAAGTTTCACGGGATTCTCGTGAACCTGTCATGAGTTATTGTCAAAAATGCTGTTTTGATTGTGTCGCTTTTCTGTGCTCATGACTCATCTGCTGGTAGAATCAGGTCAGCACGTGAAGTTGATGTCCAAGTGAACGTTTCAGGCACTTTTCTCTAGTCTGATCAGCAAACTTCAGTTTAAATCGCAACATCGTATTTGTTGCGTTTCGTTTTTTTTTTTTTACAGTATATATAATCTATAGCCCAGATTTTATTACCCTGGCAATACAAACATTGCTTGCTATAATTCTGGCCACAAATGCAAATCCAGGTTTGGTAAATCATTCTTCAGAGGAACTGTTCAACAAGAAAATGTTTGACGAAAAAAAAAGGCCAACAACATCGACATATGCCTCCTTCAAAACTGTCTTCTTTCATCAGAAGTGTCAATACTGGTTAAGATGCTGATATATTTATTGGCTGTGAGCACTACCACTCTGTTTAGGTATATAATCATCCGTCATCGTGTGAAGTTTTAAATAACCATCTGTCAGCGGATGAATTTTTTCATCAGAATCTAGATTAAATTCAAGAGCTCTCTTGCTGTCAATCACAACAAGCTCGATTTCTACTTCCCCTTCTTTGGCCCAATCCATTTCTGTGGCTGTACCAACGACCAGGTAAAACAGCAAACACACCAGACTTATTCCAACAGAGCAGAAGAAAGCTGACTGCCATTGCTCACGAGTTTTCTGAAATATAATAGAAAATAAGCAGCAGCAGCGAGATAGCATATTGCCCTACATGTACTGTAGAGCTCCTATGGAGTTGTCTGTAGTGTATTATCGTTTATGTAAATGAGAAGATGCAGAGTGTTGCACTAAACAGTGGTCATAATAAGAAGGCGTACATTCCTCGCTCTCATCATTTCAGTCAGTCTGGAAATAAACGGGTACCTGACACCTATATTGGAGATCAAGATGCTTACGGGACAGTAGTTGGCGATCTATAGCTGAGCAAACCTATAGTTGACCTAGATCTTGTTTCATCTTTCAGTTGGCACACACAGAATCATTGCCTAGTTTGGATAATGACAGGGATCTCTATGGCCCCCCCTCCCCCCGGTGGTGGAGCCTGTTTAAGAAGCATTGCACCATTTCCTTCTGTCTTTTTAAAGCTCTGCTCTTGATCAGCGAAATAAGTTTTCGTTAAGCCATTCTCCAACCGATAAGCTGCTTGTATTTCATCTTTGACTGCTTTGACAGGGTAGAACATCCAGCATACAGTTTCAGTGAGATCGCTCCCCCCCCCCCCCAAAAAAAAAACAATAACAGAGGCAACATTTAACTATCCTTTAGTACCAGCATGGAATAACAGTAGAAGAAGTATAATCAGGAACATACAACGGTGTTCAAAGAAGCCAAACCAAAGGAAGTTTCTGGTATCTTCAAGAAATAACTACATTAAAGTCACCAACCGTCCTGTATTTTAAAGATTTGTCACGGGGAATCGTTTTACTTTGGTTGGGACACCAAAATAATTCCCTATTTTAAAACACACATGTCCCATATTGTTCCATATTCTCATCTTTGCTTGAAGCATGTTCGGAAATACCCAGAATTTTTTTTAAAAATTGCCCTAGTTTTGTCCTAGTCTTGTGAATTTATATTTTATCTTCTCTCTCTATTTATTCGTCCCATATGTTTTTGTATGATTAAGGCTCACACCGAAACGTCACAACTGTGTTCTCGTTAAATAATAAAGCTGTTCCTACGTTTTTTTCTTCTAGTTTATACACTTTGGTATCACAGCTATACTGCAGTGGCTCCGTGTATAGTTTTATACTCACACACCAATCATTGTTGTGTTCTAGTGGAAATGTTGCAATTCTGCTATTTTAAAGAAGATTCAATCAGTAGAGACATACACCAAGTAGACCTAACTGTCATATTTGTAAGTAAACCTAGCAAGACAGTGGAGTTTATTAGCACTCTGTACTCTCATGGCTAGACAGTTGGTCTACCGAAGTCCAGGGTTCAAATCCCAGGTCTTGTCATTTTTCTTTATTTCACGCCTGAAAGTGCATTTTCAATGATTTTTCGAGGTCTAATAATAGATTACTGTGCTCGATTCCCATACCCTCTTTATTTGGCTTAAATACTTCCATCATTTGGTTCCCACATCTCCTGCGTTTGGTTTCCAAACTTCCATCATTTGATAACCATGCCTCCATAATTTGTAAGTACTCTTAGCTAAGAGGCTCTGATTTAGACAGCGGTTGTAAAAAGATAGATTAATCACCTCAGTGGTGTTAGTTCCAGCCATCAGAAAGTGAAAACGAATAGATTAATTACCTCAGTCGCGTTACTTAAAGCCTTCAGAAAGTTAAAACGGACAGATTAATCACCTCAGCGGTGTTAGTTACAGCCTTCAAAAATTGAAAACGAATAGATTAATCACCTCAGTGGTGTTAGTTACAGCCTTTAGAAAGTGGAAACGAACAGATAAATCACCTCAGTGGTATTAGTTACAGTCTTTAGAAAGTGAAAACGAACAGATAAATCACCTCAGTGGTATTAGTTACAGCCTTTAGAAAGTGGAAACGAACAGATAAATCACCTCAGTGGTATTAGTTACAGCCTTTAGAAAGTGGAAACGAACAGATAAATCACCTCAGTGGTATTAGTTACAGCCTTTAGAAAGTGGAAACGAACAGATAAATCACCTCAGTGGTATTAGTTACAGCCTTTAGAAAGTGGAAACGAACAGATAAATCACCTCAGTGGTATTAGTTACAGTCTTTAGAAAGTGAAAACGAACAGACTAATTACCTCAGTGGTGTTAGTTACAGCCTTCAGAAAGTGGAAACGAACAGATTAATTACCTCAGTGGTGTTAGTTACAGCCTTCAGAAAGTGAAAACGAATAGATTAATCACCTCAGTGGTGTTAGTTACAGCTTTCAGAAAGTGAAAACGAACAAAGCAGTACTTACATCGATAGTTAGGGCAGCAACCACATACGGTGAGATGATGCCTGATCCTACAGAAACTGTGTTGGAGATGCTAAAAATAGCTGTGGCATATCTCGGGGCAATGTCGTAAGGGTTAATTAGATAACCCTGAAAGAAATAGTAGTATTAGTAATAGTAGTAGTAGTAGTAGTAGTAGCAGTAATAGTAGTAGTAGTAATAGTAGTAGTAGTAGTAGTAGTAGTAGTAATAGTAGTAGTAGTAGTAGTAGTAATAGTAGTAGTAGTAGTAGTAGTAATAGTAGTAGTAGTAGTAGTAGTAGTAGTAGTAGCAGTAGCAGTAATTGTAGTAGTAGAAGTAATTGTTGTTATTGTAGTAACAGTGGTATTAAATGTAGTGGTAGTTGTAGTAGTAGAAGTAATTGTTGTTATTGTAGTAGTAGTATTAGTTGTGGTGGTGATGGTGGTAGTAATAGTGATAGTAGTAGTAGTAGTAGTAGTAGTAGTAGTAGTAGTAGTAGTAACAATAGAAATTGTGATAGTATTAGTAGTCATTATTGTAGTAGTTGTGGTGGTAGAAGTAATTGTTGCTAGTAATTGTGATAGTAGCTATTGTCATAGTAGTAGTAGTAGTAGTGTAGCTATTGTGATAGCACTAGTAGCTGTTGCTACTGTAGTTGCAGTAGTAATTGTGGTGGAAGAAGTAGGTATTCCTATTATATTAGTTGTAATAGTAGTATTATAATAGTAATTGTGATAGTACTAGTAATTGTTGCTAATGTAGATACAGTAGTAGTAGTAGCAGCAGCAGCAGCAGCAGCAGCAGCAGCAGCAGCAGCAGTAGTAGTAGTAGTAGTAGTAGTAGTAGTAGTAGTAACTTAACGAGGAGACGACATTTGTATATTGTAAAAAGAAATGAAAAGACTATTCACTGAAAAAAAACACATGTTAAAAGTACAGATTAACTGTATCGATTCAAGAAATGGATTGTTACAAAATGGAGAAAAAAAGTGTAAAGAAGAAGTAATGGGACTTTATAATCAGACAAAATGTAACCATGGTGACGTTTCTTATTCTTTGGAACGAGAATTCACTATGGTGACTTTTCTTAATTCATGTCATTAGAACTTATTATGGTGACTTCTCTAAATTCATTAGAATTCACTATGGTGACTTTTCTAAATTCATTAGAATTCACTATGATGACTTTTCTAAATTCATTAGAATGAGACTTCACTATGGTGACTTTTTTTTTAATTCTGTGACTTCTAAATTCATTTGTTTGACTTTCCTAAATTCATTTGAATGAGAATTCACCATGGTGACTTTTCTTAATTCATGCAGTGAGAACTTATTATGGTGTCTTCTATATTCATTAGAATTCACTATGGTGACTTTTCAAAATTCATTGTAATGAAAATTCACTATGGTGACTTCTAAATTCATTATAATTCACTATAGTGACCTTTCTAAATTCATTAGAATGAGAATTCATTGTGGTGACTTAATTCATCAGACGTGGAGTTCACTAATATAAATGTTAACATTTTCTGTTCTTCTTTTTAGCTAAAAGTTCTTGGTGATCTAAATGTAAAGCTCTTTCCTTACTCAGAAGAAGCAGCTAGCAAAATATGGTACAAGCCATGTAACAGTGGTTCTCAATATTTTTAAAGCCGGGGTTCTGTGAAGATAATAATATTCCCCGCATCCTTCTACACTACCCTTCCTTATCTCCCCTTTTCGCCCGGATTCCCTAAGACCAGCTGGTATGAAATCAAAAAAAAATTTTAACACATCCCATGTTTTCACATAATCTTGATTTGCTACACATTTCTCTTTTAATGACTGATAGTAGAAGTGTTCTTTGGTTCTCTGATTATAACACCTCGAGGTTTCACAAAATTACAATATATGCTAGACCACGCAGATCAGCAAACACAGATCAGATGACCAGATTTTGGGAACCACTGCTATTTAAAAAAAAAACGCACATCAGCAGTAGATATACCTGCAAGTTGGTTCCTGAAATCCCCAGAGCTAGTGCCATTAGGAAAACCACTGTCAGAGCTTGGCTACAGTCCAGGAAAGAGATGATGATGTAGAGTGTACACGGGATGACATCCCCTGCAGACAAAGACCAGCAAGATTCTGTGTGTTTGGATCTTAAAGAAAAACAGACTGAGATTACTTAGCAATTAGTGTATGAACTATTCTTGACACGTTTTGTAGGTCAGCAGCACGAGGTACTGTTCTTAGTACACAGGGTGAAAACAACCAGGTTTGTGCGCAGTAAACTGTTCTAGCCAAGTATTGTTCTTGGCCGGATGTGACGTGAAAACGAATGAAAGCAAGCCGGAGAAGCCAACCTCTTCTGGAAAGATGGCATAAGATGATGATGTATAGTTAACCCCGAAGTTATTCGTCTTTAGTCTCCTTGGAATTGCGGGCTGGTGTTCTCTGCAGTCTATGCCGTGGAGGTGATGAGGCACATCATAGTGTCGGGTTGGGAGCAGACTGTGGTGGCTTTTTTTCAACTAAAAAGCAGGGAGTGTGGAATATTCTTTACCAGACTCGACCCCCTTGGAGACTGTGGCCATTCCTGCCCCGTTAGTCAGACAAGGCCATTACTGAGGGCATCAACGGAGAGATAGGATAAGGTCTTGGTCAGATATGGTTCATCAATTCTGACACCAGCATGTCATCAGTGGTTAGCCAACTATGACAACGGAATGTCATCAGTGGTTTGGAAACTATGACACCGACATGTCGTCAGTGGTTAGGCAACTATGACAACGGCATGTCATCAGTGGTTAGGCAACTATGACAACGGCATGTCATCAGTGGTTAGGCAACCCTGAGGCTAGATTGTCAGTTATGAGTCGGTGATTGCCAAAATATACAGCGTCTGCTCCCCCCTCCCCTCCCCCCTCCGCCCAAACCTCCGAAAGTAGATTCATGTTACTCTCCTCTTCCTCTCACGTGTAACGTGCTTTGTATACATTTACTTATTTATTTTCCAGGCTATTTTTCCCGTTCATCTTTTGCCCTATAACTTTATATTCTGTCTGTTTTGCCAGTCCCAGCGACTCACAACTGACATGTTAGCACCAGAGATGACGAAGACCCTGTCTCACCTCTCCTTTGGTACCCTTTACCCCCCCCCCCCCCCTCACCCCAAGTAAAATGCCAGCGTGCCTAACGAGGAAGGTGTCGCCACAGTCACCATGGTGGTGGAGTCTGCTGAAGAAGTATTGCATTACCCGATCCAAAGCCGACACGATGCTCTGCTGTAACATCCTCCCCACATCAGCTGCAAACAACACTAGCTTGCAGTTCCAGGGAGACTGAAGAAGAAGAAGAAGAAGAAGAAGTACAATTTAAAAAATTGGCTTAAATATAAACATATTTTAAAAAATTGAATACATATTGCTGTCTACAACAGATTTTAGTTTCTGAAAAACATGGATAGGAAAAGATTGGGTAGAACTCACCAACAATGGCAGACAACTTCCTCATGTAGTTTACCGATAGTAGTTTTCTGGATAATATAACTTTGGCCACGTAACTCCATAAGTTGGTGAACACATACAAGGAAATGTATGGCAACATGACATAAAAGCCATTCTGCGGAAGCAAGTTTTAAGAACCGGCAGACATAAATTGTCATACACATACGAAACTAAATTGTAAGTCTATTCTGAACATTTTGGTTCACTGTTAATGCAGCGGTTATCAAAATGGTGATCGCTTGTGGGCAAGATAACAGGTCTTCTGTTTTTATCGCAACGTCTTTAAAGTACCTGTAACATTCTTCTTCGTGTCTATGTTGTTGTTGTTGTTGGTCTTGTTGTTCGTCACACTGTTGCTATTCAAGGGTGTTGTTATTGGTAGTGTTGCTGTTGTCATTGTTTTTGTTGTTGTTGGTGGTGGTGGTGGTCTTCTTGTTGTTATTCTTGTTCTTGATGCTTTTGTTATTTTTGCTTTTGTTGTTGCTGTTGCTATTCTTGTTGCTTTTGTTCCACTACTTGTTTTTGTTGTTCATCTTCTCAGACACCTTATGAGAAGTTGAAATACCTAACGCAACAAGCAACACATTACAGCGTATCACCATTCTCGTCTTGTTCTATCTTCCGACATTCTAAGTAAAGATTTTGTGCAGCCTAAACGGCCACACAAAACATAAACTTATCTAAATGGCCACACAAAACATAAACTTATCTAAATGGCCACACAAAACATAAACTTATCTAAATGGCCACACAAAACATAAACTTACCTAAATAGCCACACAAAATATAAACTTACCTAAATGGCGCCGCACAAAACATGAACTTGTCTAAATGGCCAAACTAAATGTGACTTGCCTAAACGGCCACACAAAACATAAACTTACCTAAAAGGCCACGCTAAACATAAACTTACTGACTTGATATCAGTCTGAGTGTGATAAACATAAACGTAATTGCGGAATGTAAACTTTTGAGTACAGCAGTTATTAATGGACGTACTGATTGAATGTCAAACTTGAGAACTTCTTTCATATACTGCGGGAGAACAGTCAGCAACATGAAGAAGGGCCAGTTGTAGGCCATCTGCGCCGCGATGACTCCCCAAACAGGCAGAGATGTGCAGATCTTCAGCCAAGGTATTGGGCCCTATGATAAAATGAAGAAATATTATGTACTAATATAGGCATTATACACGTGTATAACGTAGTCTTTTAAATGTATTTTGCAGCACATTTCTGACTTTTTGGACAGCATTTTCTAGCCGCTAGTACACAAACTACCGTCTTATTTGAAAGATATCAACTACGCCTTACCAATTTTTGATGCGATCACACTCTCTCAATACCACACCTATCACGTCTTTCTCCTTGATGTCTGCTCCCTATACACCTCTATCCCCAATAAGGATAGACTCATAGCACTCCGCTATTTTCTCGGCAAAGATTCTCACCCCACCATCAACACTGACACCATAATCAGACTTACACAGCTAGTACTAAACCTAAATTCTTTCGAATTCAACGGCGAATACTTTGAGCAAATCAGTGGTGTTGCCATGGGAACGAAAATGGGTTCCAGTTTTGCATGTCTATTTATGGGCTTTCTGGAAGTCAAATTATGGGAAACCTATACTGTCAGACTTCCAGAATTCTATAAAAGGTACATCGATGATGGCACTGGAGTCACCAGTATGCCACAGGAAGAGCTAAATAATTTACTGAATTCGCCAACTCACTTAATAATAACATAAAATTCATTGATGAAATTTCTGACAAGTCTGTCAACCTTTTAGATATTAAAATTTCTATTGTTATAAATAGGTTGTCACCTCTGTATTTTACACGCCCAGCGACAGTCACACCTATTTACTTTACACCTCCTCCCATCCCAAACTCCCAACTCCTCCGTCTTCGCCGCATATGTCAGGATAATTTAGACTTTATAGATCAATCCAACAAGTTATTAGAATTTTTCAGTCATCGCCACTACCCAGAAAATGTCCTTCGTGAAGCCTTCAAACGTATCCAACTAGTGAGCCGCAAAGAAGCATTCAGAAAAAAGCCTGTTACTCCATCAGAGTTAAGTTAGTACTTCCTTTCCACCTGCATGGTCAGATGGTTAAGAAAATTCTTTATAGTCATCTGTTACTAATCCAGCTCGACGCCAACACTCGTGACATTTTCTCTGATCCACCCCTGTTGCCATACAAACGTGAGCCAAACCTTAAGGACATCCTCGTCCACAACCACTTGAAGCGGAGCCTTACATATGTTGGTAGCAAAAAATGTAACCGCCCCCGCTGCGTTACCTGCCCTGTAGTCTGGGAAACGAAAACGATCACCTTTCCCAAAACTATCATGAGGGATTCACATGCGAGTCCCGTAATGTGATATAGGAAATCGTATGCAAAAGATGCAGGATAACGTATATTTGTGAGACTGGCCTCGGATTAGGGGACCACATGCAGAATATCTGTACGATATCACCCAGCATGCTTTGAAACCAGTCTCAAATCATTTCAACGGTCCAAACCACAGAGCCAAATCTGATTTTCTGGTAACAGCCACCAAACAATGTTACGCAGATGACACAATCAGCCTAGCGCTTGAGAACCATTGCTACATTCAGGATTATGGGGCGCTGGAACCACACAGGTTAAACTCGCTATTCAACTACACCTAACATTCTCCTCTTCAACAATTATAATCACTTTCCACCAAGCTCCACTCCCTTCTCACTTGTTACACATAGTCCAGAACCTCATCACAGCATCACATTACAACCCCTTTACCCCAACTATAATCACATAGTTCACCTTCTCCTGGCTGGGTTAACATTGTATCACTCTCTTTCCCCTCCACTGTTTCGACACCCACCACTCCCAGTTACGACCCACCGAACACGCATCATAGGTCTCCATTTAAAGTCTATACGCTCTACCATGCCCATTTCTGACACACAGCGTCGGGAAGCCACATCTTCTTACAAGTTACAGCTAAGTGCTCTATTCATTATTAATTTTTTTTTTTAATATAACATTCATGTGAATCTATACTTTATCTCTTCTCTCTATTTCTTCGTCCTGTATGTTTTTGTATGATTAAGGCTCACGCCGAAACGTCACAACTTTGTAATCGTTAAGTAACAAAGCTGCTCCTACTTTTTGAGATTTATGACAGGACACAGCCTGACTGAGTGCACTATCAAGTCGAGGGAGCGAGGGAAATGGAGATTCATTACCGCCAACCTTGTTCTGGAGAAGGCACATGATGATAATGATGATGATGATGATGATGATGATAATGATGGTGATGATTTTCTTCCTGGTTGCAAGATTGTAACAACCATTAATTGTAGCTGCGATTCTCAGATTTTAACATGATTGTAGGATTGCAATGTGACCGGTATATGTGACTCTAAAACGGGAATGAGGCTGCCTTATTTTTGTTTGGTTTTGTCCATGAGGGGGGAAGCGGAGAAGTGGTTAGTGTACTTCTCATGGCGAAGGTCGTGGGTTCGAATCCGGCCGGAGGCATCTCAGTCACCTAGCTGTAGAAATGGGTAGCCGACGTCTTCTGGTGTTGGGGAAGGAAAGGCAGCCAGGCATGATACTGACCAAATCACCCTCTAGTGTGCTGACAGGTCAAGGAAAATATGACCACTAACACCATATCCCTATGTGCCTCTTAGTCATGACAAGATTACCTTTACTGCAGCGGCTTTGTGTAAATATTATTATATTCAATTATACATACATACATATATATATATATATATATATATATATATATATATATATGTACACATATATCATCATCATCAATCATCATCATCATCATTATCATCATCATCATCATCAGGTGCCGTGCCGACTGGCGTTGGCTATTATGCTTCTCCAGAGTACACGATCCTTCATGCAGGCCATCAGTTCAGTTGGTGATCTCCTCTCACACCATCCCTTTAGACTATCCAGTATCATTTCTCTTGGTCTTCCTCTTGATCTTCTTCCTTCTATTTTTCCTGTTGTTATAATATTTTCAATGCCCCCTCTTCTCATTGCATGTCCAGTGAAAGTACATTGTCTCTCTCTTATCTTTTTGACAAGATTTTTTTGTCTCTCCAGCTCTTCTCATACATTCTTCATTAGCTATTTTTACTGTCCAGGGGATTCGCAACATTCTTCTAATAAACCACATTTCTGCTGATTCCAGTGATTTTTGTTCTGACCTGCCTATTGTCCATGAGTCACTTCCATATAACAAGATAGGTTCAATATAGCATTCACTGATTTATTAACACACATAAGGAAAGACAGTTAAGTAATGAGACTGATTTTATTATGGCCAAGACAAAAATCCCATCTATGAAGAAAAGCATGGAATCCAAATAGGCAACCTTCATCTATGATCTGGCAATTTTTCATCGCTGCCCGATAAGCAGACGACAAACAAGCCGCCATTTTGTTGATAGAGTCAGAGGCGCTTTGTTACGTAATCAGCATGGAGCCCAAAAGCTAACATTAAATTAAGTTTAAAACTCAGAAAAAATGCCATTGAGACAATTGAATTGATGCGACAAGTTTATGGGGATAATTGATCATCTCGTGCACAGATATTCAGGTGGTAATCACGATTCAAAAGTGGTGTGGAAACGATTACAAATGCAACTAGACATGGATGCCCAATTTCTGTTTGTAATGAGGAACTAGTTGCAAAAGTCAGAGAACGGATACAAGAAGATCTTTGTTTGAGTATAAGGATGATGGCAGATGAATTTGGTGTTAAACGAAAGACCATTTGTAAAATTTTAGTGGAAGATTTGGGCAATAAAAAAGTTTCTTGCCTGTTTGTACCACATCCGTTGTCTGATGACCAAAAACATCAGTGTGTTGAGTACGCAAACGACATCATCAAAATGTGTCGTAAAAATAAACATTTCTTAAATTTCATTGTTACAGAGGATAAAACATGGATTTTCCGCTATGATCCCACAAATAAACGCTAAAGTGCTCAGTGGAAGTCATCATTATCAACATAAGGCAAAATATTTCTTCGGCGAAAGTCGAAAGCGAAGACAATATTGGTGTGTTTATACGACAGCAAATGAGTTATTCACAAAGATTTATTACAGAAGGACAGACTGTCACTGCCAAAGTTTATTTAAGTATTTTGAAATGCCTATTGAAAAGGATTCTCCCAGTCCGACCCGAGTATTCAACACCTGGCAATTTTTTCCTTCTTAATGATAATGCACCGGCTCACCTGGTGGTAGTTGTACAGGAATGTCTGACCAAAAAAAAAACGAGTGTGTGTTCTCAACCATCCACCATATTCCCCAGATTTGTCTCCCTGTGATTCCCAAAACTAAAATTACCATTGAAAGGACACTTCTTTAACGATACTGATGACATCCAAATGGCTGTAACATAGAGTTTAAGGGCCACACCAACAGAACTGCAGAGGTCGTTCCAGTGTTTGTTAGATCGTGCCACTCGCTGTATCAGTGCACAAGGGGGTTACTTTGAATAAAATACAGGTTATATCTTCAACTGTTGTTTATTTTATTTTATATGTAATTAGTCTCATTATTTAATTGTCGGACCTGATATATATATATATATATTTTTTTTTTCCTTGACCTGTCAGCACACTAGAGGGTGATTTGGTCAGTATCACGCCTGGTCGCCTTTCCTTCCCCAACTCCAGAAGTTCAGTACCCATTTCTACAGCAGGGTGACGGGAGTGACTCCGGCCGGATTCGAACCCCGACCTTCGCCATGAGAGACCAGTGTACTAACCACTTCACCACATATGATATTTATACTCAAAAACTCTGTATGTGATGGAAGGATTTGAAAAGTAAAGCAGAAATAAAGGAAATAAGCAGGCACCAAATAGTCTCAGCAGAGGTAAAGAAAAAAGATGGGCATATGTCAATCACGTGATGAGAAGAAGCAGTCAGAGAATTCACAAAGCAAACCATCAAATGGAAAAAAAAGAGCTCGATGTAGATAGACTTTAAAGAGAACAACGACAAGAGAGGCAGAGATGATCGATATGAAATCTCTTTGAGATTGAGAAGATCGCCCAGGATAGAGATTGATGGCGAGGCATACTGCCAGACCTTTGTAAAATTTTAGTGGAAGATTTGGGCAATAAAAAAGTTTCTTGCCTGTTTGTACCACATCCGTTGTCTGATGACCAAAAACATCAGTGTGTTGAGTACGCAAACGACATCATCAAAATGTGTCGTAAAAATAAACATTTCTTAAATTTCATTGTTACAGAGGATAAAACATGGATTTTCCGCTATGATCCCACAAATAAACGCTAAAGTGCTCAGTGGAAGTCATCATTATCAACATAAGGCAAAATATTTCTTCGGCGAAAGTCGAAAGCGAAGACAATATTGGTGTGTTTATACGACAGCAAATGAGTTATTCACAAAGATTTATTACAGAAGGACAGACTGTCACTGCCAAAGTTTATTTAAGTATTTTGAAATGCCTATTGAAAAGGATTCTCCCAGTCCGACCCGAGTATTCAACACCTGGCAATTTTTTCCTTCTTAATGATAATGCACCGGCTCACCTGGTGGTAGTTGTACAGGAATGTCTGACCAAAAAAAAAAACGAGTGTGTGTTCTCAACCATCCACCATATTCCCCAGATTTGTCTCCCTGTGATTCCCAAAACTAAAATTACCATTGAAAGGACACTTCTTTAACGATACTGATGACATCCAAATGGCTGTAACATAGAGTTTAAGGGCCACACCAACAGAACTGCAGAGGTCGTTCCAGTGTTTGTTAGATCGTGCCACTCGCTGTATCAGTGCACAAGGGGGTTACTTTGAATAAAATACAGGTTATATCTTCAACTGTTGTTTATTTTATTTTATATGTAATTAGTCTCATTATTTAATTGTCGGACCTGATATATATATATATATATTTTTTTTTTCCTTGACCTGTCAGCACACTAGAGGGTGATTTGGTCAGTATCACGCCTGGTCGCCTTTCCTTCCCCAACTCCAGAAGTTCAGTACCCATTTCTACAGCAGGGTGACGGGAGTGACTCCGGCCGGATTCGAACCCCGACCTTCGCCATGAGAGACCAGTGTACTAACCACTTCACCACATATGATATTTATACTCAAAAACTCTGTATGTGATGGAAGGATTTGAAAAGTAAAGCAGAAATAAAGGAAATAAGCAGGCACCAAATAGTCTCAGCAGAGGTAAAGAAAAAAGATGGGCATATGTCAATCACGTGATGAGAAGAAGCAGTCAGAGAATTCACAAAGCAAACCATCAAATGGAAAAAAAAGAGCTCGATGTAGATAGACTTTAAAGAGAACAACGACAAGAGAGGCAGAGATGATCGATATGAAATCTCTTTGAGATTGAGAAGATCGCCCAGGATAGAGATTGATGGCGAGGCATACTGCCAGACCTATGTGACATTTGAAGGATTCTCAGATATAGAATACCCCCCACAACTATTCTTTTATTCATGGAAGTAAACTTCATTTTGATATCCAGTCTTCCCTGTATCCACTGAGGGCGGTTTTATGGTGTGAGACCCGATGTGCTTCATCACGCAGTCAAATATTCTCTTGTCTTTGGAGACCTTTTTTCCCTCTCAAACGGACAATTTCCACAAGTTGTTCACGCAAACGTCCAAACATACCGGAGAAGATATGGCACTAACGACTAAACTACTCTTGTCTAATATAACTATCGTTATTATTATTGATATGAATCTGCTCCTTTATTGTTGTGTTATTATTGCGAGGTGACTTAAATATATGTTTTGTGCTTATAATGTTGTGTGTACTCTTACGTTGTCGTACCGTATGTTTCTTGTTGTTTGCCGATGATGATGTACTCATGATGTACTTCTTTTCCCTGGGATCGATTCTTGGGTGTGTCTCTGGAGTCTCGAAGACGAATACAGCCCACAGAATGCACCAGAGAAAACCCACGATCCCAAAGACATAGAAGACCGATGGCCATCCTCCAGCGAATCCATGGCGGCAGAGAAGGGCCGAGGTAGGGAAAACAACCGCGTTTGCAAACATGTTGCCAGTGAAAACAATACCCACAAGAGTTGCCCGCTCTTCTACTGGAGCCCAGGTACCCCACATGGCGTAGACTGCAGAAACACCGAGCGCTGTGGCGAGTCCTTGGATTACTCTGAAATACATAAATATAAGGATGTTATTATTAACACTGTTGTAAGATAAAAGTTTCTGTAACGTTCACATAAAAAAATCACGTTTTAATTTACTTTATCCTTCCTCTTGTACTGTCAGGTGACGAGGGGAGATGCAAGTGACGTTTATGGACCACATGAGTGGCCTCAGTGATGTTCATGTCGTAATTCGTGAGTGTTTCTATAACTCTATCTATCCATCTTTTTTTTCGGGGTCTTTCCCTTTGTCTGTGTCCTGTAGTTCTTCAGTTGAAGGCCTTTACTAAATGACTGTATGTCGCTGTATGCGTGTCATTTTCATTACGTGACCAAACCACTTAATTCTTTAGGGTTTTTTTCTGTGTGTTGTAGACATGATGTAGTTCATATCACTTATCCCATTTCACATGTGGATATTTTATTTTACTGTTTCTTGATTAGTGCCCGTGTTTGACATTAGTAGCACAAAGTTGGTATAAATATGCTTTTAGTTGTCTCTTAGTTTCGATTGGTATGTTAGGGTGAGAAAGTAGCGGGGATAGCTGGTTTGAATTTGACCTTTGTGTTCTAACATCAATTTCTCTATCAAGTTTCCCATTTTCTGTAAACGTACATCCAAGATAATTGAAACCTTTAACATTCTGGATTTTGCTGTCTTCAATATAGATGTCTAGTGGATTTGAGCTCCAGCTGTCTCTTTTGGCAGTACTGGGTTTCTTATCATAACGTTTACAGCTGTAATGGAGATTGCTCACGCGATCTTGCAACCTCTTCGGGTCGTTGTTCATTATGCACTGGTCTTCTGCATAGATTAACTCATTCATTTCTGATAAGCTGGGGTCTGCTTTTACCGTTATTTTGTCTAAGCAGATTATGAATAATAGCGATGACAATACACAGCCATGTCTAACTCCCGTTGTTACTCTGAACCAGTTCATGTTTCCTGATGTTGCCATTACTGCACTTTGACTTTTTTTTTTTTTGTACAGTGACTTCACGTTTTGTAACAGATGTTCTGGTACTCCTTATTCCTCTAATACTCCCCACAACTGTTCATATTTTAATCATGTCTTAAACATGTGATTGTGTTCAAAACAGTTCTTTAATTAGCTCGTCTTCTTGCATTTCCTCTGTTTGAACATCTTAAGTTGGAAGACTGCTGTGTAATATTTGCAGTAGGGTCATTTGCTTACACAAGTGTACAACACACATCTTTTCTTACATCTTACATCCTTCTAGTGCCGTTAAACCTCAAATAGGGCTCACATGGTAGTTCGCCAAGTTTTCCTGTTTTCGACGAGGCTTTCAATCTTATCAAGGGATGCTATGCCCAATAAACTGGCGTCTTTTAACAATGTCCTCTTCAGAGTTTCACGTGGTCTACCACTTTTTCCTCGGCCTGTTGTGTTTCATTTAATAGTTTGTTTTGGGACTCTTTGTTTCTTCTCACCACGTGATCGACATATGTACATCTCTTTTTTCTGATCACCCATGAGACATGTTGTTATTAGCAATACACATACGCACACATATAATAGACAACTGTGTTAACTATAATATAATGCAATCTACGCACAGATCCTACACTGATACGCTCATAACAGGCGACCCAGGAAGACATTGTTAACATGGTACGAACAATCACAGAGGTCTCGGAGTCAATGCTGTAGTTGAACAATCACCAAGTTTAATGCGCAACAGGATGATGATGGGGGGGGGACCCCGATGTTGTCAAGAGATGGGCAGAGTAACATCTCGACAGACGCAGGACGAACTGAGTAACACAGTTCTGGGCGTCTACACTATGACGAGTAACAACAGCCGCCATAAGAGCAGACAAATACAACTTTCTCGTCTTTTTACAATCAGACTAACTACAGTACAAGCATCAGACTGAGTACAGCACAGTCATTAGACTAACTACAGTACAAGCATCAGACTGAGTACAGCACAGTCATTAGACTAACTACAGTACAAGCATCAGACTGAGTACAGCACGGTCATTAGATTAACTACGACACAATAATCAATTTACAGCACAATCATTAGACTAACTACAGCATAGTCATCAAACTACATCACACTCACTAGACTAACTGTAGCACAATCATTAGACTATAGCACAGTCATTAGACTAACTACAGCACATTCATTAAACTATAGCACAGGCATAACTAACTAAACAAGGACACCATCCGCACTCTACAAGAGTCAATACTTGTCTGTCCATTTGCCCACATTTTCTGGCCCACTAGTCGCTCAGATTCGCTGGGAGCACGTGAAAAGTCAGATACACTCACACGTTAAGCAAACCTAAGGGCGACTATAACTGTCAAAAGTCAGGGGCGTTAATTTTAGAGAGCTTTTTTAAAGGTTATTTACCTTACATAGCGTTTTCTGCTGTACACATAAGTGCGTATACGTACGTCTGTGTACAGGAAAAGTACATGAATTAAAGACCCCACGAAAACTGATGGCAATATTCTTTCCTGCCCAAAGTCTGGCAATTCTTGCGACAATGCAAGATCTTTTCAGATCTTTTTATCTGGTATTTTCTTTAGAAATTATCAGCAGAGGAATGGAAGAGACGGGGAAAAAGAGGAGGAAGGGAGGGCAAAGCTACGTGGACAAACATGGACAAGACACTTTGTCGACACTTATTGCTCAGGAGAATCAGGAAAAAAAAACTGAAGACCCTTGCTTTGGGGGACTAACAGAGGAAGAAAAATTGTAAGAAGAATTCAAGACTCCAAATTTTTTGAAAGATGTGGGAAGTAAAATATTACAATAAATAAAGAAATAAATATTATATCAGGCGGACGTCCCGTAAACTACGCACCATGCGCTGAAAATTGTGAAGTAGTGTGATTTCCAATATCTGGAGATTTGTCAGGAAAATCTGAAGTCCGGGAAATTGAGGTCCGCCAAAATCTAGTGTCATTAGTATGTCTGTTTGTCATAAAGAAACGAAAAGAGCTGTTGTAACGGTCATATATAAAATTTAACATCTACATACATACATACATACATACATACATACATACATACATACATACATACATACACACACACACACATACATACATACATACATACATACATACATACATACATACATACTTACATACATATAAGGTCGAACAATTAAGTAATGAGACTGATTTTATTATGGCCAAGACAAAAATGCAATCTTTGAAGCAAAGCATGGAATCCAAAGAAGCAACCTTCATCTGTGATCTGGCAACTTTTCATCGCCGCCCGATAAGCAGACGACAAACAAGCCACCATTTTGTTGACCTTGTTAGAGGTGCATTGTTACGTAATCAGCATGGAGCAAAAAGATAACATAAATTTTATCTTTAAAACTCAGAAAAAGTGCCATTGAGACAGTTGAATTTACGCGACAAGTTTATGGGGATAATTGTTTATCTCGTGCACAGATATTCAGGTGGTATTAACGATTCAAAAGTGGTGTGGAAACGACTATAATTGCAACTAGTCGTTGGCGCCCAATATCTGTTCGTAATGAGGAACTCATTGCAAAAGACAGAGAACGGATACAAAAAGATTTTTGTTTGATTGTGAGGATGATGGCAGGTGAATTTGGTGTTAAACGAGAGACCATGTGTAAAATTTTAATGGAAGATTTGGGCAGGAAAAAAGTTTTTTGCTGGTTTGTAGCACATGCGTTATCTGATGACCAAGAACATCAACGTGTTGAGTAGGCAAAAAATATAATCAAATTTGTCGCAGATATAATCAATCAATCAAGTGCCGTGCCGCGTGGCGCAAGCGATCATTTCTCTCCACAATTCCCTGTCTTTAGACTGGATTATGAGATCCGCCGGTGACTTTCTTCCTAGCCACACTGACAGCCCATCCAGTAACTTCTCTCTCTGCGTCTTCCTCTGTCTTTTCTTTCCTCAGTTTTTCCAGTTGCCACAATGTGTTCCAATTTTCATCTTCTCAGAAAATGTCCTACAAATCTCGCTTGTCTGCCTCTGATCTTTGCTGTAATTTGCCCTTAAACTCCAGCCTCTCTTAAGACTTCTTCGGTGGTTTTCTTGGCTGTCCATGGTACCTTCAACATCCTTCTTATGAACCATATTTCCATGGCCTCCATTTCTCCCTGTACTCTCTTATTCATGGACCATACTTCACACCCATAAAACAAAATTGGCTCGATGTAACATTTAAGTACTCGGAATCTTGTTTCCATTGATATAGATCTGTTGCACAAGATGTTTCTCATTTTCTGGAATGCCGACTTGGCCTGAGCACGGCTGCTTTTTATTCAGTTATGACATTTCCTATCAGCTGTTATAAGTGTTCCTAAGTGATGGTCATCTCAAAGAAAAGAATACCACCAAAATGTAGCATTACCATCGATAGCAAAGAACTGAAACAGGTTGATAGACTCAAGTACTCACGTACGCAGGAATAACAATTCTTAAATTTGATTGTTTCATGGATTGAAACACGGATTTTCCGCTATTATCCCACAGCTAAGCGAAAAAGTGCTCACTGGAAGTCATCATCATCATCATCATCATCATCAAAAGGCAAAAAATTTCGTTTTCAAAAGTCAAAAGTGAAGAAAACGTTGGTGTGCTTCTACGACAGCAAAGGAGTTATTCACAAAGAATTTATTCCAGAGGGGGGTCACTGCCAAAGTGTCTTTAAGTATTTTGAAACACCTGTTGAAAAAGATTCTCCGAGTCCGACCCGAGTATTCAACACCTGGCAGTTTTTTCTTTCTTCATGATAATGCACTGGCTCACCAGGCGGTAGTTGTACAGGAATTTTTGGCCTAGAAACAAATGTGTGTTCTCAACCATCCACCCTGTTCCTCAGATTTGTCTCCCTGCTATTATTTTTTATTCCCAGAATTAAAGTTACCATTGAAAGGGCGCATCTTTTACGATATTGAAGATACTGCCATAACGTCGAGATTAAGGGCCATGAATGAATAATGTGGCAATACCAACAGAAGAACTGCAGAGGTCGTTCGAATGTCTGTTAGATCATGCCACTGGCTGTATCAATGCATAAAGGGCTTACTTTGAATAAAATACAGGTTATATCTTCAACTGTTATTTGTTGTATTTTTTAATGGAATTAGTCTCATTACTTAATTGTCTTACCTTGTACATACTTATATACATACATACCTTATGCTCATTAATACCCACTCGTGGGCCATGGCCCCTACTGGGGACACCATGCTGAGCACAGACATGAACAGCACGGACCCCAATGCCAAATTCTTACACCCTGTCTTCTGTATGATTCTCTGGGCGGGGAGATTCATCACCACGTACCCCCAAAACAGGGAACTGAGCATCAAACCTTGCATTTCCTTAGACCACACTAGTTCACCATCCTTGTTGAAAAATTATGGGATGAAGAAAAGTATAATGATAAATGAGGACTTACAGGCAACGATTAGAATATGTCGTATTAGCTTTACGAACTATTAGTTTACGAGTTTTCGCTAGAGTGAATCTGTGTTCTTCCACCTGCAACACAATACAGTGTAGTTTTCAATACAGAAGCCTTTTCATCAATTGTATATAAAGATGTGTATACATGTGAATATATGTGTGTATATGTACATGTATGGATATGTTTGTTTATATGTGGTATGTGTGTGTCAATAAATGCATCTGTGTGTATTTGCTTTCAGAAAAGTATAGGCCATGTACTATCAAAGCCTAAATTAGTTTAATCTAAAGTATGACTTGATTGTTGTATCTATTTTATTCCTGTTCCAAAAAACGTTTTAGTTTATAATAAATGTGAGAATGTAATAAAGTTTATTTCATGTAGTTGCATAAAGCAGAATGTGAAGTGTATGGAAAAAAGGGTTTATTAATTATTTACGTATTCATTCGTTTGCTTTTTCATGGATATTATGTTCAATAACAAATGCTGAATATCTGTGACTGAATGAAAGTTATATGATTAAGGGCAGATTGGTAGACTGGCCTGCGTGCCCAATTCGTAATTCTTCGAAAAAAAAGTATGTTAGTTCGTTCACCTAAAGGAATCAACAAGCAAATGTGACGTAAGATTATCAGAAACATGGCGCAGTTTTATGCAAACTTTTCAAAATTCTAAACTTCTGCCAGTCTAAGATAGTTTTGACACACGAGAGACACCTCTCAAAGATCTGCGAGTTACTGGTTTATTTCTCCTCTTACCTAAGCTGGATTTTTAAACTTAGGCTTTTCAATACAAAAGTAAGGACTGTCATGGTATATGGTTCAGAGACATGGGTTATGACCAAGAAAATACAACAGAGAATACAAACATTTATGAATTGCTGCTTGAGGAGGATTTTAAACATTAAATGGCAGGACAAGATCAGGAACGAGGAAGTCTGGGAAAGGGCAGGAAAAGAACCTATGAACCTACAAATAATATCTAGGAAGTGGAGGTGGATTGATCACACTCTGAGGAAACCCGATACCAGCATAGCAAGACAGGCACTGAAATGGAACCCTCAAGGAAATAGAACACGAGGAAGAACTAGACTTACTTGGAGAAGAGAAGTTATGACAACGCCCAGAGACAAGGGACACACATGCAAGGAAGCAGAGAATAATTCCAGGAAACAGTGACGACTGAAGAACCTTTATCCGTGGCCTATGCACTCAAGGGAGTGAAAGGCTATGATGATGATGATGATGAAGCTGGATTGCGAAGATTGGAAACTTTTATTCAGTCTTTTCTGTCTCGTACTGGTGCTGCACTTGATCAGGCTCTGTTGCCCTTTTAAAATTCTTACACGTTTTTCAATGTCACACATCTTGTTTCATTGTCTTGTAACATCATCCATCCATTCTTGTCCTTGGCCGGCGATTGGCTAAACAGTCACCGTCCAGAGCACCCTGTCGGGTTTTGCAGGGCAGCAACAAATTCTCTCCACCTCTCACGGTCTGTGGCCAGTATTTGTAATGTGCTGCATCTGCCCTGCATGCTTCTCATTTTCCCTTCTACAGTTCTTTGCCAGGTAGCCCTTGGTCGGCCTCTCTTTCTTTTTCCTCCGGACGTCTACAGTGTGGCTGTTTCAGAAATGTTGCTGGGGTCTCTTCGAATCACATGACCAATCCATTTCCAGTGTTTTTTTTTTTAAATGGAATATCTCACAATAAATGCTCTATTATTTGATTTAAAAAAAGAATCAAAATATCACCTCTAAAAATGAATATAAATACTTATCTTCCATGACGCTAAAAACAAAACAAACTGTAATACCTCTTTGTCTGTTTCATTTAGTCTCAGCGTTGCACAGTCACCTGGAAATATGTTTAAACTATTTGAAAAACAACAATCCAAACAAAATTACGCAAAATACGACCAGGCAAAATATTGGAACAGCAAAATAACTTTACAAGTGTTGTATCCGCGTTAAGCTAATTTATGTATCAATTTAATCCATATCTCCGCTTAATTCACTATCAATTTAATCCATATCTCCGCTTAATTCACTATCAATTTAATCCATATCTCCGCTTAATTCACTATCAATTTAATCCATATCTCAGCTTAATTCACTATCAATTTAATCCATATCTCAGCTTAATCCTTGCAAGACGGGGGGATTTTTAAAAAATGATTATTTTATTTGAATAATTCAGACTAAGATGACCGTTATCACATCTGGTACTCAGATCCTGACAATCATTTAATCCTGACACTTATCATTTATCGATAACTCGTAATCTTTTAACTTCCATTTATCCCTGAAATGCTCGGCTTTACATCTCCAGTTTTCCTTCTTAGTGTACGCCTCTTTGTTAAACCAACTGATGACACCACCAGCTCTTATGTAAGATTTTCATTTATCATTAAGCTCGCTCAGACAATCACGCAACAGAAAACATGTTTTTTTTAAAAATAAAAAGGTAGGAAACAGGAGAAATCGTCGACGCAGGCCATGGACAGGGTACAACAGATGCCGTAAATATCTCCCAGGGTTTCTCACCCAGTGGGAAGATTTCCCCACCTCTTCCCCTAGGTGGTAGTAGAATGGAATTTGGGGCTGCAGACTGATAGATTCACATCGTTGGAATTTTTGAATATTCATCGACAATGTAGAAATCCCCCCCCCCCCCACCCGCGCACGCACGCACGCACGCACACACACACACCTCTCCACGAAACTCTAAAATCCCACTCCCCAGGGACATATTCTTCACTGGCTGAGACCCTATGGGGATATTTAAAGAAAAAAAAACAACCTTATACGATCTCTATTAGGAAGTCTTATATGCTACCTCATCAATAAAACGTATCTGCGGAAGACGATAAGACAAGACAAAACAAGACTGTACCGGCTGAGTGTACCGGTCTTAATCTTTCTTTTCCAGCAACACTTTCATGTCCTGGCATAAAAAAAAGAAAGTTATTTTTACAAATAGCTGCATCCTTGACAGATCCGCCAACATCCCCTGGGTTTTTCAGTGTGACATAGCTTTCAGTGCATGTCATCGAGTCTCACACAACGCAAGCATGAAATGTACTTCGCAGTTCTAGACAGCGCAGCGTGCTTTCAACAGTTATTATTTCCGTTGTAAGGCTGACTGCAATAAAGATATCAGCACCATTGGTATCAATGTAAGGCTGATTGTAATAAAGATATCAGCACCATTGGTCTCCATGTAAGACTGACTGTAATAAAGATATCAGCACCATTGGTCTCAGTGTAAGGCTGATTGTAATAAAGATATCAGCACCATTGGTCTCCATGTAAGACTGACTGCAAAAAAGATATCAGCACCATTGGTCTCCATGTAAGATTGACTGCAAAAAAGATATCAGCACCATTGGTCTCCATGTAAGATTGACTGCAATAAAGATATCAGCACCATTGGTCTCCATGTAAGACTGACTGTAATAAAGATATCAGCACCATTGGTCTCCCTATGAGGCTGCCTGTAATAAAGACCTCAGCACCATTGGTCTCCCTATAAGGCTGCCCTCAGCACCATTGGTCTCCCTATAAAGCTGATTGTAATAAATACATCAGCGCCATTGGTCTCCGTGTAAGGCTGATTGTAATAAAGACATCAGCACCATTGGTCTCCCTATAAGGCTGATTGTAATAAAGACGTCAGTACCATTGGTCTCCCTATAAGGCTGACTGTAATAAAGACATCAGCACCATTGGTCTCCCTATAAGGCTGACTGTAATAAAGACATCAGCACCATTGGTCTCCCTATAAGGCTGACTGTAATAAAGACATCAGCACCATTGGTCTCCCTATAAGGCTGATTGTAATAAAGACATCAGCACCATTGGTCTCCCTATAAGGCTGCCTGTAATAAAGACCTCAGTACCGCTGGCCTCCTTGACAGTCCAGTCACGAGAACGTAGAGTGAACGTCTGTTCAAACAATCTCTGATGATCCTGTGCTAGTGTTACACTGTCTCTGATGATCATGTGCTAGTGCTACACTATCTCTGATGATCATGTGCTAGTGCTACACTGTCTCTGATGATCATGTGCTAGTGCTACACTGTCTCTGATGATCATGTGCTAGTGCTACACTGAACCAATCCTGCTCTAGTAACGCGAAGCCTGGACGGTCAGTAAAAGAGATGCAAAGAAGGCTGGACGGTCAGTAAAAGAGATGCAAAGAAGGCTGGACGGTCAGTAAAAGAGATGCGAAGAAGCCTGGACGGTCAGTAAAAGAGATGCAAAGAAGGCTGGACGGTCAGTAAAAGAGATGCAAAGAAGCCTGGACGGTCAGTAAAAGAGATGCAAAGAAGGCTGGAGTCAGCCGAAATGTAGTTCTTAGGAAGGCTGCAGAAGGTACCACGGACAGAGAGACAATCGAAACTAGGAACTTCTGAAACCTGCACAAGAAACAAGGAAAATTATAACGTAGATCAGAGAATGGCAATGCTGATTTGAAGGTGCAGGTTTGGAGGAGAGGCAGTCTAGAGAAACTAATGGCAACAGGGAAGATCGAAGGTAGAAGAGACAGAGGTAGACAGACAGAAAAACTGTTTGATGGTTTGTCATCCTAGCACGGGAAATGCTCAGTCACAAGCTTGTTGAGATGCATAATAGATCGTGGGTTATTGAAGGACATGATATCCTACGCCTGTAGGTAGGGGCCTTGAGAGAGAGAGAGAGAGAGAGAGAGAGGGTTAAGAATTGGGCACGCAGGCCCGTCTGACATTCTGCCCTTTATCATACATCTTTCACTCTATTCCAGACATTCTACAAATATGCTGTTCATGTAACTAACATAATTAACATTGAAGCTGAGAGACATAAAATCAAATATAACATTTTACGTTTCACTCTTATCCTTTCACTCAGTACAGAAGTAACTACATGCACATATAAATGACCATCTACTAAACAAAAATTTCGGGACTGTTCAGAATAAACAATTAACTGTATTCGGTGTCTGTAAGAGAAGTCTAAGATAACTTTTAAGTTTTATGATTCATGGTGGTATGTAATCGACATCAGATAGATACTGGGAAAGTTTGTAGTTGTAGGAAGGAGTATAATTTATATTTTTTATACAGGATGGGAGGGTATTCCAAAGATGAGCAGCAGAATAACTAAAGCTTTTCTTGTGAAGATCAAGTCTAGGTTTTGGAAGACATGTGTTGTTCAAGCGTTGGCTGCACTTTGGGCTAATTTAAACAGGTTCCATAGATAAGGCGGGGCATGCCGTGAAAGAATTTGATGTACTAACTATATATATATTATATAGATTTCCATGGACCGATTGGACCCCGTGCACGTGGAGTCCCTGGGCAGCTCCCAGACGAGCCCGTGCGTTAAGACTCACTTCCCCTGTCCGATTTATAACAATGAGGAAAAACTTCTATGAATACATGTACATGAAGACATTTTATGGTGAATTTTGATCTCTGTGAACAAATCTAAAGCAAAAATTACCTCTTCCACTGTTTTCAGTGCCGTCCTTATCCTGGAAAGTCTCGTTAGAGGAGACAGTAAACATATCCCTGTATTTGGAGAAACAATGTGCCTGAAATA